>CAMZMU010000074.1:153291862-153447369 GCA_947311845.1 Poa pratensis
AACATCAAATAAAAGAATTAAAATTGTTTTATTCATTTATGGGAGAAAAATCTTGGGATTTATGAGTGGGGGTTCTGAAAGGATCGGTATGGCCACACTAGAGGGGGGGGGGGGGAGATTAGGTGCTACTCAATTTTAGCCCCTTTTCGAATTTAGGCTTGACACAAAGGTAAATTATCTAGATATGCAACTATGGTGAATTTACATATATGACAACTTACACTAGACTAAGCATGATACAAGTAAGAACTAGTGATAAAGGAGTAACTGAACGGGAAGCACGCGGAGACAAGGATGTATTCCCGAGTTCCTCCTTTTTAGGGGAGTATGTCTCGTTGGAGGGGTGTGAGTTTCAAACTCAAACGCCACAAATGGCCTCACCCTATTCTCTGATGAACCTTGCCCAAAAGCTCGGTTCACCTTCCACTATCGGAATCATTAAGGCGGGATATGGAGCCTTACAACAAACTTGAGGCTCAACCACAAAGGATTGGGGGCTCCCAAGCACCACAAAACACCTGCTACACAAAATTAACAAGAAGTAAGTACAACAAGATGCCTAGGTTTTCCTAGTGGAAACCTAGGCTTGAATCCTCAAGTGAATTAGGGGAAATGATGAACGCTTTGGGTGAAGTAGTAGATCCGGGCCTTCTCCTTCAATCCTCCAAATATCAACGAGTTTGGATGGAGGGATTGGGAGATCAAGTGATTCTTAAGCTTGCAATAATGGTGGACTTCAATTTGGCGCGAGCTACATGGCTGGAGGTAGGTGGAGGGGTATTTACCCCTCCCAGAATTGTAGCCGTTGTAGTCCACTTAGACGGAGACTTCGGTCCTGGAGGGCGGAGACTCCGGCCTGGGCGGAGACTCCGGACCCAAAGGGGGCGGAGACTCTGGCCCCAACGGAGACTCCGGGGTCTCTCTGGACCCACTCCGGCCTCAAGGCAGAGAGTGTCGTCGTGTTGCTCGCTTCGCAGCAAAACCTGATGGGTCGGAGACTCTGGCCCCTAAGCACCCTGAGGCCGGAGACTCCGGCCTTGCCAGACATATTGCAATCTCCTTTTTCTTGAAAAATGTTTCGATGCAAAGTATAAATATTTCTTTTCATTCCTGCCCACTTAACATTATATTAAATAATTCCTAGTGTTGTTGCCTAACACACAACAAAAGGGGGACATAAAATATGTCCTTTCAATCTCCCCATTTTTGGTGTTAGATGACAACACTAGGATTTGCAACATAGCACAAACAAAATATCGACTTGTTCCACAAAGGATTAGAGAGACTCCCCCTACATGTGTGCATATACGTAATTTGCATGGAGTACAATGCTCAACATGTAGAAGAGAGGCAACTCACAAGTAAAAATTGGAACAAGATAAATTGTTTAAACATGAGACATAACATGAGAAAGAGTTGAGATGAGAGGAACCATACTTGTGCATAATAAGTAGAATATAGACCAATGCACACTAATAGATATCATTCAACCATAGGAAATATGAATCCACTAGTCTCATTACCACAAATGTAACATAGTCTCACACAAATAAAAACCAAAGCAAATAAGTTCAACAAGATTAAATGGACACAAGCACAAAGAATGATAAAAGCACATGCTTGTGTCCGACCCATGCAAATCCCACAGAGAAAAACCTATAGAAACTACTTCTCCACTTTGGCATCAAAACGCAAAAAAGGGAAAAGAGCGATGCTAACGCGTCCCAAGAAGATCACTCATCCTCTTCATCTTCGTCGGCATCATTACCACTTGCTTCTTGGGTCTCCTCTCATTGTACGCTTCATCTCATCATCAGCCTCAACATCTCTTCATCATCTCCCTCTTCATAGTGCATAGGAGCCTTGCCGGTGTTGCAAGAGGACGGGGCATGGAAGGTAACATCTTCTTAGTCTCCCCAAGGAAATTCATCCACCTTCCATTCCTCAATAGGAAGAGTAGTATCGGACTCCGGTGATGCGGGGGCACCAACGGGGCGAGGAGGTGTCGTTCCACCGTTGTTGATCTTGCGCAGCTCGTTGAACATCTTGTGTTGGTTGGAAAGGATGTGCTTCCATCTCAAACATAGCTCATAATTCTCTTTGTGAACGGTAATCCCCATACAAAGCTTTATCTTTTGCACCCAAGTGAGATGCTTAACTTCATTGTTGACCCTTGCTTTGCCACCACTATTCCATGGGAGGAGTGGCATTTCCTTCTAACCCTTGGAGCTTCTCCACCTCTATCTCTTGATAAGAAGGTTGAGGAGTGATATGAATGCCTAGCACTTGGAGGGTTCCAAAACTTGTGTTGCTTGAAGCGAGATTGATCGAGTTGGGGAATCTTCTTGAGCATAAGCTTCATGACATAGGTGCATACATAGGATTCTTCTTCTCATGAATAGCAATGTTGATCTCACACTTGATTAATCCATCACATCAATCTCAACCCATTGCAATTTGGTCCAGCTAGATATGTCTTGTGAGCATGATGCATAGGCTGACAAGAGCTCCACGGTTAGCTCCGTATTACCCGCTTGGGGGGCAATACACAATCGAAACATGAGATCAAGATGTTGTAGATGGGCTTGAGTCCAGGGTGGTAGCAATGGCACCCTTTTTAGCAACAAGAGGGGCAAGTAACTTCTTATCATAATCCACCCTTCAACTTGCATCCTTCGACCAACGGAAACGGTAGCTCCTTTGCACTCATAACCCAAAATCTGCCCAAACTCTTCAAAGGTTGCATACACTTGACGGGGCCCGTCATCCAAGTCATCTTGGTGTTCTCCTCCGGTCCTAGCACAAGAGTGGCAAAGAATTGTTGGACCATCTCAATGTCAGTTTTGTTGAGTGGACATGAGCTTCTCAAGGCCTAGCTTTCTAGCACCCAAATTGTCTCCACAAAGTATTCCTTCTTGGCCAAACACATCAAAGTTCATACGGCTTTTGAGGGCACCTGGGTTTGGATCCAAATTTGCATAGATTTCCTCATGATGAGCTCTTGCTCCTTCCTCCAAAATGTGACGTCGGTTTGTGTTGTTGGCATATCATAGAAATTCTGCGCCACTCATGATTCGAAAATCCTCCTTGTTCAAGTCCTTCACAGTGGTTATGTTGTCAAACTTAGCCTTCTTGGCCCTTTCTTCTCGAGGAGGATAGCTTCTTGCCTAGCCCTTCGTGCATCGGATCTTTTGCTGCTTTGCAACACCACGCTGCACATAGCGGTTGTTCTCTTCATCATAGTCCAAATACTCTCTTCCCGACCTCTTTGGAGCTTTGGGTTTGGATGATGATGAGCCTGAATAGTACCTCTTGTCATCTGTGAATAAGAGTAGATAGGTAGTATTGGGCTAAGATTATGTCCAAGGAAGCCAAAAGAAGAAATTAATTGGAAGATAATTTCCCAGAAATTTGATCTAGACCGGAGTCTCCGGTCTCAGGGGGGCGGAGTCTCCGACCACACCGGAGTCTTCGGTCAGGGAGACCGGAGTCTCCGGCCCTGGGACAAGATGAGGTCGATCTAGGTCAAAATTGGAGGGGAATTTGTTGCAATTAATTTACTAGAGAGTGCATTTGCAACTTGAATGTTCTACACCCGAAAAACTAAAAAAAAATACTCTCTCTAAAACAGATTAGGATAAAACCTAGAAGAGAGAGAGTGGTGACCTTTGCCCTTCATGGTGAGATCCAACGGAGGGGAGGAAGTTCCCCGACTTTGGAGAGGTGGAGGATGCCGGTGGCATGGCAGAATCCGGCGGTGGGACGGCCGGAGCAGCAGTTCGGAGTCGGAGGCGGCGGCAGAAGGAGGTTTGGGGTCGAGGGTGAGTGGTGAGTTGTGGAATCAACTCCCACCCCGACTCCCTATAGGCTCCTGCGAAATTTCTGAGACCGGAGTCTCCGAAGTAAACAGGCCGGTGTCTCCGGCCAGGCCGGAGTTTCCGGTGTTTACCGCGGAGACTCTGTCCAGACCGGAGTCTCCGGTGTTTCACACGGAGTCTCCGGCCCCTCCAGACCAAAAGTGCCAGTTTTTCTGGGGGACATGTATGTATGCAAGAGGAGCATGTTTTTAGGTAAGAATAGGCTTAGGATGAGAACATTGCACTGATGGTGGGATAACACTTGGAAGTTGCAAGATCAAATAAAAAGGCCAATTCCAAGTGTTTCTCCAAAAGTAAAATAATGGTCTAGAAAACCCAAATGAATCCAATAATCCAAATAATATCCAACTCCTCACAAAGAGGAGGGCGGTGGCCTAGGCCACCATATATGAGATTATGGCGTGACACCGCGAGATGTATCTTGGGTTCACAACAACACTCGTCATTTAAGCTCACAATTCATAGAGACAAATATAAAGAAGCAAATGAGTTCTTGATGTCGGCATATTGGGGGGGAGGGATAGTCCAATGTATTAGGACCGCACTCCCCCTATGTCCATGCCTACACCTAAACACTCAATAGTTAGTCAAGACATAGGTGTGTATGCAAGATAGTCAAGCCAAGCTCCTTGAATACACGATATTTAGTCATTCCTCAAATAAGTGAACCTTGCTTCATCAAGAGGCTTCGTGAAAATATTCGGCAAGTTGATCTCTTGTGGGAACATGGCCTAGCTCAATATCACCACGGGCAACATGGTCTCGATGAAATGATGATGAATCTCAATATGCTAGGTTCTGGAATGTTGCACGGGTTGTGGGCAATCTTGATAGCACTTGTATTGTCACATAAAGAGGACTTTGTCATAATTGACACCGTATATTCCTTTAAAGTTTGCCTCATCCATAAACAATTGGGTGCATGCACTTGCGGCCGCCACATACTCGGCTTCGGCGGTGGAGAGTGATATACAATTTTGCTTCTTGGAAGACCAATCACCAAGGAAGCAACCAAGAAAATTGGCAAGCCCCAGAAGTTGACTTCCTATCATCTTGTTCACCGGCCAATCCGGTCCGTGTACCACGAAGGAGAAAACCTTGTCCTTTGGGTACTACAAACCAAACTTTGGGGTATGAATCAAATATCGTAGGATTCTCTGACCGCCACCATGTGGCTTTCTTTAGGAGCGGCTTGGTACCTTGCACACACCCCTACACTCAACACAATATCGGGTCTAGATGCACAAGATAGAGCAAAAAACAATCATGGAACGGTATACCTTTTGATCGACATCTATACCCTTTGGGTTATGTTGTAGTTGAACCTTGGTGTCCATTGGTGTGCGCTTCTCCTTGACACCTATCATATCAAACCTCTTGAGCATGTCTTGGATATATTAGTTTGAGAGATGAAAGTCCCTCCCTTCAATTGCTTGATCTCAAAACCAAGGAAGAACTTCAACTCTCCCATGGACATCTCAAAACCTATCGGTCATAAGCTTTGAAAAATTCATCATTGAAAGCTTTATTAGTTGTGCCAAAGATAATATCGTCCACATAGACTTGGCATATGAAAAGCTCCCTTTTACTCTCTTGGTAAAGAGAGTGGGATCGATTTGCCCACCTCAAATCCACGGTCTACTAGAAGCTCTCTAAGGTGCTCATACACGCACGTGGAGCTTGTTTAAGTCCATAGAGCGCTTATCGAGCTTGTAGACATGGTTAGGGAGTTTGGGATCCTCAAAACCCGGTGGTTGCTTAACATATACTAATTCTTTAAGTGGACCATTTAGAAAAGCACTTTTCACATCCCTTTGTTGCAAGATAAATTATGATGAGATGCATATGCAAGGAGGATACAGATGGATCAGGCGAGCCACGTGAGCATAGGTCTCTCCAAATCAATGCCTTCAACTTGAGAGTACCCTTGAGCACCAATCTTGCCTTGTTCCTCACCACCACGCCGTGTTCATCTTGCTTGTTCTTGAATATCACTTAGTGCCTATAACATTGCGGCACTCCTTTGGCTTCTCAACTAGCTTCCACACTTTGTTGCGCTTGAAGTTATTGAGCTCTTCATGCATTACATTCAACCAATCCGGATCTTCAATAGCTTCAAAGACTTTCTTTGGTTCCACAAAGGATATGTGCGCTTGATGTTCACTAAGTTTGCACATTGTCTTCTGTCACAACCTTGCTCTTCAAGTCACAGTAATATTTTCCAACAAGTGTTGTCTTTTTCCATGGTCTTGACATTTCTTGCATGACGACGGGTGTCGATATCCTCACGAGAGCTAGGAGGTATCTCTTGATCATCTTGATCATTTGTGTCCCCGTCTTGACGGAATGATGACCTTGGCCTTCAATGTGCACAACTTCATTCACTAGAAGGAGAGGATGGACCTTGGCTTGATCATGGCTAGCATCAATAATGGGAGAACTTGGTTCTTGCGTAGCAACTTGATCAACATGAGGAGGGTCTTGAACTTGTTCTTGGCTTGGTGCATCATTTGCTCCACCGGATGGTGCGGTTTCCACTTGTGATGATGAATGTTCCACATGGGTGGAGCTTGGTCCTTCTCGAGGCGCCTCATGATGGATCTCGATTGGGCGAAAGAATCCCACGCCATTCGCCTTATAGCATCTTGAGTTTCCTCATCATCTACATCACGAACATGAAATTGAGCCACTTGGGAGCCGTCATTCTCATCGAACGCCACACTACAAGATTCTACAACGGTTTCGAAGGACTTGTCGTAGATTCTATAAGTGTGGGATTTGGCACCGTAACCAACAAAAGTACCCTCTAAAGACTTAGACTCAAATTTAGATAAACGATAACTTTGATCTTATAGAAACACTTACAACCGAACATCCGGTAGTAGGAAATATTGGGCTTGTTGCCGGTAAGCATTTCATATGGAGTGAACTTCTTTCCGTGCGGAAGTAGAGCCGGTTAGATGAGTGACATGCCGTGGAGATGGCCTCGGCCCACAAGAAAAGTAGGGTCTTGAACTCCGCCAACATGTACCTTGCCATATCCATAAGGGTCCGGTTCTTTCTCGGTTACAATATTTTGTTGAGGGGTATACGCAGCGGAATATTGATGACGAATTCCCTCTTCACTAAGAAACTCATTTAGGGTGTAGTTCTTGAACTCGGAGCCATTATCACTTCTAATGGCCAATATAGGGACATTGTTTTGACGTTGAACTTCATTGGAGAAGTCGATGACGGCTTGTTGGGTCTCACTCTTCGACTTGAAGAAATAAACCATGTGAATCTTGAATAGTCATCAACATCACCAAACAGTACTTCTTCCCACCAAGACTAGGTTGAGGCATGGCACCAAAGAGATCAACATGAAGAAGTTCCAATATCCTTGTGATGAAATGATGGTCTTGCTTGGGTGGGGAGACTCATGCATCTTTCCTTCAACACAAGCCCTACAAAGATGATCTCTAGAAAAAAACATTCTCTTTTAGTCCAAGAATGTGGCCACCCTTGTGAAGACTTTGCAAAGTTCTCATATTGACATGGGACAAGCGGCGATGCCACAACCACCCCACTTCGGCCTTTCCGATAAGCACATCGCTTGAGAGTTGGTTGACTCGAAAAGTCTACCACAAACAACTCATTTTTGACATACCCAACGTAGCGACTGATGCATGTAAAATGCATACATGAACTTTGCATTATTTTTACTTATATTCCAGTCATATTTGCATCATATAAGGGTTATATCACTGTTTTATAATGATTTTGGGAATATTTGATGTTTCCTATTTTTTTATGGAATTAACCCTGCGCAGGCAGAAAACCCTATTTCTATATTTTAATGTTTCAGGGACCCAAACGACGTCCAAATGACCTGGAAATTTACGAGCATCATTTTTTGGAAGGAACAAAGCGTGGGAGCGAAGGAAGCAAACAAGCGGAGGCCCGAGGGCCCAGATGAGTGGGCCCACGCGGCCCAAGTACCTGGCCGCGTGGGACCCCCTTTTGGCCTCGGAGCTCCGTTGCCGTCGATCTTTCCTCCACCGACTCCGTTTTGACCTAAAAACGCCTATAAAAATAGTCCCCCGACGTTCTCTGGAAGGAGCGCCGCAGAAACACAGAAACACCGAAACAGAGACCTGGAGCTGCAGATTGGAGGGGGAAAACTCCGGCGGGGCGCTGCCGGCGTGGTCTCCATCTTCTCCAACGACTCTCCACCGTCTCCATGATGAAGAGGGAGTAGTCCACCTCTGGACTATGGGTTTGTGGAAGTAACTTATGTATCTCTCTCTCTTGAGCTTCACTAATTAGTACCGTATGAGCTGCTGAACATGATTACGGTCATCTATGTAATACCTTTGTGGTGGATCTTTTTATGAGTTAATATATGTTTGAGATTGCAATGGTTTTGTTTCAGTTATGAAAGTAGATGCATATTATGTACCCCGTTCTTATTTACTTGTCATGATCAAGCATGTTTATGAGAGCGTGTGAGGGGGAACGTGTGCATTAGTTGGAGTAACGGGGGTGGCTAGTGCAGTGAACGTGAGAGAAAGTTCTGCGATCCACTTGGGTTTTACCTTACTTTGTTGCCTCACTAGGGATAAAAAGAAATACCATGCTACCGGAGATGTGGGTGTGACCATTGCCACTCTCCATGACTAGATCTAGCATGTTCTTATTTTAACTTCATGTCATGATACTTATTGCTATACTCTGAGTTATCTTAATTACTGAGGTGTTATGATTTAGTTCGCATCTTGGTGGAGTATAAGAGAGACTAATAACCAAAAGGTCTCTATGTTAGGACGTGATGCCCATATAATTATAACTTGTCATTAAACTGTTGTGTTGCAATCTCATATGTCAACTCTAGTGTTCCATTGTCTACCACTTTATTAAAGAGAGAGTGCATTTGTGAAACCATGAACCCCGGTCCATTTTTAATCATAAGAAACACCTTTCCAACCACTTTTACCACTTTTCCATTTTCTGCCATTTAAAAATCCGAAAATACAAAAACACTTTTACATCTTGCATTCATCATATAAAACCCAAAAATATCATTTATCATTGCTACCACCATCCTTGCATATTTATTTACCACCATTGCATATTTATTTCTTGTTTGCATTGCATATTATCTTGATATCATTCTCACACCTTGTGCTTGACAACCACTAGGTGAGGTTGAGGACCAAAACATTTACTTTTTTTGTAGGTAACCAAAAGAAGGATAGGAAAGATAAATCTTCACTACTGATTCCCGAGAGTTCGATATTAAACCCTCGAGTCACCCCTCGTGGGGAAAACACGTCTTCCACTTACTACACACTCTGCACTTGGAGTCTCAACCTAACCCATTTACTTTTCACGCAGGTAACTACGTGAAGGGCCATCAAGAGTGCTTTCTGGCGCCGTTGCAGGGGAAGATACGAAGCTTCCTGCAGAATATTTTTCCCGTCAACTACACGCCATCAAGACTGTTTTCTGGCGCCGTTGCCGGGGAATCATTGCTGAAAGGTTTATCCAAGGGTCCCTGCACTAGCTCTGTTTTCTGGTGCCGGATTTATCCAAGGATATCTCACCAAGTCAACTTCATCACCAACTTGTGCTAACACCTAAGCTTGGGGAGGTTGCACCTACGTGAGCATCATCTTATCCATCTTTACCTTCAAAGCAATTTATCTTGTTTTGTCATTGTCTTGCATATTTATTTTCAGTTTTGCATAAAAAATTAAAAAACACATAAAAACTTGCTAAAATGGGAGAAAGAACTAAGTTGTGTGATTACACAAACACTCCAAATGATCAATTTATTGCTAGGCCCATTGCCACACCTAAGATAAATGCTGAGAGTTATGAAGTAAGTCCTAGTTTGTTGAACTTGATAACTAGGGAACAATTTGGCGGTAGTGCTATGGAGGATGCCTCTATGCATCTTCATGATTTTGTTGAAATATGTGACATGCAGAAATTTAAAAATGTGGAAAGTGATATTCTAAAACTGAAGTTATTTCCTTTCTCACTTAGAGGAAAAGCTAAAGAGTGGCTGCATTCATTACCTATTGATAGCATTAAAACTTGGGATGATTTAAAAGAAGCTTTCATTAAGAAATACTATCCCCTGTTAAAATTTTGCAAAATAGAAACAACATTCTTTCTTTTAGGCAAAATGAAAATGAACATGTTGCTATGGCTTGGGATAGGATTAAACTTATGCTTAGAACTTGTCCATCACATGGGGTCAACGAATGGACCATATTACACTCTTTTTACAATGGTCTAAATTACATGTCTAGAAATATTCTTGATTCTGCTGCTGGAGGTGCTTTTATGGGAAAAACTATAGTAGAAGCTAAGAACATATTGGAAAGTATTTTGCAAAACTATAGTCAATGGCATACTGATAGAGCACCTAATCCTTCTAAGAAAGTGAACTCCATAGAAGAAACAAATGATTTGTCATCTAAAATGGATACTATTCTTGCTTTCATTAATAAACAAAATATTGAAAATGTGCCTTTGCAAGAACTAGTTGGTAATAATCCTGAAAATATTGATGTCAACTTCATTAGGAACTATGGTAATAATGGGTATGGTAACAACAATTATAACTCTTATAATAAACCCCCATATGTGCCAAACAAATATACTACTAGTAATGTTTCTAGTGATTTGGAAAACACCATTAGATCATTTATATCTACTCAAAAGGAGCTTAATAAGGAATTTATATCTAAGTTTGAAAAACAAGACTCTTTGTTTGAAAGGGTAGATCAGCTCACTAAGGAAGTTTCCTCATTAAAGAACACCATTATAGCTCAAAAACATGAGGAAACAATTAAATATTGTCAAGAGGTTATAAATAAATCTTGGGAACATATTCATGAGCAAGAGAGAATTGCTAAGGAAACTATTATGGTGTGAAAGAAGAAAGTTGAGAAGTTAAAATGCTTAGTGAAGTCAAGGACCATTGCTTGACTTAGAGAATTGTAGCTTGCATGAATTAATATCTATCTTACAAAAATTTGCAAGTGATCCTTCCATAACTATAACCAAGCTGGTTTTGGTTCTTATATTGCTAATCATGTGTTAAAAGAAAAGATTGCTAGGTACAACCAAGAGGCTATGATACCACCTAAGCTTGGGGATTATGGATTCCCAAAGTCCTAGTAACCATTGGAAAAGAGACACACCATGCTATACTTGATCTAGGATCTAGTGTCTCTGTTTTATCTAAAGAACTATATGAAGTACTTGAATTGAAAAATCTTGAAAAATGCTCTATTGAACTTGCACTTGCTGATGATTCCATTAAACATGCTTTAGGAAAAGTAAGTGATGTTATGGTAGAGTTACATATGACATTTGTGCCTGTTGATTTTCTAATCATGGATATGGGGAATAAAACCTCTAGTCCAATTATTCTTGGAAGACCTTTTCTTCGTACTACAGGTGCTATCATTGATTCAAAAGAAGGGAATGTGAAGTTTCAGTTTCCACACAAGAAGTGCATGGAACACTTCCCAAGGAAGAGGGCACATCATTCAAGCTCCCTCATGAGCTTCGTCCACAATAAACATCAAGTAAGAAGCCTAGCTATATGGCTATAAAGAAAGCGCTTTACGGGAGGCAACCCGGTTGTTTTTATTTGTGATTTTCTTTGTGTCCTCTTGCTGTAACAAGAGACTTAGTGTTTAGTTTAGTTTCTGGAATTTTTAATAAAGTGCCAAGTTTTACTCATTTTGGTTGAAAAGTTGCTTATAGCGTTCGGAGATTTTATTCCTGCACGAATCTGTGCACGGTATGATTTTTAATTCTTATTCTGTAACTCCGAATGAGCTCATATTTAAACTGTAGTGCAACTTTTCATCCTCTGTATGCATGAATTTTTCGGAATTTTCGACAAAGTTAAGTAGGGTAGAAAAATACGTTTAGCTGCTGCTGTTTTTCTGGACAGATTCTGTCCCATTTTGTTTGATGCATGCTTAGAACTTTTAACTTGAATCTTTTTGATCCAATTGAGTTTATGAGTAGGCATACAACATTATACACTTTCTGGACATTCATATGAATTTTTGTCTAAGGATTATATGCAGCAAGAAATCTATTTGTTTATCACTACTAATGTGCCCCACAGAAAAAGAAATGGGAGAAACGGTGTTTTGAAGTTTTTTCACAGGGATTAGAGGAGATGCACCAAGAGCTATCCAAGGATGGTGAAGACCATAAGCTTGGGGATGTGAAGACAACCCCACTGGACCTACACACTCTCGGTTTGCACACGTCTAACTTCTGTTTTTCGATCGAAACACTTTATCGCATAAACTTGGAGCGTCTTTTTGTTTGTTTAGGTTGATTTTTATTTTGTGAGACCACCACACTATCATTTATATATGAGAGAGCTACTGGAAATTTGGGTTGAATTATGTTGGATGCTATTATAAGATTGGGAAAAGGGATGTTGAGTTAATTTTAAAAGATACATATAATTGCATGATTCATGAGCTTGTTAATGTAATAATTTGCAAATATTTTATCAAGAGCTATCTTTTATTCATGTTTTGATGCTAAATGTTATTTACCTTGTTTTAACATGGATTAGTTAGTTCTATGGACACTCATGCATGCATTTAGATGGTCAACTTTCTCCCTCTTGCTAGCCCAAAAATTCCAACAAGCAAAAACTTGTTTCCAACACCTTCAACCAAAGTTTTTCCAGTGAGTCCACCATATCTACCTATTAGCTTTATGCTATTCCGAGTATGTTTATCATGATATTTGTGTTATCTATACCTCTGAATGAAAATGCTTATGTTGTTAATTGTTGTGGGAAAAGTTGGTTATATAGCTCTCTCGAACTTGATGCACACTTTACTTTCATTGCATAAATAAAATATGACCCATTGTGATTAAAATTATGATGTTGTGGACTTGACAAATGTCTTTGGTTGAGAGTTAGCTCATATGTGCTGTCACATGGCAAGCTTTCAACATTGCACTTCATCTCATTTAGTTGATATCATGTACTTTTGTTTATGGATGCTTACCATGGGTGAAATAAATGTGGAAATGAAGTGAGTTTAAATGAGTTTGTATAAATGGTTAGAGAGACGCCTGGGCCGCTAATCTAAGCCATGCATCATTCATGGTGGAAATTTACTTACATGCTATGGTGAACCTTCTGTGATACACCTTACAATAAAAAGCTATCAATGGTAAATAAAAAGGGTGTTGAGATTGTTCATTTGTTTGTTTGTCTTGTCATTTTGATATGGGCTTGTTCCATATCCTGGGACAAGAGGTACCCCAGTTGACGCTCTTAATGATACTATTATTACTTACAATGATATTTAACTTGAACTTGCTTTGTTTTCCAAGTTGAGTAACACATGGAGTAGGTACTTGTATTCAAGGGGCATGAGACTTTCAACCTGTACTTTGTCAAGCACACTACTCATATTGCTTTCACTTTAAACTTAATCATTCAAGATGCTATGATAGGGGAATGAGAGCTTGACACCAAGGATTACCATATTACAATCATTGACTTAAGTAGAGAAGTTCAGAAGTTAGATGAAATTTATTCATGCTTTACCTCTACTCATATATATATCTTTCCAAAGTGTCCACCTTTTATATTCAGATTTTCATCAATACTCTATGACCATTGTAGGATGTTCTTACTTATCATTATGCATACATGTGGTCCATAGTACTTCTTCTCTTATGTTACACTTTGTGAATTATCATTGAACATCCTTGCATTGAATACTTGATATCACTTCATAAACTATCTTGCATATTGCTACTCCTTTTAAGAATGAATCATTTGACTCTATGTAGCAATAGTAATCATCTTTGATATCCATTGATAGTATTAAATTGCAAAGTCCATGTTAGTTTTATCACCTTCATACTCGAGGACGAGTATAGGTTAAGCTTGGGGATGTTGATGCATGTAAAATGCATACATGAACTTTGCATTATTTTACTTATATTCCAGTCATATTTGCATCATATAAGGGTTATATCACTGTTTTATAATGATTTTGGGAATATTTGATATGTTTCCTATTTTTTATGGAATTAACCCTGCGCAGGCAGAAAACCCTATTTCTATATTTTAATGTTTCAGGGACCCAAACGACGTCCAAATGACCTGGAAATTTACGAGCATCATTTTTGGAAGGAACAAAGCGTGGGAGCGAAGGAAGCAAACAAGCGGAGGCCCGAGGGCCAGATGAGTGGGCCCACGCGGCCCAGTACCTGGCCGCGTGGGACCCCCCTTTGGCCTCGGAGCTCCGTTGCCGTCGATCTTTCCTCCACCGACTCCGTTTTGACCTAAAAACGCCTATAAAAATAGTCCCCGACGTTCTCTGGAAGGAGCGCCGCAGAAACACAGAAACACCGAAACAGAGACCTGGAGCTGCAGATTGGAGGGGGAAAACTCCGGCGGGGCGCTGCCGGCGTGGTCTCCATCTTCTCCAACGACTTCTCCACCGTCTCCATGATGAAGAGGGAGTAGTCCACCTCTGGACTATGGGTTTGTGGAAGTAACTTATGTATCTCTCTCTCTTGAGCTTCACTAATTAGTACCGTATGAGCTGCTGAACATGATTACGGTCATCTATGTAATACCTTTGTGGTGGATCTTTTTATGAGTTAATATATGTTTGAGATTGCAATGGTTTTGTTTCAGTTATGAAAGTAGATGCATATTATGTACCCCGTTCTTATTTACTTGTCATGATCAAGCATGTTTATGAGAGCGTGTGAGGGGGAACGTGTGCATTAGTTGGAGTAACGGGGGGTGGCTAGTGCAGTGAACGTGAGAGAAAGTTCTGCGATCCACTTGGGTGTTTTACCTTACTTTGTTGCCTCACTAGGGATAAAAAGAAATACCATGCTACCGGAGATGTGGGTGTGACCATTGCCACTACTCCATGACTAGATCTAGCATGTTCTTATTTTAACTTCATGTCATGATACTTATTGCTATACTCTGAGTTATCTTAATTACTGAGGTGTTATGATTTAGTTCGCATCTTGGTGGAGTATAAGAGAGACTAATAACCAAAAGGTCTCTATGTTAGGACGTGATGCCCATATAATTATAACTTGTCATTAAACTGTTGTGTTGCAATCTCATATGTCAACTCTAGTGTTCCATTGTCTACCACTTTATTAAAGAGAGAGTGCATTTGTGAAACCATGAACCCCGGTCCATTTTTAATCATAAGAAACACCTTTCCAACCACTTTTACCACTTTTCCATTTTCTGCCATTTAAAAATCCGAAAATACAAAAACACTTTTACATCTTGCATTCATCATATAAAACCCAAAAATATCATTTATCATTGCTACCACCATCCTTGCATATTTATTTACCACCATTGCATATTTATTTCTTGTTTGCATTGCATATTATCTTGATATCATTCTCACACCTTGTGCTTGACAACCACTAGGTGAGGTTGAGGACCAAAACATTTACTTTGTTTTGTAGGTAACCAAAAGAAGGATAGGAAAGATAAATCTTCACTACTGATTCCCCGAGAGTTCGATATTAAACCCTCGAGTCACCCCTCGTGGGGAAAACACGTCTTCCACTTACTACACACTCTGCACTTGGAGTCTCAACCTAACCCATTTACTTTTCACGCAGGTAACTACGTGAAGGGCCATCAAGAGTGCTTTCTGGCGCCGTTGCAGGGGAAGATACAAAGCTTCCTGCAGAATATTTTTCCCGTCAACTACACGCCATCAGCGACCTTTAGAGTCTTGCTCCACATGAGTACCACAATATCAAGATCAAAGTGAACGGCAAAGCCCATATTATTAACGGCACGAACGAAAAGTAAATTATAACAAGGGACTCAACAAGCATGACATTTATAAGGGTGATATCCCATGCAACTACCACCTTGCCGAGACCATATACCTTGGCTTTAGACTTATCTCCATAAGTGACAGTTGATTGATTTGTATTTGGTCTCAACTCCGTCATGATCTCCTTGCTTCCGGTCATATGACTGGTGCATCCACAATCAATCACCCATTTCGACCCACCGGAAGCATATTCCTACAAGAAATCATTGCTTGGTTTTAGGTACCCATCTTGCAATGGGTCCTCTGTTGTTAGCAACAAGGGTCTTAGGAACCCAAATAAAGTAAGCAATGAAACCATCATAAGGACCAACATATTTAGCATAAACATCCCCATAATAATCAACATAAAGAATATAGTTGGGGTTAGTATGTCCCGCAAAGTCACTACGAGGAGTGTTGCCCTTGTGGCATCACTACTCGCAATGGTAGTCTTCTTTGCTTGTGCGGGCTTGGCCTTCTTCTTGTTCTTCTTCTTCTTCTTGGCAACATAACCAAGACCCTCTTTCCCAATGTGTGGCTTTTGCATTTGCAAAAGATCATCAAAGAGACTAGCTTTGGGAATTAGAGGCCTTGGCAAGTTTGACCTTCAGCCTAGCATTTTTCTCAATGATATTTGCATGATCACAAGAAGTAGTAGAGGAACTAGGAACACTAGTTTTAGATGATTGAATTTGAAATTGTTCAAAAGACTTGGTGAGAATAGAGTGTTCACTCTCCAAGGCCTTGTGAGCCTTGGTGAGCTTCTCTAGCTCCTCGGTTAGTCTATCATGACCAACACCAAATTCAACCTTTTCTTTCTTGTTAAGCTTATATTTTGCAATTGCATGGTCACGTTCTTTAATGATTTGAGAAAAAAAATGCATTTTATGACTCATCAAGATTTTCAAGTTTCTCTTCAAGAGAAACACGAAGCTCATGCTCTTCCTCAAGAGCCACGGTGAGAGCGGCAATATCATTAGCATACTCTCTTCCAAGTCTCTCCTTCTCGTCAAGCTCCTCTTGAATCCGCCCATAATCTCTCATAAGAGCTTCAAAGCGTTTCTTGGCTTCACCTTGCAAGTTAGTCATGAAACGATCCAAAGCAACATTTTCTTCCTTTACTCTAAGACTCATAAGATCATCCATTTCATTTTTAGTCTTGGAGGAGGAAGGAGATGATACCTCGGTGGCCTTGGCCATGAGACACTTGGCGGATTGGATGGGGATGTTCTCATTGGGGGATTCAAATAGAGAAGGTGATGTTGATGAAGTAATAGAAATAGCAGCAACTTCACTTGTGGTTTCCTCTTCATCGCTCTCACCCCCGGACATGTACTCCTCTCTTGTCACCAATACCATTCTTGAAGGAGGCTTCTTGTTGGGAAGGTTCTTCTTGAAGAAAAGTTTCTTGCTAGGGGACTTTGAGGCATTCTTGAGAACAAGCCTTCCTCCATGTTCTTCACGGTTCTCATAGGGACAATCGGCAACATAGTGATATCTATCTTGGCAATTGAAGCAAGTCTTCATCTTTGGGTTGCCCTCCTTGAAACCACTAGATTTGAACTTTTGCTCCACTTGAGCTTTAGCTTTGGATGGGTTCTTCCAAAAGGTCCTTACCGCAAGAGCCACATAGTCCCTATGAGCAATCTTGAGTTCTTAGGGGTCCATGGAGGACACATCTTCACAATCTTGATCTTCATTGTTTTCAACCACCTTGGCCTTCAAAGCAAGTGAAGCTCCTTGTTGCATTCCAATAGCATGGGCACGAGAGTCTTGTGCAATTTTGGCTTGGACTTAGAAAGATTGCATCTCTTGCATGACTTCATTGGAGGTGATCAATTGTGGATAGTTGTGCCTTCCTTGGAGACTCTTCAAGTCGGCCGGTTCAAAGGGCAAGAGAGCATTCACATGCTTCCTCTTGATCCAATCATCATTCACATGGGTCCCACCAAGAGCTTTATAGGCATTGGCAAGGGACTTGAGTCTTCGATACATTTGCTAATGGTCTTCTCCATCTTCCATGAAGAACCCTTCGGCCTTGTTGCTCATTTCCTCAAATTGGTTTCTCTTCATGCTTTAATTTCCAACGAACACCTCAACAAGGCACGTCCAAGCTTCTTTGGCGGTGGTGCAATGCTCGATGTGAGACATATCATCATCTCCCACGGCATCTCGGATCAAATCAAGAGCGGTGGTATTTAGTTGACAATCAAACACCTCTCTTCTTGTCTTGTTGGATTCATCCACGGCTTGATATCCTTGCTCAATGATCCTCCAAAGCTCGATAGATGCACTGTTCACATAAGATCTCATAGGATTGTCATTTAGTAAACATAGATGCATTTAGCTTAGGTGGTTTTCCCCTTAGGTGAATAGGAGGATGAGGGATAGGTAGGTCGGGAGAGTATGGGAAAGGAACGGCACCATATACTCCCGAACCATTAGGTTGTTTAGTTGGGGTGTCAATTTTATCTTGGTCAACCCCCATCTTCTTCCCATCAACCTCTTCCTCCTCGGGTTTCTTAGGAGGCCCCGAACGAAGAAGGGTGGGTGGAGGTGAGATATCCTTAGCTTCCATGAGTTTCAAGATCATCTCTTGCAACTTGTCCATTTTAGTTTCCATAGAGGACTTCAAGGTATTGAAGTCCTCCACGGAAACCGAAGTGGACTTGGAGGGAAGCTCGGGAATCTCAACTCCAAACTCATTGATGTTCATACTTCTCTTAGGCGGTTAAGCCCGAATAAAGAGCTGAGGCTCTGATACCAATTGAAAGGATCGGTATGGCCTGATGGCATGTTAATGGTGGAGTGATTTATTACTTCTCAGCAACAGCACCAGAAGATCTGCTTGTTGACCGTGACAACACACGTTCGTTGGGAGACCCAAGAGGAAGGTATGATGTAGTGCAGCAGCAGTTTTCCCTTGAAATATGACCAAGGTTTATCGAACCAGGAGGACACGGAGGTTCTTCAGAAGGTTGTCAGTGGCGCAACTGACGTGGAACTGTACACAACACAAGCAAACTACTTTGCCCCAACGAAACAGAGAGGTTGTCAATCTCTCCGGCTTGCTAAAAAACAAAGGATTAAACGTATTGTGTGGAAAACAGTAATGAGTGCAGAAAGTAACAGAGAACAAATGATTGCAGTTGGTGGTTTTATCAGTATGAGGAAATGGACCGGGGTCCACAGTTCACTAGTGGTGTCACTTCATAAAAGATAACTAACATGTTGGGTAAACAAATTACAGCTGGGCAATTGACAAATAATGAGCGCATGACAATGCAATATATGACAAGATGATTATTATGAGATTTAATTGGCATTACAACAAAGTATATAGACTTGCTATCCAACGCATCTATGCCTAAATAATCCACCTTCTGGTTAGTATCCGCACCCCTTCCGGTATTGAGTTGCGAACAACAGATTATTGCATTAAGTAAAGTGTGTAATGTAAACAATGCAAATGACACGTAGACAATGCATCATTGTTTTATCCCTAGTGGCAACAGCACATCCACAACCTTAGTCATTTTTGTCATCTCGAGCCCAGATTACTGGAGGCATGAACCCACTATCTAGCATAAATACTCCCTCTTGGAGTTACAAGCATCTACTTGGCCAAAGCATCTACTAGCAACTGAGAGCATGTAAGATCATAAACAACATAAATAGATAGATTGATAAACAACTTGCTCATAGTATCAATATTCATCGGATCCCAGCAAACACAACATGTAGCATTACAATAAGATGATCTTGATCATGTTAGGCAGCTCGCAAAGATCTAAACATGGAGGTGCAAGGTGGAGAGACAACCATCTAGCTACTGCTATGGACCCATACGTAGTTCAAGGATGAACTACTCACGCATCACTCCGGAGGCAGACATGGCGGTGTAGAGGCCTCCGGTGAGGATCTCCCCTCGGCAGGGTGCCGGAAAGAGCTTTAGAACCCTCCCGATCTAGGGTTGACGACGGTGACGGAACTTTTCGTGGAATATGATCGGTCTTTTTAGGGTTGTCTGGTGATCAGGAATAAATAGGTGAAAGGGCGGCGTTGGGAGGCAACCGAGGCGGCCACGCCAGGGCTGGGCGTGGGCCCACCCCCTGCCGCGCCCTAGGGTGGCGTGGCTGCCTCGTGGCCCACTTTGTCTCCCCTTCTGCCTTCTGGAGTCTTCCGATGAGATATTTGCACACGTTGATTTTCATCCAATTCCGAGAATATTTTGCGACTAGCCTTTCTGAAGGAGAAAAAGAGCAGAAAACAGGAACTCGCACTTCGGCATCTTGTTAATAGGTTAGTCCCAGAAAATGCATAAAAATGCTATGAAGTGTAAATAAAACATATAGCAATTGGTATAATAACAGCATGAAACATCAAAAATTATAGATACGTTTGAGACGTATCATGGCCACCTAGAGGGGGGTGAATAGGTGCTACTCAATTTTTAGCTCTTTTTCGAATATAGGCTTGACACATAGGTAAATTATCTAGATATGCAACTATGGTGAATTTACCTATATGACAAGTTAACACTAGACTAAGCATGATACAAGTAAGAACTAGCGATAAAGGAGTAACCGAACGGGAAGCACGCGGAGACAAGGATGTATTCCCGAGTTCCTCCTTTTTAGGGGAGTACGTCTCGTTGGAGGGGTGTGAGTTTCAAACTCAAACGCCACAAATGGCCTCACCCTATTCTCCGATGAACCTTGCCCAAAAGCTCGGTTCACCTTCCACTATCGGAATCCTTCAAGGCGGAATCCGGAGCCCTTACAACAAACTTGAGGCTCAACCCACAAAAGGATTGGGGTCTCCCAAGCACCACAACACCTGCTACACAAAAGTAACAAGCAAGTAAGTACAACAAGATGCCTAGGTTTTCCTAGTGGAAACCTAGGCTTGAATCCCTCAAGTGAATGAGGGGGAAATGAAGAACGCTTTGGTGAAGTAGTAGATCCAGGCCTTCTCCTTCAATTCTCCAAAGATCAACGAGTTTGGGTGGAGGGATTGGGAGATCTAGTGATTCTTGAGCTTGCAATAATGGTGGACTTCAATTTGGGGCGAGCTACATGGGTGGAGGTAGGTGGAGGGGTATTTATACCCCTCCCAGAATTGTAGCCATTGCAGTCCACTTAGACCTGAGACTCCGGTCCTGGAGGGCCGGAGACTCCGGACCCAAAGGGGGCGGAGACTCTGGCCCCAACCGGAGACTCCGGGGTCACACCGGACCCACTCTGGCCTCAAGGTAGAGAGTGTCGTCGTGTTGCTCGCTTCGCAGCAAAACCTGATGGGCCGGAGACTCCGGCCCCAGAGCACCCCTGAGGCCGGAGACTCCGGCCTTGCCAGACATATTGCAATCTCCTTTTTCTTGACAAATGTTTCGATGCAAAGTATAAATATTTCTTTTCATTCCTGCACCACTTAACATTATATTAGATAACTAGCGGGTGGCCCACGCATTTGCGCGGCTAGACTATCTATTGATGTTAGATCTTGCTATCACATTTTTTTAAACTTAAATAAATTATCCGATATTTATTAATTAGTACTTTAAGAATATTTAAGTATTTTTAAATTGTCAAAAAAATTAGGTTTTAATATGCCCTCAGATTTTTTTCTCAAGTTAATGTCAATTGGGGTGGCTTTAACTGTTACTTAATTATTACTTAATTTAATTTTATAATATCACCGTGTCCAACAAACTATTTGCTGATTCATATATCAATTTTTAATTATTACTAAATTAAAATTTTATAATATTATCGCGACCAACAAATTATTTGCCGATTCATGTACCAATTTTTATTACCTCCCTCCTCTTTGCTTCAATTTCTCGTCTTTACAGCTGACAATTCATATTGAATTTTGTTTCAGTCACAATTATAATTTTGATCTTCTTAGTTATTATATGCTATTTTCCTGTAGCTGTGACATTTGTTCTGTTTACATTTTTTTTAGGTTATTGCTGTGTTGCAGCCGACTGCTATACCTAGATTATTTACATGTGTATTGTTTTTTTATATTTTCCATAAAATTAGTTGTATTTTAACCAACCATATTTTTCCCACTACATATTTCAGGACACGCTCTCTGATTGTGAATCACGTTCCACACCATGTAAAAAAAATCACGTTCCACACCATGTAAAAAAAAATTACGGTCCACAGTCTATATGGCTGTTCTGAAAAGCATGGAAGAAAAATTCCCCTTTCTCTTCTCTACCGCGACTGTGCCCAATCCATTGACCGTACTCATGAAAAATCCCCTTTCTCCAATGTATGCCCGACCATGCTCTTGGAGCTGATTCTTCACCAAGTCGTGGATGCGTGCTGGAGCCGCAGATATGGTGCGCCGGCGAGGCTGCATCTCGCCGTCGCTGATTGAGAAAGGTAAAGCGCGGTGGCCGGCAAGGTGAGTGCGACAGTGCGGACTGCACGGTGCGCGACCCGGAGCGGACCTGGATGTGTACAACGACGACAAAGGCGGCAGCTGTGGCCCGCATTCAGCAGGCAAGGTGCATGCCTCACTGCTCCAGTCCCGCCCTGCCTGGCTTCTTCCTCATTTCTTTTCGTTTCCCAAATTTTGATTACGGCATACTCATTGATTTTAGTCTCGTCATTGAGAAACAGAACAATAACAATATAGGCAGACCATCTGATAGCGCTTGTGTCATTTAGCTTGGAGCAGGAGCAGGCGAGCAGCCACTGGTAATTCCATCATCCGATCTCCAGCCCACATCTAAATATTATCCCAGATGACAAATAATATGTGCTGCAAATTCGAGGCAACCTCTATAATTGATAGTTCAAAGAAGAGATAAATTGTCCATACTATAGCCTTTTTTAAGATAGCAAATATAAGAGAGTTTTGGATTTTGTATTATTTGTCGCGAGATTTTAGTTGTTGAATGTTGGTTAGGTCTGTAGCTTGAGAGAGATGAGAGGAGAGGAGAAGATTTGGGGTATTCATTATCTAAAATTAATCCACATGTACATTAATTTAAAATGAAAATATGAAGATCAAAGATATTTGTACGTATCTATGTGAAATGAATCACGTGCAGGAAATACAATTGAATCATGGTAAATGGTAAGGAAGCAGGAACATGATTAGCTGAATTGGAACTTTTTAGCTCTTGTTTAAATTTCTATTCCCATATTTTGGCATGATTACTCTATGATGTTGATCCGCACGCCACTCCATCAATCATGATTTTAATCTTCTCTACAAACCTGCAGCTTGGTTGATGTTGCATAGTACCATCACCGGCAAACCTACATTCAGTCTTAGATGACGGTCTGGGATTCCTGGGAACTTCAAAGTGTTGAGGAACTCAGTAGGATACATATGTGTCCCATTCCGATCTTGTTCGTTGCTGCCTTGCACACGGCTTCCAGTCTTCGGTATGTCACCTCTTCACCTTTTATTTGTCTCGTTATGTGCTATTTATCTCTCCCTGACTGTTTTTTCTGTGGGCATAGTATTGCTCTTTCTTCTAGGAATTCCTGCTCACGGTATCTTTGTAGCAAGTTTGAGCATGTGCTTTTGATTATTTCTTCTTTTGCATTTTTCTTTCTGTCTCAGTAGGTCCTTTGGTATTTTAATCGAATCATCTCATTTGTAGTGACGTTTTTCTGTCGACTATTAGTAATATCCACTCTTCAAATTCAACGATCTTTTTCTGTATTTGATCATCGGACAAAACACTTCAGTCGCATGTTTTGTGTTAGCTCAAATATTTTAATTTGCTTCCATATGTAGGACCTTCTAATTGAAGCAGTAACTATCTGCTCCCTATCTCTTTCCCTTTGGTATAACTGGTAGGACCTGTCTGAAGTCGCCTCCTAGTACCACCATCATCCCACCAAATGGGCTTTTCATCGCTGTTTTTGTTTGTGAACCTGAGAATATATCTAAGGCTTTTATCTGGAGCCTCGAAGCAATGTTTGTTTGCCGTAGGAGCTTCATCTCATTAGTATAAGTGAGGTCTTCTTTATCAGTTCAGCCAAAGGTGAGCCTTTGCTGTATTTCAACGTTGATTCTTCTGTGATATTCAGTGGAATACGGAACCTTGAGTGTCTTGTTCTTCCACCTTGGAAAAGTAACGTTGCAATTTCGCATGATGCTACCGCAAGCACTATATTTCCGTCTGATCTTTGCTTTGTCGTGATTTCTTTCCTTAGATATATTTTGCATATGCCACCATAGCCTTCCACAAACCCTTAAAAGCAGAAGGACAAAAAATCTTATAGTAGTTTAGACAATGGAAGAAATTCATTGTTAAATATGTAAAAAAAATACCCATCCGTCCATCAATATCATGTCGACGCTTATAAGTTCTTCAGTCGTATGGTTGATTGAATCCCATATTCATATTACTATGAATTTGATGTTACATGCTTGTCCACTTGTGGCAAGCTTAGTTAAATTCTTGTACGCCATAGAGTTGTTGCCTTCAGAACAATTTTAGAAATACTACCCCTGTCCCCAAATATAAGACATTTTGGTGGACTAAAACAGCCCACCAAAACCTTTGGGACAGAGGTAGTAGTTATTTTCTTCATGGGTACATATGAATTTTATACTGTAGTATGAAAAAGATAAATCTTACTAAATATTAATATTGCACCGTGGGAACTGATTGTCCATAGGAAAGCAAATAAATAAGTGATCTATCTAATCAATAATTCACATGAAAACAGATTCTTCATAAAAAAACTGCATGTTTGGAGGGCAAAATCTAAACATACATGAAGATACACATGAAGATTGCAGGGGTTACCTCCAGATTACAGCTAATTGCCTCAAGTTGATGGCGTGCCTTTGATCTGTTTGTGTCTTGCTGCCCTGTCGTGCCGTCGATTTGCCGATCCGATCCAAGCGACAGTTGTTGGCGAGCCTTCGTTCTACCGTGGGGCGGGGGCGCCTACCTAACGTGCCTTCGATTTGCCGACGGATTTCAGCTATTACCTGAGGACCAGCTTGATGATGTGACTTTGATCCACTGGCGTGCAGCCACCCTGTTGGATCTTTCCTGTGCAACCGAGCATCACTAACGTCTATAGATATGTCTCCATGTCGATCTAGATCTGTCGTGCGTGATGGCCTGCCTTTCATTTGCCGATGCAACCCAGAGCTGCACTTGTTCGCTTCCATTGGAGCCCTTGTACTACCGAGCATCACTAACGTATATAGATATGTCTCCATGTCGATCTATCTAGAATCTGTCGTGCGTGATGGCCTGCCTTTCATTTGCCGATGCAACCCAGAGCTGCACTTGTTCGCTTCCATTGGAGCCCTTGTACTTCTCTCATTCTGAGAATTAATCACTCTCTTCCAAGCAATGCATCGGCCTCTTACATGTACTTCAGCACATGTATATATAGCTTAATCAAATCGTCTGGATGCACGATGCCAACTGCATCTCGGTTCAAGAAACAGACATAGCCAGTTTGAATCGGCTTGATGAATTGAGCAGTCCATCAAAACATCTATTCTGTAGTATGGAGTTGGACATTCAACTTGAGTCCAGGTGTGATTGAAAAATTATCAGAGCCCAAACTAATGGATACCTTGGTGGCGTGCAGGTCGTCAATTCTAGTGTGGCGAGCTGTGTTTGTCACCACAGGGTTGCTGAAGATCGAAATCAACGCCAGGTCTGCCGATGCCATTACTTCTCGCCAGATCAGTATCGAGTTCGCTGCTCAGATGGCTTTTGTATTCGGCGCTAGATCGATGGAAGCTCTCGGCGGCCACTTCTGAAGCTCCTAGTCGTAGGGGACACTTTAATCTTCGAATTTATAGATGCCAGATCGATATCGAGTTCGTTGCTCAGATGCCTTCTGTATTCAGCTGGAGATCGATGGAAGCTCTCGCCGGTTCTTTGCTTCGTTCGCGACGTGTTCACCTGTGACCTGATGGCATCTTGATTAATACGGCAACATATGTAAAGAGAAGCCAGAGTTTTTTTTTTTTTTTTTTGATACAACGTCTCTGGATATATTACTCAAGAAAGCACCGAAATACACTGGAAATATCCAGACACGCCACAGCTGTCCCACTTTTACAGAAAACACCCCATAGAAAAGGAAAATTACACACAGACCCCTGGGGAGCTCTGACTTTCCTTGTCCGCCGCCGTCCGAGACCTCGCCGTCGCACCGCCGCAGGGAGGACGAGAGATAGCAGGAAGACAGCTGAATCATCTGCACAAGCCTATTGGGAATCAATTCCCGTTGAGTTCGCCGCATGTGCCGCTCACCAATCACGGCGAGACCTTGGCGACGACGGTGGAGCATCGGCGGGGGACACGCCCCGACTTGAGCAGACGGTCGAGCTGGACTGGGCGCAGAACGCCAGCCGCACAGCTCGCAGTCAATCCAGCAGTGGGGAAGCCGCGAGGGCCACTCCAGCAGATGCGAAGAAGAACAACACCACCTCTTCCGCCCCTCACCGCCACGGCAGGCCAGCAGAAGATGGCACCATCTCCCCCCACGCTCTGCAGATCAGAAAAACGTGCCGACGAACTTGATGAAACGGCTTCGGCCTTCTCCAATCTTGCAGAGGATCCACCATGGACCGGAGCTGCAGCAGAGGAGTGGCCTGGATCCAGCGCCGCCGACAATCGCCAGAAACCAGCCAACCACAAAAGCTAGAACCTGCAGATCCACCAACGCTCTTCTTCTCCCACCACGACAGCAAGAAGAGAATCGAGGGAATCGCAAGATCCGCACCCGATTCAGACAGAACACGAGCTTATTAGAAACTCGCCTTGCAGATCCATCCTCCTCCTCCCTCTTCCACCACGGAGACCAAGAAAAGAGAGGCTTCTCTGCACCACAGCCGCTACTCGCCGACGGCCGAGGAAGGCGACTAGTAGAAGGAAGAGACGGCATAAAGCCGAGACGCCATCGCGGCAAACACAAGGAAAGACCTAAACTACTATATACAGAGAGAGCCAGACCACCTAATCCATCACCTCGCCGGCCGGCAGTGCCTCCGGTGAGAATGAAGGAAAGGGGCGGCGACGGAACTCGCGAGGCGACTCTCAAGGAGAAGAGCGGTGGAGAGCAGAGGAAAAGAAGTTCTTTCGTTTCAAGAGAAGCCAGAGTTGGCAGGGTAAATCGTGTATTGCTTGCCCAGGAGAGCAAATCGTGTACGCTTCCTTCTTTTAATTCGTGATAGGACTCTGCCTCTTCTATACAAAAGAAACGCTTTCCGATGAAAACTCCTCCTTTTGTTTGCGTTTTTTAATCTTATACCATGTAGACGCTGTTCGATCTCCAATTAAATCTACACCGTATGTTAACCTATGGTAAATCTCCACCGCTAATTGTTTGTTGTTTTAATAATATAATAGATAGATTCCTAGTGTTGTTGCCTAACACACAAAACCATGGGGGACATAAAATATGTCCTTTCAGTTTCTACCAAATTAAGAGAAAGTTTCAAGTGAGTTAAAATGGAGTTACCACTCACATTAAGAGGGATGAAATGGGATTTCTCCTTGGGCTGGCATATCCCTAGGGGCTGCTGCCTCCCCTATCCTATATAAATTGAGTGGTCTCTCATTTGTTCTTTCACTTGTCTACTTGTTCCTCTTCCTGTTGTTCCACCAAAAAAGACATGTCTTAGGCGAAGCCCTGCAGAAATAGTTTCTCCACCACCACCACCACCACCACGTAGAAGTGTTGTTGGACTTCCCGGTGGATCCTCTACTTCCGCTGCCCCGCTGGAACAAGGGAACGGAGGTCGTCATCAAGCTGTACGTGTGACCGAGTACGGAAGCGCTGCCCGTTGCAGCGTTCATCTTCGCGATCTTGAGATCGGCATGTGATCGACTACACCGTCCACGAGAATCATTCTCGAAACGCTTTCGGTCTTCGAGGGTGAGTTCTCTTGGAACTTGGTTCTACCCGTTGCTTACATCCACCAGATTAAATCTTGGTGTCTTGGCTGTTCTCACCGTAGGAATTTTTTTGTTTTCTATGCTACGAACCCATCAGTGGTATCAGAGCCGGATCTATGCGTAGATGGTTTTGTACGGTTAGAACACATATGTGTATGTGGGCGTTGATGATCATGTTATTGATTCCTTCGTGTATTTTGAATTTTAGTGGCATAGTGGGATGAAGCGGCCCGGTCTAATTTTACATGTCCGCGTACATGAGACTTGTTCCACGACTGACATGCAACATGTATTGCATAAGTGGCTTTGCGGGTATCTGTCTCTCCCACTATAGTTAAGATTTAATCTACAACGGGTGGTTAATAATTTGTTTATCACCGTTGTGGTTTCATGTTCGTAGGTAACAACGGTTCTATCTTCAAAAGCCCTAAGCCACGTAAAATATGCAAAAATAAATTAGAGGATGTCTAACTTGTTTTTGCAGGGCATGTGATGTGATATGGTCAATGTTACAAATTTGATGTATGAGATGATACTTTTTGTAAATTATGACAAACCGGCAGGAGCCTAATGGTTGTCTTTAAATTTATGGCATGCGTGCCAAATATCATATCCATGTGATACGTAGTAATTTTGGAGGACAATCAAGGAGGAGGCGCCATGGACCTTGGTGCCATGCCGGTGGAATGATGGAGATCATGCCAAGACGCACAAGATGGAGATCAAGTGCAAGAAGGACCATATCATATCACATTATCCATGCATGTGATGTTAATCCTTTTATGCATCTTATTTTGCTTAGATTTCGATGGTAGCATTATAAGATGATCCCTCACAGTTAATATCAAGATAATAATGTGTTCTTCCTTAGTATGCACCGTGAAGAAAGTTCGTCGTTTTGAAGCACCACGTGATGATCGGGTGTGATAGACTCTACGTTCGCATACAACGGGTGTAAGCCATATTTACACACGCAAATACTACGGTTCTACTTGGCGAGCCTAGAATGTGCAGACATGGCCTCGGAACACGTAACCGAAAGGTAAAGCATGAGTCATATGGATGATACGTTGAACATGTGATGTTCGCCTTTGCAACTGCACTATCTCACGTGATGATCGGTTATCGTTGTAATGAATTTGGTTTGTGTGAGAACTCTTCCGTGGACTAGTGGTAGCCGTGCATATGCGCATAAGGACCAAGTCTCGGGTTCGAGTCCTCACTTCTACCTTAATGACAAAGCCGGGGTGGAGTCCCCCCTCCGGTCCTGTTATTTTTTAATTTGGTTTGTGTAATCACTGAAACGACTAGAGGGATGTTGTTTTTGAGTGGGAGTTCATGTAGTAATTTTGAATTAACTTGAACTAATTTTATCATAAACCACCTATCAAAGTGTATTTGCATAATTTGTAGTAGTTTTTTGCATCCACGAACTAACTTACACTTAGATTGTTAATTGAGATAAAACTGTTTTGATCTGGCAAAATCATTTTGGACTGGTACCGTATTAGTAAATTTTATAATTGTGTCCTATTGTAAATTTTCGGTAATACCTACATGGCTCCATGTGATTAATGATTGATTGATCTAAAGAGCAAATGACTCCGACTTAGTATCTAGTGTCATGCTTGCTTTCATGATACCTGATCTTCAAAAAGAATGTTTTGAGAATCAAGGTGATCTAGGAGCTAAAAAAAGTTGTTTTTCAGAAACAAGAGAGGAGTGAAAGATATATTGATATCTAGAACCCTGTTTGTGGCAACATGACTAAATGTAATGTATTGTGACAATGTGTGCTTATATTATTTGAGTATATGCAAGGATTGAAGACGCTAGGCGTTTGAATCATCCAAGAAGTTGGGCACTAATATTATCCTCTAAATTCCTTCCTTCGAGCTATAGTAGCTTCATCCACCAGATTGGAACTTGGTTCTACCCGTTGCTTACATCCACCAGATTTAATCTTGGTGTCTTGGCTGTTCTCACCGTAGGAAATTTTTTGTTTTCTATGCTACGAACCCATCAACAAATGTGGTGATCTGCATACACTAACAAATAGTTGAGCTCATCGTTACAAGTATACTCCTATGATTACCTTGCGTCTTAGGTTTAGTTGAAGTCAAACTTTGTAATGAATATCAACATATATAATATAAATTGGTATTATTTGATTCATAATATAATATATCCATGTATATACATTTTTCTTTGTATATTGATATTTTTTCATATATATTATCAAACTTAAACTTTACAAAGTGATTTTGACTAACTCCAGAACACATAGTAATTATAAATGTAGGTAGATCATATTCCTTTTTCTTGGTAGGATACAAAACTAATTCCTCAGTCAGCAGTGTTTTCTCACATATTCATCATTATATACTTAGGGTATAAACAGATCGAGGGAGTATTTTTGTTTTGTTTGAAACTGAGGTCTTTTACGGTACATTTTACTAGTCCTATGGGCTAGCAATATGGAGTTATATCAGCCGTTTATTCTAGGGGCATTTTGGACCATTTATTCGGTAAATTATTTTTAGATAAAGAGTATATATTAATATCAAGCCGATACCAATTACACCCAACCTCTGCAACAACGCAATAACCAAAGGTATTACGGATGCACACAGCCGAAAAACAATAAGAAGAAGAAACAAAAAAGGAAAGTCCCGCTATAGAGTTACAGTCCTTGCAGCAGCAGCACAACCACCACCAAGACAAAACCTGATGTCCAAACACTTCAAAAGCAACGCCTTCAAGAAGGAAACAGTGCACAAGCGCCGTCGTCACCCGACCGAGGTCATGGGTTTTCACCCTGAAGATAGTCCCCATCACAAAACAATGCCTTCATCAAGACCATTGCCAGGCACAACCAATTAAGGCCAGACCTTAGATTTTCACCCTGCGAGGTAAGACTTTGATCTTCACCTGTGTTGTTGCCCCCACTAACATACCGCTGCTCCGACTCCTGCAACTCTAAGCAAGTTCCTCATCGTCGCAAAACCTCCAATCACCATTTGCTAGCCCTTTAATCTCAGCTTTCATGACATCCCCGCCTCTGACTACACCATGGATTTGCCCATGATGGCACAGAACCAGAGCTTCACGCCGCTCCCTCCGGCGCGACCGAACCCCCCGATCCAGCAATTTCTAGGCATTAGCCCATGATAGATCACCGGCAGAGCCTTCCGAAACTCGACACTCTTGCCAGATCAAGGTACAGGCGTCAAGCGGATCTTCGTCTTCGCGCGATTTGGAACCCTAAGACCACCACCTTTATTCAAACCAAGTTGGCAGCCCCCACGCCACCCGCCGGCAACCTGCGGGATCTGCCTCTCCGAGCAACCGAGGGCCATGACCAGCAGTGCGTAAGGAAGCGGCAGCGCAGGGTCGATCCACAACCGGAGCCGGCCGTGACACCGCGACCAGGAGATGGGCAGGCGGCATGAGCACATAGCCACCGACCACCCCAGCCCAACCACCGCCGCCAGTCAAGCGCCGCCGATGCGAATCTCCACCACAACCCGGTCAGGGGCGCCGCCCTGACCGCTGCAGGTCGACACAACGCCCATCTCCGCCCCTGCAGATCGAAGCGACGGTCGCCAGCGTCCACCCCCATACCACCATTGGCGGCTGGGCCCGCCGCCGTCGCGGCGAGGGCCGGCGGCAGCGGCGGCGAGCGGATCCGACGGCAAGGGGGAGGGCTGGGTCCCTATCGCCGTCGCCACGTGCTCCCAGCCTGCTGCGCTGCACTCGGCGGCCGCCGCAAGCCCCTGCCCGGAGCTGGAGTAGACATGGGAGCAGGGGATTGAGCAAGAGGAGTACAGGTGCAGTACCTGCTAACGGACATGCCCTTCTAATTAGTGGAGGTAATTTGCTACCACGGAAATACTCTGTGCATGACATGTAGTGTCTGATCCATGTCCGACGCTGTGATCCGACGGACAGCTCTGCCTACGACATGCAATGTTTCGAAGAGAAAAATCCGACAGGTTGTCTGTTGTGTCTTACACACACTTCGGAGGAAAACATGTACGAGCATGCTTGCACTGATTTTTTGATTTCTACTAGACCTTAAAGCAACCTCGTGCTGTAGCACTACTTTGCATTAACCTGTAGATATAGCTTGCTCATGATCTGATTATTTTTTAAGTCACAGGTTCTCGGCTCATTGTTGTTTAAATTTTGGAAGATACACATTTACTTTCCATTTATGTTTCAGGTCCTAAGTGAGGATTGTTTTTGTTGCAAAAGAAATATATTTCTCACGATATGCTGAAGACCTTCGAGGAGGTGGAGGCCATGTACATGCCCGGCGAGTTTGTCTCAGAGTCAGATGACCCCGATGATGTCAAGCCAGCAGCAGAACTTTGATCGTTCCATGTGATATTTCTTGATCAATTTGTAAATTTGCTCTGTAACATATAAAAGTGATGCATATTGAGAACTGTCTTGATGTTTCCATGTTTTATCAGAAATGCCGCTCAATTACATGTTGTAATGAATATTCGGAAAATTCGAATATCATGGACACATGTGCTCAAAATGAAGAGGGGAATTTTTTTAAACCCAGTTTGTTCAAACCCCTTCTGGTTCATGTTCAGATAGTAGGGTTTCACGTTTGTAGGTACAATACTGAATTCTTGCTATTAGGTTGCATATATAAGACTGAATTTTGTTGTCTGGTGCTTGTGGTGAGTATAAGAAGGCGGAAAATACATTTAAGTTGTGCATTACTTTGGTGGATTATCTTCTTACCGGTGTTGACTTGGATCAATCTTGCACTCTGTACGGTATGAGACTGAACTTTGTTCTTTGGTACTTGTGGTGAGAATAAGCATTCTCCTGTTTATTTTGTTGCTAGCTTATCATGTGAAATATGCAAGTCTTTGCTAGAGTTGGATAATAACTTTGAATTTTCTTGCCCTTGGTTGTAATGTGCAATGTGTATCTTCCGTTCTCGGTGTGTTTTTAGTCAATGCCCAGAAAATTTGCCAAAAAAGAAAAGGCTTAAAGTTTGAATTCACTCCAGCAACAACAAAATAAGCATTTTCAATTGATCATATTTGTCTTTAAGATTACACGTGCGTTGCACGTGCACGGTTACTAGTCATGGTAAGGATTTGATATGATTTGATTTATTACTACAATCGGGCCACATCATGATTGATATATCACTGATACTTACCATGTGGCTTGATCGAGTCCCAGACAAAAAAAAATTCCACTTGATTGTTTCACGGAGTAAACAAATGGTGTGAGAAAAGAAAAATGAAAAAAAAAATACTATTCACATGAACTTGTGAAGTACGTACATCGTTTGCTACCATGGTCCAGCTGTGGTACGCCTTCCAGTCACTTTGCAGTATACATGTTGCATGCAAATATTTTGTGCAATCTTTTTTGAAACGTTAGACAGCTTTCACTTCTCATTTATTAAGAAGAAATAATTGTCTGATTAATTATGAAAAAGGGTCTAATTCCGGTACATCAGTGAAAAACATGCCGTTCCGAGAGCACGCACCCACCAAGATGTGGGCATTGCCGGCGAAGCGACTGGAGACAACACCTTATCACACTGCTCCGCCGCTCCGGCACCCACGATGGTCCCAAGGCCGCACACCCGCCGAGTTGGGGTGTGTTCGGTTTTAGAACGGCGTGGAATGGAATGGAACGGTTCGGAATGGAACGGTTCCATCCTCGTGTTCGGTTAGGACAAAGAAATGTAATGGAATGGTTCTATCCTCGTGTTCGGTTGGAGAATTGAAAAGCGGAATGGAACGGTGTTATTTGTTAAACATTCAATTATTTAGGGCTTAAACTTGATTTTTAACTCAAAACCGGAATGTTTTTATCTCAATTAATTAGGGCTTAATTAGAAAGAGGTTTTTTTTCCCCAAATCGAAGTGGAGATGGCCTGGCCGCCGGCGCCTTGCTCCGGCCTGGCCGCCGCCGCGCCTGGGCTCGCTCTTGGCCGAAGCCACCCAACCCGCCGCGCCGCCGCCCCACCCATCCGCGCCCTCTCCCTCGCCCCCGAGCGACAACCCGTCCCCTCCCTCGGACACGCCCTCCCCGCCGTCCTCAGGCGGGAGGTCCCCGCCCTCGTCCGGTGGCGGCGGAGGAAGGTCGCCGCCCACGCCAAGCCACTCCAACCCGTCACCGAAGTCGCCTTCTCCCGGGAACGGTGGCTCCGGGGTCTCCACGTCGCTCGTCGTCGGCGTAGCCGTGGGTGGCTTCGTGCGGCGACCACGGACCGGCGGCGACCTCGGAGGAGCGCGTGAGGCGATGGGGGCAGGGGCGGTGAGGGAGAATGACGGGAGGCGAGGGACGCGGGTGAGGGAGCGACGGGAGGTGAGGGATTCGAGCGACGGGAGGAGCGCGTCCTTTTTTTTCATCCCGAGTGATTAGGCTCCGTTGCACCTCGTCCGGCCGAATCGGCCGGACGGGTGGATTCCGCATCTTCAGCGAATATCCTTTTTGAGGAACGGGTTGATTCCATTCCGTGCTAAAACCGAACACGAGAATGCTACTCAGGTGCGGAACCATTCCATCCCGTTCCAGCAGATTCTGGAACCGAACACACCCTTGGCAACTCTGTCTCCGATTAAAACCTGAATACCGTGCACACGTTGACCCCAAAACCGCACACCAAACTTGTTGACGGGTATGTCGTATGCCACCCAAGCGACCAAACCGGGCATCTCCAATCGTTCGGCCCCCCAGACCGAAAAACGGCGCTATTTTGGGCTGCCTGGGGGGCAACGGCGCTATTTCACGTCCTGGGGGCGACGTTTTCCCAGCCGTGCCCAAACCCAAGATTCGGCCCAAAAATTCAAAAAAAAAACACAATTTAGCAAAATATAGCAAACTAGGCGAATTTCATTAATATATGGCGGAAATTCGCCGATTACATAGTACGAACTTAAAATAAAAACTTAAAAATAATATTTGGCGATCAACACGCCGATCTACAAGCCTAGCTAGCTGTAGATGAGGTGGCTGTAGTCGCCACCATCGCCGTCGTCGTCGGAGCCGCTCCCAGCGGCATTGCTGGGGCCTGCGCCGTCGTCTCCGCCGTGCCACCTGCTGGTCGTCGACGCGGGCACCTCCTCATCCTCGTCGCTCGGGTCGAGGATGTACTACTCCGGCGGCGGCGGCGGAGGTGGAATGCGACGGCCAGTAGTCGCCGCGCGCTCGCGCTCCAGCTCCTCGAGGATGCGCCGCTGGCGCTCCACCTCCTCCTCCTCGTACATCCTCGCCGACCAGGCGTCGGCGACGTCGCCCGGCGCCGGGAGGACCTCGTTGTACGAGGCTTCGATGGCGATCCTCTCGCCGGGGAACTCCTCCGAGTCCTCCGGCGCCTCCATCTTGGCCGCCGCCCTGACGTACTCCGGCGGCGCCTGCCACTCCGGCGCCTTCTTTCTTGCCCTCCGTCTTGGGCTTGACGAGGCGGCGGGGCGGCAACGTGGGGCACCGAGTGGGAGAAAACGGCGCTATTTGAGCCAAAACGGCGCTATTTCTCGGGCTGGGGGCGCGGGGGGGGGGGGGGGGGGGGGGGGGGGGGGGGGGGGGGGGGAATGGAGATTCCGTAACACCCACCAAAGCTTCACCTCAACTCTGCCACCCAACTAGCCAAAACCCACACCATAGAGAGTCGTCGCTCCGTCTTCCCACCGGCTCCAAAGCCATGCCTAGACCGGTCGATAGCTGTGCCACCCAAGTAGCCGAAATTAGCACCACAGATATTCTTGCCGAGTACAGCAGAGCAAAAAATTGCTGGCTAGTTGCTCGGCAGATTTAACTGGAAGTTGAACCGAAATGACGCGCAATGCATCGATCATTTACATTCCTCGAGAGTGGAAGCGATTACTGTTTCAGCTCTCGAGGAGGCGGACGGCGCCTTGCTCAATTTCCTAAATGCGTGCAGTTATGTTCACATACGAAGACGAGGCGCATCCTCACTATAAGTATTTTCCTTTCAGGTCACAGAGTGTATCCTCTTCCTCGTTTCCACTTTTTCCTTCTTGCCAAGTTCCCGTGAGCACATCTGGGTGGCGCCATTCCGTGGTTCATGTCCTTCGCCGGTGCATCTGTCGTCGTCCATGGAAGGGCGCCGAGATCTTCCTCGGCAATTACTGGCGACTCCTCCAGCGGCTACCATCTGCTTATAGTCGACGGCTACTCGCGCACCAAGAGCACACCCAATGGCAAGTGCATCACGTCTCGCCCTTTCATGGTTGGTGGCTATCTTTGGTGCATCTTCTACTACCCTAATGGCGACCGGCCGGAGAACGCAGAGTTCATATCTTTTTATGTTGGCCTGCTTCATATTGATGTCGCACTTGTAAAGCCATTGAAGCTGCAGTTCGAGATTAGTTTTGTTGACCAGATTGCCAAACAAGAATCCTCGCGCATTCGCGCTAGTAAAGTATATGAATTAGCTACAAGCAGTACATGTGTGTGCTACCGCCGGTTCATCAAAAGGGAGGACCTCGAAAAATCAAAATACCTTAAGGATGACAGTTTCACCATCCGGTGTGACATCAACCTCGTCGAAGATGATAACAGCGTGGACACTGGCACCATTTCTCCGTTTATCAAGGTGCCGCCTTCCGACATGCAACAACATTTCAGCAACATTCTTCTATCCGGAGAGGGAACGGATGTGACTTTTAATGTCAGCGGCGACAAAATTGCTGCACACCGGTGTGTGCTCGCTGCCAGATCGGCGGTCTTCAAGATGGAGCTCTTGGAACAATGAAAGAGGGCATGCACAATAAGAGTGTCATTAAAGTAGATGACATGGACGCACAAGTTTTTCGGGCAATGCTTTCCTTCATTTACAGTGTCTGGCTGCCGGAGATAGATCGGGAGCAAGAAGATTCAGATCTGATGTGGCAGCACCTGATCATTGCTGCAGACAGGTATGATCTTCGGCGGCTTAGGCTGATGTGTGAAGAAAAGTTGTGCGGGTTAATCGACGTGACCACGGTCTCGAGAATCTTGACTCTTGCGGAGAAGCACAACTGTCCTGGGTTGAAGGAGACATGCTTGGAGTTTCTCAATTCAACTGCAAACCTTCAGAAGGTCATGGCGATCGGTGGTTTGGACAGTCTAGCTACATGCTGTCCCTCTGTTCTGAAAGATCTCATAGCCAAGCTTGCTTCCCTTAAGCAAGAAGACTAACGTTCTACAGTACCAAGTATTAGGTACAATGCCAGCCATGGCATCAAGCAGAAGTACTATTTGATCCTAGAGAGACTGCAATTTATGTATTTTCGCCAAGTAATATTAATTTGATCCTATCGAGAGATCAAATGCAGAAAATTTTGGTTTGTCGAGTAATGCATGTTGTATTCGCTGAGCCATATGTGGATGATATTTCATTCACCTCTAGGACTTAGACTACTCATAGTGGGGAGTATCATACACTAGTATCATGCATATGATACTAGTCTATGTTACTACCTCTATATTGGGTAGTAACATATGTGTGGTATCATATAATCATGCATTTATTAGCCTATAGACTCATCTTGCCTCGAAATCCGTTATGTTATGGTATCTACCTATGATACCACCACCATCTTTCTCTTCTTTAATTGCATGCCACATCATCATTTGTGCTTATGTGGCACTTATGTTACTACCTATGTTACTCCCACTATGGGTAGTCTTAATACTACTATTTGAATTCAACTTGACGCAATAACATTTTGCCTGGTTCATCAACCCCGTGAGTATACCGCATAATCCGCGTGAAAACCACTTTGGCACAAGGTCGTTTTGCGAGAAAAAAAAATGATATTTTTTGTTTCGTGTAAAAAGAAAAAAATGTCTCATGCAAAGCTTTATATTTTAGCACCAATTTTTTTGTTTCATCCTGGACCGTCGGATCTTCACAACTTGAAGCGGTATTTGCTAATCTAGACCCTTCGGTAACTGAACTTGGTTTTAAAACTGTGCGGCAGCGTGGAGTTCAGAAATTCAGAACCTGATGGCCAAATCGGAGCGAACTCTCAAGATAACAGTGTGGGACTGTCGGCAGCATCTGCTTCGGCCTCCCCGTTGTGCTGGTTCGCGACCAGCCGGACTGGGAGAGGAGCACAAACAGCTGGAGGAGCACTTGATTCTTTGCATCCTGTTGCCCAGTGTGACAGTGATAACAATGAAATCGCACCAGGATGATAAAATATTAAACGCAGGTGACCCAATGTGCCGAGTTATATATTGAGAGTCTGACAGAAAAAAATGGATAAGAGATGATTGGCAAAATAGACCTTTGACAAATTAGCTGCACATCAGTTTACAAATTCCTTCATCAATAATATATTAAGAAACTTGCCTTCTACATTCTGTTTGCGAAAAAAGAGTATCCTTATCAACCAATCTATCAATATGTTGCGCAGTCTATCTACCCAAAAGCGAAGCAACATCATTTGCATAGCAGGAATGCTGGTCGCAAAGCGTTCATGCTTGCACCTGTTGCTACCAGCCTACTACTTCGTCTTGGCGACCATGCACCGGAAGCATCTGAACCTGGCAACCTGCATGCCTGGCAACTCTCTGGAAGACGAAAAACCATGCTACCTCTCTGTCTTGTACAACTAGGGACTCCTGCGATCTTCCAAAACAAGCTCGAGGGATAGACATCACATGAGCTAGGCCACAACAAATTAACAGGAACTATCCCTTTGGAGATCAGCAACATTGAGAGTCCAAAGAGTCTGCACATCGGCAACAGTAAGCTGACAGAACAAATACAAAGTGGACTAATAATTCCTAGGAAGCTTGGGATATAACTAGTAACCGTCGAGAAAATGCTTAGTTTAATGTACGAGAACATGTTTTTTCTGTATTTCCCACTCTGGCCTGTGGGTTCCTGTCCTTCTCTGAAATTTAATTGCAGAAGACAATAATGCACATTTTTCCTGTGCATAACAGCGACAGGGAGGGAAAACCAGCACGATAATGTAAATCAAGCGTACACGCAACGGGGGAGCTATGTTGAAGTCAGGGGGGGCTGCCGCTGCCGCCCCCAGGCCAAAATAAAAAAAATATTTATCAACTAATCCTTTGCAACGATTGGAGAAATTCAAATCATCTGTGAGGCCGCCCCGGCGGCCGTCGAACAGGAGAACTCGAGCAGTGAGCCAGCGACTCGAGCAGCGAGTGGCGACCCAACCCCCCTGCCCTATCGGCCGTCGCCCCCGACCTGGCAGCCGGCGACCCAAGTACCTGACAGCAACCAAGACGCAGTGCATTTGACCAGAGTGAAAGCTACTTTGTTGATCCTCAATCTGACGGCAAACAGAAAACAGGGCAAGTAGCGTTAAACACAAGGCCTAAGCCGCTACGCAAAGGACTTGCCTCAAGTGCGCTGCTGATCCCCTGGCACATCTGGAAGCATCGCAATGGTTGCATCTTTGGGCCAGAGCCATGCTACCGGCTGCGTGATATCATCCTGACGACCTCGGATGTTCAGTAATGTATCTTTTGGTTTCCTTGTTTGCCCTCCTCGGAGGCATGAACTGTTGTAACCCCTCTATCTTTTCAATGCAATGAAACGCAAAGGCTTTTTGCGTTTTCTCGAGAAAAAAAGATAACAGATAATCAAGTTCACGTTTGAAAAGAATCTTTGACGAGTCAATTATAGTTCTCTTGAGCAACTTGCCTTGCATCCATCAATCGTCTATATATAGTATATAGTATAAAGAAGTACAGTTCACTTGTATGCAAGAACCAAAAAGAAGTGAGCAAAAATAACCAGAATAGAAATGGTAGGTGCAGAGTTCCCATGCTTGTTCTTGTGCTCCTCGCACTTGTTGATAGCATGGGGTCAGCAACAATTTCGCATGCTGGAATCACCACAAATAATTCCAGTGACCACTATGCTCTCCTTTCCTTCAAGTCACTCATACGAAGTGATCCGTTGCAAGCTCTGCAATCATGGGGCAACCGGTCCATCCCTATGTGCCAGTGGCACGGCGTCGCTTGCGGGAAACGAGGACGCCGCCGTGGAAGGATCATAGGTTTGGATCTCGGCGATCTCAACCTTGTGGGAGCTATCTCCACCTCGGTGTCGAACCTTACATTCTTGAGGAGGCTCCACCTCCCCAGTAACCGCCTGCATGGTGCTGTGCCATCAGCACTTGGCAACCTTGGGTACCTGAAGCATCTCAACCTGTCGGCCAACTCTCTGGATGGTGCTATTCCGATGTCGCTTTCACAGTGCAGGCATCTTGAGAGGATCCTCCTTGGATACAACAGGCTGAAAGGGGAGATACCGTGGGAGCTTGGCGGCTTGCCCAACCTACGTTCAATTGTGATCTACCAGAACGAGATCGAAGGGGAGATACCACATGAGCTTGGCTCCTTGCACAATCTCAAGGTACTCAGTCTAGGCTACAACAATCTTACAGGAAGTATCCCGTTAGAGATCAGCAACCTTGTGAATCTAGAATTTCTGCAACTTACAGAGAATAAGCTTACAGGAGAAATACCACCAGGCATAGGTAACCTTGTGAAATTAAAAGCGCTCTCTATAAGTTCAAATTACCTGTCTGGTTCTATCCCAAGTTCAGTAGGAAATCTCTCAGAACTGGCCTTTCTTTTCTTGATACAAATAACCTAACAGGGAGTATTCCACCATTACATAGTCGTTCAGTTCTCTCGGTAATTGAATTAGCAAGAAATGACCTGACAGGATCCATCTCTTCTGGGTTAGGAAACCTCACATCACTATCTTTTTTGGATCTTCAGGGAAACCATCTAACTGGACTAATTCCAGCATCACTAGGGAACCTAAACTTGCTTGAAAATCTTGGCCTGTCATTCAATAATTTTACAGGTCCCATACCAGACTCTATCGGGAACCTGCCTTTTCTCTCTGAAATTAACCTAGACAACAACCAGTTAGAAGGGCCATTGCCTCCCTCGCTTTTCAATCTATCCAGTCTTGAAGTTTTAAATGTACAATTCAATTATTACCTTAATGGGTCATTTCCACTTGAAATGGGCAACAACTTTCCAAACCTCCAACTCTTCTTAGTCAGTTATAACCGATTTCACGGCCCCATTCCTCCGTCTTTGTGCAATGCCACTATGCTTCAACAGGTCGAAGCCACTCATAACTCATTAGCTGGAACAATTCCCCATTGCCTGGGAATTAACTCACCGGATTTGTCCTCATTAACCTTTGCAATGAATCAGCTTCAAGCAACACAAAATGCCGACTGGGCCTTCTTGACAAGCCTGAGCAACTGCAGTAATTTGCAACTGTTGGATTTCGGCGATAACATGCTCGGGGGTGAAATGCCAAGTTCAGTAGGCAATCTCTCAAAAAATCTGGAGTATCTTAACATGGATTACAATGGTATAACAGGAAAGATTCCTGAAGTTATAGGAAACTTGATGAGCCTGGGCACGCTTTCTCTAACACACAATCACTTAGAGGGCACAATTCCTATCTCCATTGGCAAACTAAAGTCGCTAAACGAATTAAGCCTAGGAATGAATGACATATCAGGATCAATCCCTGCAAGCATCGGCAATCTTACAAAACTAAGCATACTTCAGCTTCAGGGTAACACACTTACTGACAGCATACCCTCTAGTCTTATGGGCTGTCCTTTGGAAAGTTTAGACCTTTCACACAATAGACTTTCTGGTCCAGTGCCTAGAGAACTTTTCCTCATAAACACATTGTCCAGCTACATGCATATGCAAAATAACCTATTAACAGGAGCATTGCCTATAGAACTCGGCAATCTCAAGAATCTTGGGGAACTTGATTTCTCCGGTAACCAGATATCTGGAGAGATTCCAACGTCCCTTGGAGAGTGCCAGACATTGCAATATCTGAATGTTTCTCAGAACAATCTTCAAGGGGCGATTCCGTCATCAATCGAGAAGATGAAAGCCTTATTGATGCTTGAGCTTTCCCATAATAATCTATCAGGGAGCATTCCTAAGTTCCTAGGGAGCATGGAAGGGCTTGTAGTTTGAATCTCTCATTCAACAACTTGGAGGGTGAGGTTCCAACAGATGGGATATTTAACAGTGCAGCTTCCGCTTCAGCCTCAATTATGGGAAATGATAGGTTGTGTGATGGAATCCCTCAACTGAAGTTGCCACATTGCTTAAACCTCACCACCAAGAAACAAACTCAGAAACTTGCCATAATATTCTCCATATGCGGTGCAGTTGTATTTATCGCAATAGTATTTGCACTGTGGATATGCTACCATAAGAACAGGAAGATGAAAGCAAACAAGCAGACATCAGCGCAATATTTGAGGGTTTCTTATTCTGAATTGGTCAATGCAACTGATGGTTTTTCTTCAGAGAATCTCCTTGGTGCAGGAAGCTTCGGCTCGGTGTACAAGGGAACACTTAGGATAAACGACCAGCAAGTGGTGATTGCTGTGAAGGTGCTCAACCTCATGCAGCATGGTGCATCTCAAAGTTTTGTCGCAGAATGTGAGACCCTGAAATGTGTTCGGCATAGGAATCTTATGAAGATATTAACGGTGTGCTCAAGTATTGATTTTCAAGGCCATGATTTCAAGGCCCTTGTGTATGAATACCTACCAAATGGAACGTCATCTTGTGGAAGATGGTGAACACATGGCATTGCATCTCCGTATGAGGCTGCAGGTTGCAATTGATGTAGCATCATCAATCGAATATCTTCACCAACATAAGCCAGTGCCAATTATCCACTGTGATCTTAAGCCAAGCAATATTCTCCTCGATGGTGAAATGGTTGCTCATGTTGGTGATTTTGGGCTTGCAAGGTTTCTACATCAAGACTCGGAGATATCAACTAGTTGGGCATCAATGAGAGGCACAATTGGCTATGCCGCTCCAGGTGACCTTTTAGTTATTATAGCACTTTCATCTCTTCTGTAATATCTCTAGGCTTTCTTATTACTTCACATTTCGATAACATCCATCTATCTTAGATTTTTTTTAACTAGTCATGTAAATAGTATTACGCTTGCACAATGCTGATTCACCCTCAAAACGAACCCACTAAATATATATACTTAACATCTGCATTTCATTTTGCTCACATGTTTCTGTCAATTTCAGAGTATGGGCTGGGCAACGAAGTTTCAGTCAACGGCGATGTCTACAGCTATGGCATACTCTTGCTGGAGATGTTCACTGGAAAAAGGCCAACAGACAGTGAATTTGGAGAATCCCTTGGACTTCACAAGTATGTCCGAATGGAATTACCAGACAGGGCAGCAAAGGTCATAGACACAGACTTGGAGACAGCAGATGGCAACGAAAGCACCCGTAACTATAACGGCACCATGGATCTGAGAATTGCTTGCATCGCCTCAATTCTCTGCGTCGGGCTGTCCTGTTCACAGGAGACACCGACGGATCGCTTTCAGATCGGGGATGCTCTGAAAGAGTTGCAAACAATACAAATAGATTTGAGAAGGAGTCGCACAAAGAAGGACAGCCAATAAGCTGAAGCATATGCAGCAATTCACAAAGCAACGCGGTCAGCCAGGGCAGGCCAATAAGGAGAGCAAGCTTCCATTTCAGAACGCTCTAGCTTGTTCCAAACAAAAATGTAAACAGTGTTCTATCGAATCTTTGCTGTACTCATTCAAGTATACAACGGGTCATAGCTACTCAATTATGATTCCTTTTCTTTGTTACTCAATTATATTCTCCAGGAATCTATAAATGGGTTCTTCACTTCTTCATATGGAATTTGTATTGTGTGCACAACAGTAATCGCAGAGATCGGTCGGTAAGAAGGGAAGGGAAGAAGCAGTACCTCCATCCTGGGGGTCGAGGACGAGGCAAGCGACTAAGCGAAACTGTCACCGCAACGGACGGATCTCACAGTCGAGTTCGGCGCGGGGGAGGGCCGTTGGTAGAGATGCCCGCCGGCCGCAGAGTGGCCGAGGAAGTCGAGAACCCAGCGGAGCTGAGCGAAGAAGACGCCTGCATGACATGGGCTACAATAGTTTATTGGGCTATGTTTAGGCCGAATACACAGCCTGTCATTGGCTGCGTGGACTGGAGAAATCATCATTCGGCCGGCTGGCAGTGGCAGTGCAGCATCCGTCGTCACTATTGTCTTTTCTTTTTAAAATATGTTTGGATCATGCCTACAGCAGCCCTACCAATATTGGCTAGCCAATTATTTGGCGCAGAATTCTGCCACCATGGGTTGACCAAAATTTTGGCTAGAATCTGTGAAGGCAACAACAAGTGGTACATAGGCAGCCAAAAAATTGGCAACAGACCAAACAAGTGGGTAGAGATGTGGCATGACCAATTTTTTGGTAGGGTGAAATGTGGGTATAAACCAAACAGGCCCTTACTCTTCTTAAAGCAGAGTTACGGTGAGGGACATGGTGTTTTAACTCGTACATGCAAATGCACCATTATAAAAAATATTTATTAATGCATTTTAGTAGAAAATTTTCAGAAAAAAAAATCAGGTGTACATCCTGAAACTCTATATTCACACAAAAAGTTTTACGGAAAAATAGACTTTTTCTGTGGACTGTATAAAAAAGACAAAAAAATGTCTCGTGAGAAGCTATTTTGTATCACTGAAATTTGTCTTTTTTACACTGGTAAAAAAAGTCTTTTTTTAATGAAATTTTTTGTGCAAACATAGAATGCTCAGATATACACCCAATAGTTTTGTACACTAGCCTAGGGAATTCTCCCAAAGTAACATGTTGAATTAGTTCTTATAAATTTTGGTATTGCATAGACGTGTCATGATGAGTTGTAGCCTTGTAGGCAGAGCAGGCCCGCAAGAGAACTTAACGGGCTATCACTACAAATATGCATAAAGCACTGCGGCATTAGTTTGCAATTTCGCAAAAGAAAACATTAATGCATGATCCAACAAAGCATGGTAACAGAAGGCAATTAACTAAGTCAAAGCATATTGTCCATGAATGCAGCCATGTCAAATATGTTGCAGACAACTACGAACTACTACTCCCTTCGTGCATGAATATAAGACGTTTTAGCTATCCAACATATTGTCTACATGCATACTAACATGAGTGCACATACACATTAAAATATGTCTACATATATCTAGATATATGTGAATGTGGACAAATGCTAAAACATCTTATATTAAAAAACGGAGGGAGTACAGATAACATAGCAGCACTAACCAGTAGACTACCTAGCACGCCCGAAACCAAACATCCATCCATCAGAGGTAAACGGTGACAGTGATGCTGCCGGAAGAGCCCCAGAAAGCGTCTGGCACGAACAGGAACCCCTTGGCATTGTACCCCTCCAGCCGGCGGACGAACTGCACTTTCCCAGACACCGTCAGCTGGGAGAGCAAACCCGCTCGTCACCCTTCACCACCATCGTGTACATCGCCCCCACTCCCTCAGGATCCTCCTCGACTGGGTAGGGCAGACACAGACCAGCACCAGCGAGCGCCCAGTGAGGACGTCGCCACCGTTCAGCACGAGGAAGACGCTCTCACCGTCGCTGCGAAGGAGCGCACGGAATGGCTCACACTTCTTGAGCGTCACAGTGATGGACCCAAACAGGAAGGTTGCGCCAGGGGCGTGGGTGTCCAGGATGTGACCGTACAGCAGCCTTCCACTATAGGTGCAGCCGTCGAACGGGCAGCGGCAGGGCGCGTAGCGACACAGCTCCTCCTCATGGAGCCTTGCCTCGGTGTACCGTACAGTCTCAAGGCAGCCGTGCTTCTTGAACCAACATGGCCGGGTCATGCCAGCGAGTATCTTCTCCGTGGCGCGGCACCTGAAGTCTCCGATGGACTCGTTGCAGGAAGGGCACTTTCGCTCCATGTTGATGCAGCAGCTGGCGCACACCGCATGCCCGTTCTTGCACTGATCACAAAGGCAAAGTCGGACAAAATAGACTGTTAAATATTTATAGCAGAGTAAATAAATCAAATATGTGGGAGCTTTTTGTAATACATACCGAGTAAACTTGAGATTCAAATGGGAGATAACATATGTCACATTCGAGATTATCCATTTCATGCGTGAAAACGTTGCATATCTCTTCCTCTTCTTCATGCTTCGGGTTGCACTTGGATGTTGTTTTCATAGCTGTTCTCGCGTTCTTTGGTAGGCTGCTACTACTGCAGCTCTTTGGTTCGCCACTGCCCTTGGCGCCCTTCTTGGCGCTGCTCCTTTCCTCCATCGCCGGATTAAGGTTGTACTCCCTATGAGCCCTTGCGAAAGCAAAAGCAGTGACGATTTAGCAACATGAACAGCAGATACGCTATTATTATATACTAGATGAAAGCTGGTGTGTTGCCACAGTGCTCTAAATTTCTTTCCTCGTTGCCCATGTAAACACAATATCCGTAAAAAAATCAAATGTGTAGAAAATAATTCTGCAATATGGCATCAGTCAATCATACTACAATTAATTGTACTTTTTACTACAAAGAAAAATATACATTACAAACCAGGCTAATTAAGAATCCTAAAACACGCTGGGCAAGGATGCAAGGAACAGACTGTGAAAAAGCAAATTAGACGCATATTTGGTGTGGTAAGATTCATGTCTATTATAGATGGATAAGGGACTGTTTTGCTGTATAAAAGCAGGGCTCTTTGAGTCTCCCCTCTAAAAATAGATGGATAAGGGGTGTTGCCCTGATTTTGTGGAAAAAATGACAAATACCTCTTTGCATAATTTCTGTAACAGTCATTATGACGAGATTTTTCATTGTCATTTTCCTTCTGATCAACGGCGCGAACTCTCAGGGTGTGCCCATATAAAGCTGTTGGAGATGTTTTGCTTGAGTACATCTTATCCACTACAATAGGCTTCCTTGGTCTTGTGCTCGTCTGTACACCTAGCTGCATTCACAATGATCCCCTCTTAATTTCCAGAGATGTCTATAGATTAACAAAAACACGCAAAAGGCATTACTGTCTACCTGGCCATAGTTCTTCATCGGGCGAATGGAAGATGACTTCGGAAAGTATTTGCGAGAAGCATCTTCCATCAGCTCATCTTCAACATCTGCAAAAATAAAAGGGGGCACATACAACGTTGATACACTTCCCATTGTATGGTATACACTTAGCTGCACAAGGCATAGTCTTTACTATTAAATGGGAGTTGGTGCTTCGTACGTCGCAGGCAGACCGTGGCTCGCCAGGCGGACCGTGGCTCGCCGTACATTTGCACAAAACCCCCTAACGAATCTCAAAAACAACCCGCGACCTCCCTTACCGGTTTGCTTCCTTCTCTGTCATCAGTCATCTCCCGTACACAGGAAGAAAGAGAGGCCACCGGTGGCTCTAGGGTTTGCCGGCGCCGCCGCCGTTGTCCCTTCCCGTTGTCCGCTGCGAGGCCGAGGCCGCCGCCGCCGCAGAAACAAATGTTCTGCCCCATACCGTACCTGATGTCTAGCCGTTTGGATAAGAAGCGGTCCGATGTCGCCGCCTCCATCTCATCCCCAAGCACCAGATCCTCAACCTCGAAGCTCCGCCGCATCCATCTTCAAACTCCGGCGGCTGCCATGCTCACCCTCGAAGATCCCATATTCTCCTCCGATTTTCCATCCACCATGAGGATCCAGATTTACCTTACCTAACTGTACCGAGCGCCGCCGCAACATCTCCATCCCCTGTCGCTGGCAGATGCAAGACACAGCGCCACCGGCGCACCACCACGTCGGCAGTCGCCAGCTCACGACCCACCCGGCCTCCCCCTCTGCTCTCGCCGCCTTCAGCGACGCCCACGCAAAGTGCCCACGCGCTGCCGCGCCAACTCTACCTGCAGTCCGTCCCGATCGCTCGCCATGGAGAAGGTAATCTCGCGCCCTAACACTCCCTTCGACGAATAACCAATTTCTCTCTTTGACTTCTGTGGGTGATGCGTGCAACAAATTGACGAGAAGGAGTTGGCTGGTATGGGAGCGGAAGCAGTAGAAAGAGGAGAAGGTATTCCTGTCCGAGATTCATGTGGACTGCTTTCACTTAAGTATTGTTGCATTTTTAATTCGTAGTCAATTTCCCGAATTGATGTGTACCATTGCTTATGGGGCTGAGTGTTCAACTTGTTACAGGTAAGAGAGGAGGAGAAAAAACTAAGGTCAAGCAAAAGTAAGGGGCTAGGCTCCATGTTGCAACTTCGTCATCACATCAGTTTGGTACAGAAACGCTTAATTGAGTTGGTTTCGTGCTGATTTTTTGTTCTTTTTTCTTTCTATAGGCAAGCTACTTCGGATGGTCCCAAGAAAAGTGAGAAGAAGTAAAAGAACAAAAATGTAGAGGATGAAATTCCCGAGGAATTGTTTACTCTCAGACAGTGAGACCCAAGCTACTTACTACTATTTAGTTGTGACTTTTGGATATTTTAGACTCCATCACTTCAGTACTACAGATTATATGATGGGTGCTTGCCTGTGATTTGGTGTTGCTTGCAGAAATCAGGGCGCAAGGGATCATGAGGAGCTTGACTGGAAAAAAAATGAGCAAGGTGTGTTATGTGAATCCAATATTGATAAGTGATGATGTTGCATGGTTTGCTAACGTGTTCTGAGTTGTCTGATTGCCAATTTATCTTGTGGTTTCATTTTTCCGTTATGATTTCATAAAACTCTTTTAGATAATAATTCTAGCATATACAATTAATAGTAATATAGATGGCTGCACACTAGAACTGGAATTCGAACTACACATGATTACTATTTCACAAGGAACACATAAATAACCCAGTGTTATAGTGCAAAAAGTAGTTGTGGCTCTTAAGTTGGATACTGAATGATCTGGTCTTACTATTCTTAATAAATAGCAAATTAAAAGTTGTGTAAATACATTTGTTTGTGTAAGTACGTTCCTCTCACATGTCTAAAGGTAGTATTGATAAATGTTGCTAACTACAATCTGCTTAAAAGTGAACCTTTTCCTGCTAGAAGTAATGAGGAGGAATTTACTTCCAAGGGCACATGCTCTCACTGGTTTCCTGAAATTAATTTGTTCTTGCTTTTCTATGCACTCATTGAGAGAAATTATATGTGATGCAATTTCACCATATTCTCTGTTTTCACTAAATCATTTAACAGCTCAATCTGTTGATATCCATCGCTCCTTAAATTTTCTAATGCAATTATCTCTAAACAGTTGTAGTGTCAGTTCCATGAACAAGAGTACCAGATTCAGTACTTTATACTACGTTGAGGTTGCTGCTATTACCACCGAAGGGAGCTACACAGAGAAGTTGGAATCACATTTGTTACAATCTACGATTTGCTGAACGCAATTTGATAGTAAGTTGATGCTTTAACTATACTTTGTTCAATAGAAATAGCCATATATGTTGTTGCTAGCAGATGCATTATTGGGGTATTGGACATCAAGTGGGTGCAATCTACTTATTCAGTGTTTACACAAAGCACTATTGAAGTTCCGTTTCTTTGGTTCACGATGTACATAGCCAAGGGTGACCTCCCAGCCGGCCGGCCTACAGTTTCCTCGCAGGTTCGAGCCCCCTCTTCTTTGGTTCAGGTGAAACCATCATGCCTCTTTCTCTTCCTTTATCTGTATATACATTTTTCTCTTAGGATTTATGATGTTGATTCATTAGTGATCAAAGAATATAGAAATTATATGCAGATGCATTGCCATGTTACATTTGTGACAGACAAAATATGTCTTGCTGCGCCACCCTCACCACTGATATGATGTACTTCTTCAGCTCTATAGTCATGCTCTATTCCGTGCTCACGGACAATGAGACGCACTCCCACGTGGAAACGGATTGTGATCACCTCCATGTACGCCATCAGTCGATCGAGTGGACACGATGGGCTTGCAGGCCGAGGAATAACACCACAGCCATCGTGACAGCTGGGTCTTCCGGTCGTCAGTCTGCTGCAGCTCCATGGTGATTACTTATTACAGCGGCAGCGGTGCTCCTGGCGAGCAAGGTGCAACCCACGTCACGTCGAGCGGCAGTGCGGCTGTCGGCCTGAAGCCATACCGTGTATGTCAGCCCAACGAGGCGCCATGAAGCACTGGTCCGATAGGTTGGTGCTACACTTGTGTGGCAAATGTGCATGTGCCGTTCAACCAAGGTGGCTCTGTACTCTCGAGTGTAGATGAGTTAAACTTGTAGATTTTTTCTTGCATTTACTTTTTCTTTCTTTCTATGAAAACTACTAACCTTTTGGCCTTTGTCAAATCGACAAACTTGTATATAATTGACAATTATATAGTAATGAAAATCCAGGATAAACCAATATTCCTTTGGACACATAAGTATTAAGGTGACGATAGTTCACTTGTTAAAGGGAAATAAATTGTATATGAATTTTGTGCAATGCGTCAGTAAAATTTGTTAAAATGGTGTAGCTAGACGGCACAAATCGGTTACATTTGCCATGCATTGCCTGGTCAGAAAATATAGAAATTATATGCAACAAATGGAGATAAATAAATGATGTCTTTTCTATGTGGTATATGACCTCGACATATTTTCATAAATTATATCCAAAAAATGTACTACAGTATTATTTATTTTCTTATTCCGTAGTAACGCACAGGCATTTAGCTAGTTAGCAGTAATGATGGAGAGAATAACTGGAGCAGATTCAACAGCCACTTTATTTTCAGTAGACGCTTAAAATAAACTGCACGCAATGCACTACGCGCACAAATTAACTAACAACTCCCATGAACTCATACTTTGTGAATCCCACTCTTGTGATTGCTAGGGAGTGTGTTATAAGCTCAGAAGTGAAAATGCAGTAAGCAAAAAACCTTGGCCCTAGAACGAGTAACCCGATCGATTGCAATCATCACAATCCTACAAAAGAAATGAGCAACGGTTTTAAGAAGAACAACACAATGCACATCGATCCTCTACAGTAGCACCTCTAATCCTCAACTTGTTCATTCCCCAATTCACCTGCACCTCGAGCCCTAACCAACTGCATCGATCCTCAAAAAGACATCGTACGACGGTACGAGATAGTGAGAGGGGCCAATCAGACAGGTGTGCGCAGATCGAACCTTGGCTGCGTCCGTACCGAATCCCCCGGCGCTGCGCCTCCTCCTCGAGCAGATGCCAGAGGCGTTGGCGGCGTTCCCTTTTCTCCGGCGTGAGAAGGAGTCCGAATGTGGGGATCCCCTCGATCTCCCGCTGCAGCTCGCGGTCGGACATATCCGCGATGTCCCGCCGCAGCGCCTCGTCCGACATCCCCCAGAAATCCCCACCCGCCTCCTCCTCTCTCCTCAGTTTCCCCTTCCCCTTGGCCGGCGACGAGGGAGGGGAGACGAAGTAGACATCCAGATTGTCTGGGGAGGAGCAGGAGAACGCAATATCCTTCCCCTTCCGAGCCGGCGAAGTAGTGGTGGTCGTCGCCGGCGTCGGTGGAGTGGACGAACTCATATAAGCACATCCCGGAAAACGCCCCGCACATAATAACCGCCGTTTATACTACCGCGCCGAAAAAACGAATTGTTTTTGGAACAATAATTTACAAATCTTGGGAAAGTACAATTAGCAACTAATTGCGCCCGCACTCTATTATCGGATGCCCCACTTCAAAGTCTTCAAAAATTGTGGAATAAATCATGTACATAATTATGTTGTGTCTTGTGCACCCACAAATTTTCATTAAAAAATATGGCCATATGTGACCCGTGCAAAAAAATAAATGAATTGTGCATAACACATGATACTATTCACTTAGATCTTTCTATTTTTTGTACAGGACACATATGGTCATATGTTTGGATAAAACTTTGTGGGTGCACATGAAACAACATAATTAATGTCCATAATTTATTTCGTAATTTTTAAAAACTCCGAAGTGGGGGCATTCAATAATGGGTTGCGGATGCAACTAGTTACAAAATCTTGTGTTGTCAACATCGGCCATAACAGTACTACGTTGTCCAATAGTAACATAGAGTTGTCAACATCCCTTGGAAGGAAAAATTAGTGATTCACAACAGAGTTAATGGGACCGAGCAGAACTCATTGACTTTGTTTTTCAGGAGCGTGATACTGTCCAAATCACTAGCATGGTGTTAACAACAGAAGAAACAGAAAAACAGTACACACCTCTGTTTTATCTTGTGTTATCAACATCATCTGCAAAAGCTAGCAATTTATCACTGATTCTGAGCAATGAGTAACTACATCACTACACTATGTGCATATGGGGTATTCAATTGATGGACTGTGCTACTAAAGGCACGTGCCCTACATTAGACTTCGTGGGCACGGATAAAATAGGCTAATTAAGCCATGCATGCAGCCACCACGTGGATTTCTTTTTTCGTTTTCAAACTTTAAAACGTTTTATCTCTTAAACCGTAATTCAAAATCCACCTCCATTTTCACGCTTGGCTTTGTTGCAACAAGATTTTTTAAACTAGATCCTATCTTGATATGTTTTGACAACTTTTTTTCTGACTTTAGTTGCAAGATTATAGTCACTTGCTTACCAGGCATTATCAACTTGGTTACCGGGTAAAATTAAATGGTTGTCTGGTCTTTTAAACTGCCCTACTCACCAATGTAATCCTTTTGTGACGATAATCTCATATTTTACGTGTCTAGATTGGATCAAATACTCACTTTTTGAACATGTAAATCATGGTTATGACAAAAAAACATGTAAAAATGACTTGGTAACTATGTAATACTAGCTAAATGCCCGTGCGTTGCTACGGTCTATTAAAAAAATTCATGCCATTAATGTAATCATAATACACATAAAATTTTGGTTGAGATATAACATTCCAAAATCAAATAGATTATATTTTTCCTACAATATAATTCGATAGAAGTTATAATTTGGCATCATATATGCAAAAATTATCTCTTGTCTACTAAGATTTCTTTTTTTGATAGGGAGCTCGAGTACAAGATCAAAGAACGAACACACACGCCCGAACACAGGCAAGAACAACCCTTACACAGCGAAACACGGAACCACCACGCCACACGTCACCGACGACCACCAGCAGCACGCCGCCGGGAAGAAGGAGACGAGAAAACCACACTCCGAGGTAGCCAGCTCAACCAACCTTGTTGAAGAAGCCGCAAGAGCCATCCGCCGCATGCGCCGGAATCTTGACGATTGGTAACCATCGGCGTCGAGCTGCCACCAGAACCGCCCAACTCCCGCAACGCCCACCGCGTCCGCCAGCGAAGGAGGAGCTTCCACCTGCAAACTCCCAACCAAAACGAGCAAAAGCACCCCACGGACAAGAGCTCGCGCCGCCACCACGGCCACCAGCTCGGGGATAGGCGCGCCGCGGCTCCAAGGAGCAGCAAACGCACCAGCAGCAGCGGATCTGCCTCGAGCATCCACCGGAGCATCGAGGGCAGAGGAGGGAACCACCGCCGCCAAACGCCTCTCCAGCCACGCCGCCGTCTCCACAACGCCGCCGGCAGGCAACCCACGCACCCCTAAACTATATACACACCGGGATCTGTCGATTCCCCGACCTCCCGCCGCCGGAGCGGCCGCGGAGGCGAGGGATCGAGCAGATCGCGCGGCGGCGAGCTGGGGAGCACGAGAGACTCTCAAAAATCGCCTCGGTTCACTGTAGCAGGTGGGGAACGAGGAAGAGGGGGGCTTTTTCGTTTTCTTGTCGACTAAGATTTCACTTCCTCACAGTCCACAATCGTCATGTCCTCTTCTATGAGTGTACAAACTGAATAGCAATATTTTTGTTCCTCAGGTTGGCTATTAAGCCAACTACCATTCCAAATTATTTTATCGTTCCCCTAATCAAACGTCTCGATAAAGCTATCATTTTTTATCGTTCCCCTAATCAAACGTCTCGATAAAGCTATCATTGTCCATTGAAATACCTGCAATTACAATACGACACATCACAACATCAGTAACAACAGGGCAGCAAAAAGATCCAACATTAGTGTGATATTCTTCTGTTGTTGGACTGAATCAGCAGAATTATTAGCTTATCTTTGACAGTTCCTAATAGTAGAACTATTCTTTGATGACTCCATCTGTCCCTCCTCTGTCATCATCATCTGTTCCATTCTGTAATAGGAAAGTAGCAACAATGATTACAATTGTCATAATAAAGACCAGAATGGACAAAAGAATATGGTAGTATAGGTATAAACTATGCGGGAACTTTTGTCACCTCTTAGTTCGCTATTAAATACACTGACAAAACGCTCGCCACTGCAGTAGGCAGATTGTCTTTAAACTCTGGATGGTTCCAATCCTCAACATGAATGTGTTGTGCACAATACCTTGACAGCAGGTCCTGTAACAGATTATCGTAGTAGTTGATGCTACTGATCACAAAAATAAAAGAATGCCAGTAAATGAATACCGCTTCAATTTGTATCATAGAATTGAAAATATTTTTTGTTCATAAGAGGATGAGACCAAATAACAACCTCCATGGCCGTCATAAACACCAAAGAGGCAAAGAATGATGTGGCAGTGGAAACATCCATATCTCCAATGGTTGCATGCTGGAGAATAAGAAAACGATAAGTTATGCAGGATTTCAGTATTTCACCAAAGTAATAAACCTTTTTTAACAAGTACAGAAAAGAGAGATTATCTTTCAAGATATGTATATATTGCAGTTATTCGACGATTCAGTCAGATGCAAAACAGGGCATCGTCCATTTTCTTCCGCCGATCAATCGACAGAGAACTCAAATGATATACACATGTTTTATACTACACAAGAAAAACAGAAACTTCATTTTTGTACTTACAACGATGGCACCAACTGGGTCAATCCAGCCTTGAAAGTAATTAACAAGAAGTGCGGCCACAAGCCCAGTAATGTTGGCGATAACATCAAAAAGTGATCCTGTGCATATGCCACAATTTCGTTGGTAAATGAGCAACAATATATTACCAGCAGAAGCTTCACTACTGTCACTCCGAGCATGATATTAACAACACACATTTCATGGTATTTTATTAAGCGGAATTCACCTCCCTGGAGCACAAACACAATCAAAATTTATGACTGATTGGCATCTCAGTGGATTACAATTATCTCATTTGCTTGAGACTCTTTTAGAGAGTTGGGCATCTGGCTAGCTGCCTTATTAACAAGTACACAATAATTTATTTCGCATTCTACATATTATGAGATGAAATGACGAAGTACAACCATTTTGCATCATAATTTAGCTAACTAATCTGACCAAGGTCGATCGGGATCTTACTCTCCAAATCTTCCGCCTGGAGCGAGTGATCCTGGATGTCATTTCTGGCCGAGGTTACCTTCTGGTGTGGACATGGTGGTCTTGCTCTCGGTGGAGAAGAACCAAAGGTTGAGGGGATGGCGGCGACGTGTTGGTGGAGGGTGTGGTCTCCCTTGCCGCGTTCAGGGTAGTCGTACCGGCGACCAACGCTAGTTGTACCGGCGAGCCCGGCCTGGACGGCTAGGGTTGGACGACAGAACGCGTCACGGGCAGTGAAGCAAGGCGCGGCCGGGAAACAGGCGACGGAGACAAGTACTCTGTGTCGCACCAGCGATCAGCGGCATGGGGTGGTCGGAGCCGGCGCTGGATCACGGGGAGGATCAGGGGAATCGAGGTGGTCGGCGGCGCCGCGCCGGCAATGGAGAGAAGAGGAGACATGGAGGGTGAGAAGCGAGCGAATAGTTGTGCGCGTCAGCGCGTGGGTGTTCTGTGGACCGTTCTCCCTGGGCCTTGGCCCATGTGCGTGATCGGCTGATCGCTGGCGGCACGGAGAAGCGAGCGAGGGAGGCGGTGGTTCGCTCGCGATGTACGAACGACCAACTCCCATTTAATAGTAAAGATTTGGGTGATAACTGTTAACCAGCAAGATTGTAACTACAGTAACCTGGCAACTGACAATGAAAAAAGTTTACAAAAACATATTAACATGGGATCTTGTTTCGAAATACTCGTCGAGACGTACCCAGCTGTGAAGACGGATCTTCAATTCGATTTATGGTACGGTTTAAAAGATAATGAGTTTTGAATTTCCAAAATATAAAAAGATTCCATGCATGCATGCATGCGGATATACGGGGAAGAATGTTAATTAGAAGCGCCGGATGGAGAGAGTTCGTGGGGCACGTTCCCTAATTAGAAAAACCGTCAATTGATTCATCGTGTGATGTTTTAGGAGCAATGAATATGTGGTTGCCTAAATCTACAAAAGTTTACCGGGCAATAGAAATCGTGCTCTTGCAGGAAGCTCGGTTCATCCGTATGATTCTGATCGTGTAGGTAGAATTTCAGGTATACGTTGTGAGTTTAGTCCGAGGCAACTAACATCTGAGTTGTTATATAATTGTTTTATTTTCTTTACCGATGATTTTAAGATATATCGTAGGGATATCGAAACGACCACTTTGAATATGAAGATGAGAAGTTCTCTCCAGGATTGGGAGTTCTTATTTACAACAATCAAGCGGAGATTTGTTGGTTGAAAACGATGATTCACATACTTGGTGTGGAACCATGATATCTCTGATGGTAGCAGTGCTCATTTGTATGTCATTATCGATGTTTCGTTAGTGTGCCGTTAATGTTGTACTTGTTTTCTGAGACACATAAAAATAATGATGTTTTGTAAGTGTATTTCTCATTTGAAATAAATATGTCGTGTGCTTAATATGCCAGGCAAATACCGTTGAGCTGAAGTCAAGACAATGTAAATAAAAAAACTGATGATTTGGCGCCAGCAAGACGGAGCCATCAATAAGCTGTTTGGCGCCCGGTCTTTGTGGCGCCGAAAACTGGGGAAATTTTCAATTTTCCTTGTCTCCAGACTTTGGCGTCGGGCGCTCTAGAGCCGACATGAAAAACTTTGGCGGCTTTGTTTATTGGGGCAAAAATCTGGTTGAGCCAACGAGTTCTCTAAAAGCTCTATAATCCAAGAAAACAACATGCCCCTGATTTGGCGTTAGGCATAATGGAGCCGAGCACCAGGGCTTAGTGGTGCCGCAAACTGAGGGAAATTTATGTTTTCGCTGGTCGGCACTTTGGCGCCAAGCGTACTAGCGTCGACATGAAGAGTTTCGGCGCCTTGAATTTATGGCACCGAAAATAGGGCGGGACACAACGAGCTCTCTGGAACCAAATAAATCCTAAAATCCCAGGTTCGGCTCCAAACGACCTAGAAGCCGATTTTGAGCATGTCAACCTTCGTGGAGTCGTGGCACCAAAAACTCAGCGTTTTTTATCATTTAGTTGGCACAAGGTTTGACGCCAGCTGCCCTGGGGCGGACCTACGCAATGACGGCGCCGAACCAGCAGGTGCCCGACATGCTCTCTGGATCTTCTCTCGAACCAAATAAACTGGTTCGACACCAAACGACCCGAAGCCGAATTTCAGATGTTCGACGCGTTTTACTTTGGCGCCGAGACCCCTTGTCGTGAAAAAGCTAAACAAATTATTTTAAAGAGTCTCCCCTGTTTTCATACACAAAACCTGAAACATACACAAGAATTATAGAAGTCATGAATTCCAAAAGTCATAACACACATAGTATCACACAGTTCTAAAATCCCTATACACACAATTCTCACAGTCAACAATAGTTTTCACATAGTTTCTCACAACATGGTCCCTCACATAGATAGAACAACTTAGTCTCATACAAGGATAGCAGTTGAAAACATGGATAGTACATCATCATTTGCGGCCCTTCTTTTTCCTCGGTGCATCTAGGGCTCCAGGACAAGGGGTCTTCAAAGTAGGGGGCAGGCGCTTCCAAAATCCCCTACGAGCCATAGGTATATAAGTCTGCCCCACTCGCGTATTTCTCGGTCGCTAACTCAGTTCTAGATATGGGAAAATAAGTTATGTAAAACATTGACACCACTAGCTTTGTTGTGTGTTCGGTTTCGCGGGCTTTGCCAGGATATAGTCCATGGGCCGTAAATTGAGAATTTGGGACTATTGTCTTTGTTGGACCATATGCCAATGTCTCATTTCTGTATTCCTTTTCCTTGGTTGTATGGTGTTGCTGCCTGAGATTTCGAAATAGTTTTCAAGAGGGGACATATGTGGAATTAGTTAGCCACAAAAGGTCATTTTTTGGCAAAAATAAAATAAAATACAACATGCCCATGCCCATAAAAGAACTTAACGGCTATCACTAGCAACATGCTTACAGATAAAAATCACTGTTGCTGCATCAGTTTGAAAATGAAACACATGGTAATAGAAAGTAACTAAGCCAAAGCAAGTGTCCATGAATGCCACCATGTCAATATGTTATAGTCTTGCAGACAACTAGGAACTTGAAGATAGCAGAGTAGAACCAGCCAATAGTCAGAGTGCCACCCGCCCGAAACCAAAACATCCATCCATCAGGAACCCCTTGGCATTGTCCCCCTCCAGCCGGCAGACGAACTTCACTTTCCCGGACACCGTCAGTAAGGATGTCTCCAACGGGGCGACGCAAACGGACGCGCGTTTGGTCTGCGTTTGGTCCGTTTGCGTCGGCAAACGGACGCGCGTCCGGCCATCTCCGCCCCTTTCTGGCCAGTGCCCCCAACGGGCCGAAGCATCGAGTCCGCCCGCATGTTTTTTTTGTTAACAGGCCATATAGAGTCAGCCCGGCCAGGGTTTTTGATCAATCTATAGAAAACAAGTATATAGGAAACAAAATAAACCATACAATCCGAATAATACAATCCAAATGGTTTATCAAATAGTTATTACAATCCAAATAATTCAGCAAATAATATAAATTGTTTCATGCATAGTCTTACAAACCAAATAAAAATAAGACCAATAGTTCATCAAATGAAACTACTGGTTACCGTAGTGCTGCCAGACATGCTCCACCAAATCATTTTGGCGCTGGTTATGAGACACCTTCTCACGAATGTCACGGTGGAAGTCGAGGAACTGATCAAATGTGGACGGTCCCTGGGGCTGTACCAACTGACCCTGAAACTGCCAAGCCTGATCATGCATACCCTCGTCGCGTTCGTCCTCCACGATCATGTTGTGCATGATCACACAAGCTGTCATCACCTCCCAGAGTTGGTCCTTGTCCCATGTCCTAGCGGGGTGGCGAACAATAGCCCACCGTGACTGGAGGGCACCGAATGCACGCTCCACATCCTTTGTAGCACTCTCTTGTTCCTTGGCGAACCTTTTCTTCTTCTCATCACTGGGATTGGAGATGGTCTTCACAAAAGTAGTCCATGTAGGATAAATCCCATCAGCAAGATAATAAGGCTTGTCATACTCGTGACCATTGATCTCATAGGTCACCTGGGGTGCGAGGCCATTGGCAAGCCTGTTGAACACCGGAGACCGCTGCACCACGTTGATGTCATTGTGCGAGCCGGCCATGCCAAAAAACGAGTGCCAAATCCACAAATCTTGTGATGCCACGGCCTCAAGCACGACCGTGCACGCCCCAACATGGCCCTTGTACTGCCCCTGCCAAGCAAATGGGCAGTTCCTCCACTCGCAGTGCATACAATCTATGCTGCCAAGCATCACAGGGAACCCTCTGGCCTCGTTGATGGCCAAGAGCCGGGTCATGTCGGCAGCATTGGGCTCTCTCAAATACTCGGGGCCGAACACCTGCACCACGGCCTTGCAAAACTTGTACATTGCTTCTAGGCACGTGGACTCGCTCATCCGCACGTACTCGTCCACAAGATCACCTGCAATTCCATATGCAAGCATGCGAACGGCGGCGGTGCACTTCTGTTATGATGAGAAACCGAGGGCACCACATGCATCTGGCTTGCATATGAAATAGTCATCAAAATGCATCACCCCAACTGGATACGGTTGAACAAAGATCTTCTCATCCGGAAACGGCACCGGAAAATCTTGGGAGGATACGTGGGTCTGTGGGGACGAAAGTAGTCCCCCCAGAGCTGGAGTTGGCCAGCTCTCCGGTTCCGATCCAATGCAGGAGAACGGCCCGGCAACGAGCCTCGGAACACCGGCCGCATTCTCTCAATGTACTCATTGACGATGAGGGTGGCAACCAGGCCGTCACTCTCATCGTCCGAGGAATCATCCGATGATGGCGCGCACAGCATGTAGTTCTTGTAGTACCATTCATCGGAGCTATCCATGGCCGAGTTCGTACCTGAATTGGTGCCGGGGCTGACGGCCGAACACACCTTGTGGGCGTTGTTGGTGTCGCGGGCGCTCCGACAGATGTGGCCGCAAGATTCACCGGCCGTGGCGGGGAGGAAGCAGCTCCGGTGACGGGGAGGAAGAGGAGCAGGAGATGGCGTCCCGGGAATGGCCTGCAGCGCCAAATCGAGAGAGCGACGGCGGGGTGGCGGCGGGAGGGGCGAGAGAGGCGGAGGAGCTTGGGGTGGGGAATGGCCTGACGGTTGGGCCAGGGGCGGACCAGAGGAGGACACAATAGCGCTCCGCTCGCGTCTGCGACCGACGCATCGGTGGCCCAAATTTGGGCCAGGAATGGGTCGCGGCGGACCAAAAAACGGACCGCGGTCCGTTTGCGTCGCCCCATTGTGCCGTGTTTTTGGCCCCCGCGGACAGTAACGGAGGCGCGCGGAATCGATGCGTCGCACCGTTAGAGACATCCTAAGGGCAACCCCGGCTCGTCGCCCTTCAACGCAATCGTGTACATCGCCTCCACTCCCTTAGGATCCTCCTCGACTGAGTACGGGCAGACACAGACGAGCGCCAGCGAGCGCCCAGTGAGGACGTCGCCACCGTTCAGCAGCAGGAAGATGCTCTCGCCGTCGCTGGAAAGAAGCGCACTGAATGGCTCGCACTTCTTCAGCGTCAAAGTCATGGGCTCAGCTGGAAGGCCCATACGAGAGGTGGCGCCCGGCGAGTCGCTGCTGAGGATGTGGCCGTAGAGCAGCCTACCGCTGTAGGCGCAGCCTTCGAAAGGGCAGAGGTAGGGCGCGTAGCGACACAGCTCCTCCTCATGGCTCCTAGCCTCGGTGTACCGGACGGTCTCCCGGCAGCCGTGCTTCTTGAACCGACAGGGACGGGTCATGCCGGCGAGGATCTTCTCCATTGCGCGGCACCGGAAATCACCGATGGACTCGTCGCAGCTAGGGCACTTGCTCTCCATCTTGATGCAGCATCTGCCGCACACCGCGTGCCCGTTCTTGCACTGGTCACAAGGCAAAGTCGGACAAATAGACTGTTCATCGGCGATGATTGTGGGGGATGATTGTGAGGGATGATTGTGTACATACCAAGTAAACCTGAGATTCAAATGGGAGAAAACATATGTCACATTCGAGAATATCCATCTCATGTGTGAAAACGTTGCATATCTCTTCCTCCTCTTCTTCTTCGTGCTCCGGGTTGGATGTTGCTTCCCTGGTGGTGGTTCTCGCCTTCTTTTGTACGCTGCCGCTGCTGCAACCCATTGGTTCGCCATTGCCCTTGGCGCCCTTCTTGCCGCTCTTTTTCTGCATCGCCGGATCAGGTATCCAAGACCTCCCAACGAGTCCTTGACAAAGCAAAAGCAGAGACGATTAAGGAATCATGAACAGCGAGCATGCTACAATTACTATATACTGATGCGAATAGTGCATATGCTGCTAACCTGCAGATTGGGATCGAGATGGAGCTGACAATGGCACAGGGAGCGCTGGCCACTAGGAGATTTTATAGGCAGATCAAGGGACGTAAAACGAGGAGACGGGGCTTGGGTTGCATGCGCTCGATCGATGCGAGATCAGCAAGCAAAGAATTTCTTGGTAACTGGCGTGCTTGATAAATACAATTAACTGGATCCTCTTCCTGTACGTGCTGGTGCAAATCCACGGTCTTCAGTCATTGGTCGATGCATGGCGCCTCCTTGGACTCCCCGCGGGTGTGCTTCACTTTAGCACATGGACGTGCGTCTTTTTAAGTCCTCGCCCAAAATTTGTAATTAGTTCAAACAAGTTTCATCAGACTGTGACGAATTATGAATACGTCTAGTAAATCTCAAGTTATTGAGATTTTCGTTAGTCCCAATCCTCCTCTAAAACTGTAATTTCAATTAATAGAAAAATGAAATTGTACTTTAACGAAAGAGTAAATTCCACTTTTTTACCCCACACTTGTGCATTTGTGAAACTGTAATTTCAGTTAAGTAAAACGAAATCAGAAATACATCACATAAAAACTGTGAACACGGTTTTACTCAATTTTAGCATTCTGCATGTTTCGTGAGAATATACCGACATCTTAGAACTATGTGGTGCTTAAAATATGGCGACATATCTATTAAATTATTCATTGTTGTCTTGATATTTTTTAGTTCAATCGTCACCTCACACCTTGCCCAACGGAAATGCATAAAAAGAAGAGGCTACAAAGTTTTTCAAATGGGTAATTTAGACGATTTTTACTAAATGGGATAACTAGTGTCACAAATGCATAAACATAAAGTGGAATCACTCTTAATTAAAGTGCTAGCTGCACTTTTTATTTAATTGTAGTTGCACTTTTCTGAATCAACTGACATATAAGAAAATTTTGGTTGAGTAAGACTTAGAGAAACCATAAAAATATCTGAATCACGCCACGGTATGACAACACCTTAGTGAGCCTCACTAATCAGGTCGTCTCTTTGCCAAATACAACTTCCATTTTCCATGTTTTTTCCACTTACCTTTCTCAAAGCATCTATACCCTCCATGTGGGTTTTTGGATGAAATGTGACACATGGTTAATTAAAAGTACTAATATGTTCGCTAGTATACACTAACAATTCTCAAGATGATAGGTTTAACCACTCTAAATGTTTGACCCATCTCTAAAAGATGTAAATGGCACGGAGCTCCCAAGTGGAGCATTCATAGAGATGAACCCTCAAGACAAGCAGAAGCGCACACACGCTGAGTTAACAATTCATGGAAGATAACCCTCAATAGGGTCCCCTTCAGTCGTGGAACAAAAATAATGCAAAGCGCACGAGTGAAGATTTATTGGAGATGAATCCTCGAATAGTCAAAAAACTATAAGGGATTGCGGTTCCAAGACATGAAGATCTATAGTAGGTGCGTTGGTTTATTGGTTTTTTGTTTTTGACTCGTAGAAAAGTCCGTACTATTAAGAAGTTATATCTCTGGAGACGGAATAGAACCTTGATAGTGTGCTCATTTAGATTCACAATTTAAAATAACGTATCTTTGGACATATCTTATGCATTGATGTGGGATTATGAAGAACTATCTTGAAGATGAATCGGAAGGGTATAATAGTAGAGGTTATGTTAAGTCAAGGTTGAACATGAAGCAAAACTCGATGCGGTAGTAGAGCTTTCGTTGAGAGAACATGACGCGTCACTGGCGGATCAGTAAAGCTTGTATTAAGTTGATTTGAACATGATGCGGAACCGGATGACATGTCCGGTTTGTAACCTAAATGCACCGGTTTTCCAGATGTGTGACCAAATAATTCGGTTTCTAGATGTGTGACTTAAGTGCACATACACGACCAGATGTGTGACCGCCAGTGCAATTAACTCTTATCCAGCATGCCCTCACTCACTGTCATTGACCTACAGTATAATGATTTGTATGGTCCAATTCCAGAGTTCCTTGCAGACTTGCGCTCCCTGAGTGTTCTTCGACTTACCTGGAATAACCTCGGAGGACAGTTCCCAGTGAGAATCTTCAATAACAGAAACTTAACAGCTCTTGATATTAGGCGCAACGTAGGCATCTCTGGTTCTTTGCCAGAGTTCTCTTCAGATAGTAAATTGGTCCAATTGATCGTTAGCAACACCAACTTCTCTGGTCCTATTCCGAGCTCTGTAGGAAATCTGAAATCCTTGAACATGTTGGGCGTTGCAGCAACTGACATTACCCAAGAGCTCCCCTCTTCAATCGGTGAGCTCACATCCTTAAATTGGTTAGAGGTAACTGGAGCTGGTATAGTAGGATCAATACCATCTTGGGTCACAAGATTAACTTCTTTAGTGCATCTCCAATTCTCCAACTGCGGGTTATCTGGACACATACTTTGTTCAATAGGTAAACTCAAGAATCTAAGGTTTTTAGCATTATACGAGTGCAACTTTTCTGGTACAATACCTCCACAGCTATTGCATCTAACCAAGTTAGTCTGGCTACATCTTCACTCCAACAGCTTCACTGGCACATTGGAACTTAGTTCGTTCCAAGAACTACCGGATCTATAAAGCTTGAGTCTCTCAAACAATAGACTTTCCGTGATAGACGGGGAATTTAGTTCTTCAAGGGAAATGGGTTGTTTGCGTCTAGCCTCTTGTAACATATCCAGCTTCCCTAATTTCTTGAGGAATATCAATAGGGTTAATTATCTTGACATCTCAGGTAATCAAATCCGCGGTGCTATACCTCATTGGGCTTGGGAAAATTGGGACGAGATGATATTCCTTAACTTATCACACAATCAAATCAAAAGTATAAGGTACGGCTCTGATTTTCTAGGTGATATAGCATTACTTGATATCAGTTCTAACCTAATGGAAGGGCCCTTACCTATACCTGGACCCAACATGTATCTCTTTGATTGCTCAAATAACCGGTTCTCATCTATCCCACTTAATTTTGGTTCTCATTTGAGCAATATGTCCTTTATTAGGGCCTCTAGAAATAACCTCTCTAGAGAAATTCCACCGTCGATTTGTGATGCAAGGGGCCTAAGTCTCCTTGATCTCGCTTACAACAATTTGAGTGGCCCGATCCCATCTTGTTTAATGGAGGTTACCAGTTCCCTGATATCATTAAACTTGAAAGAAAATAAACTTCAAGGACAATTACAGCATAATATCAAGCACTGTGCACTTGAGGAAGTAAATTTAAACAAGAGTGAAACGCACCGGAGGTCACGAAGTTGCGCAGAAAGGAAGTATTGGTCACCAAGTTGCGAAACGTCAATTCTTGATCACAAAGTTGTGGATTTGCCAAACTTTGGTCATTCCGTCACGGCGGGCGTTAAGTCGATGACATGGCAGTCTTTTTTTTACAAAAGACCCCTTGAACTTTTGTTTCTTCTGATTGTTAGGTCCCTTTTCAAAAAAATTATTGGCGGTGGTAGCTAACTGCTCGAAGCGACCACCGTGCGTACGACACAGCTTCTCAGCTCAAGACCAACGTCGTCAGCAGTTGGGTTCTCTCATCCTCCTGTCAGCTCTGGAGCTAAACCAAAGTACGCCAGTGTCAGCATCGCCAATCAGGTGGTGCACACTGGAGACAGGCCAAGCCCTGCTCGCCGGGAGAGCTCGCAGTTTCGCGTGCGCTCTGACTCTTCCTCCTCCTGACTCCTGAGGACAGTTGCCTGGCTATGCTGCCGGGGATGGCCAAGCTACTGCTGCAGCTCCAGGCCGCCGCGGTGTCGTCGTACCGGAGGAACGGCACCCGTCGACCCCGTCCCCTCTCTCCCCAGCCCTCTCGCCACACGCCCGCCGCCGGAGCCGGCAGATTCGCCCCCTGCTTGGTCGCGTGCTTCCTCGCCCTCGCCGCCGCCGCCATCCTCACGCTCGGTCTCGCCCTCCACCGCCCCGGCCTCGACACCGACGCCCCCGCCTCGCCACGGTGAGTAGCCATTGGCCCAGCCACGCGTCCGCCACCTGCTCGACTAATTCCCCGCGGCCGCGGTAGCTAACAGCGTTCCTCTGTCCCCGTCCCCCTGCAGTGGCGCCGACGGCGGCTTCTCCGTGGTGATGAACACGTGGAAGCGCTACGACCTCCTGAAAAGGGCCGTCGCGCACTACTCCAGCTGGAGCCGCCCGAGGCCCTAACAATCCTGGTTCTTCCTGGCAAAAAAAAATTGAAAAGGGACCTAACAATCAGAAGAAACAAAAGTTCAAGGGGTCTTTTGTAAAAAAAACAGACTGCCACGTCATCAACTTAACGCCCGCCGTGAAGGAATGACCAAAGTTTGGCAAATCCACAATTTTGTGATCAAGAATTGACGTTTCGCAACTTGGTGACCAATACTTTCTTTCTGCGCAACTTCGTGACATCCGGTGCGTTTCACTCTTTAAACAACAACCAGATAGCAGGACAACTACCACGATCACTAGCTTCTTGCAGAGGCTTGCAGGTTTTGGATATAGGAAATAATCAGATTAATGATACGTTTCCATGTTGGATGAGTATGCTTCCTCAACTTCAAATCCTTGTCCTCAAGTCTAACAAATTCTTTGGAAAGGTGGGGCCTTCTGTGGTAGGAAAGAAAGAAAACCACTGTGTGTTCAAAACACTGAGGATTTTATCTTTGGCTTCGAACAGTTTCTTTGGGACATTGCCAAACAAGTGGTTTGGGAGTTTTAAATCCATGGTGGCAAAATCTACCAATGACACGTTGTTTATGCAAAACCACAACGGTGTACTACTACTCGACCAACCATACCAGTTTACCACTGAGATCACATACAAAGGATCAGCTGTCACATTTTCCAAGATTTTGAAGACCCTTGTAGTCATCGATGTCTCAGATAATGCATTGGAAGGTGTCATTCCACGGTCAACCGGGGAACTCGTTCTGCTATGTGGGCTAAACATGTCAAATAATGCCCTCACTGGAATGATTCCATCTGAGCTTGGTTCCCTACATCAACTTGAGTCAGTGGACCTCTCTTCAAATGATTTGTCTGGAGAGATTCCACTTGGATTAGCATGGCTGGACTTCCTCTCAGTGTTTAACCTGTCTTACAATGAGTTAGTTGGAAGGATACCAGGATCACGTCATTTCCAGACATTCTCCAATCTCTCTTTCATGGGAAACACTGGCCTATGTGGACCTCCATTGTCCAAGCAATGTGACAACTCTGCGCCAAACGCGGCATTACATCGTTCGGACAAAGAACCAGTGGATGTTACTATACTGTTTCTGTTTATCGGACTAGGATTTGGTATCGGATTTGCAGTTACAATTGTTGTGGTATGGGGAATCCGCATTATGAAACCGTCTCAAGGTTGCATTACTTCTTTGTGCTGGGGTAAAGTATTTTCTATGTATAATACCTGCAACGTGAAAAAGGTGTCTACAATTGTAAGTATGACGTCTTCTCACTAGCGATGCAGTCAACCATGTAATCCATGCCAAATGAGTCAGAAGTGCTTGTCTGCTTGTATCCATTGAAACTTAGGTGCAACATGTTAAACGATAAGGTTTGGAGTTGTTAGTAGGATACATTCCAATATAAACGGATTTTGTTCACTTTCTTGTAAATCAAACTTGTAACAACAATTGTTGTAATTTGCCATACTCCCCCCTATATTAATACGACGGTGTGTCGACGCAAAGGTATCGCTTCAACCAAATCAATCTACCTTGTTTCCTATATGGTATCATAACTGGTCCTCCACAACACATCCAAGGCTAGCTCACGTTTGCCACCCAAACCATTGAAACATCACTCTTAGCTTTACGAATGTCAAACTTTACATGAGCCCGATAGAAATTTCCCTCAAATCCATGACTAGTATGCTTTGAAGAAATAAATTGCCCCACCTGCAAGGACAGAACTTTTATCATATAGGAGCATATCCATCCGTAAGATGGTGAATTTGGTCCAGATGCGGCTCTATCGATGAAGGCTTAGTGAATCCATCATAAGGTGCCATCAAGACCGGGTCCCCTCGGAAAGTACATGGACCTCCCTCCTAAGGATGGCAATGGGTAGGGTATAATGCGGGTAGAGCAATACCATACCCATACCCGTGTAGTCAATGGGTAAAACATTCTACCCGTACCTGTACCCATGGGTATGAAACTTTACCCATACCCAAACCCGACGGGTACCCATACCCATTGAATACCCAACGGGTAGATTAAATAGTACATAAGTTATTCATAATTTTACATTCATCGATAGCATATTTTACAAAAAAACATTAATTTCAACTCAATGGGTACATGACATTCTCTCAACTCAAATTAACAATCGGTGACAATTTTAACATTGGTTCACAAGCTCAATGGGTAAAACATTCTACCCGTACCTGTACCCATGGGTATGAAACTTTACCCATACCCAAACCCGACGGGTACCCATACCCATTGAATACCCAACGGGTAGATTAAATAGTACATAAGTTATTCATAATTTTACATTCATCGATAGCATATTTTACAAAAAAACATTAATTTCAACTCAATGGGTACATGACATTCTCTCAACTCAAATTAACAATCGGTGACAATTTTAACATTGGTTCACAAGCTCACGAGAATGAATGTTGAAACTCCACGGGTAAGCTCCACATGTTAGTATAAATGGGTAGGGTATGGGTATACCCACGGGTACAAGGCTATGTCCGTGCCCTACCCGCGACTTAACGGGTAGGGTACAGGTACTACCCATGGGTATAAAATTGTGCCCATACCCTACCATACGGGTACGGCCATACCCCTACCCGTGGGTAAAATTGTCATCCTTACTCCCTCCATCACTCTCTCCTAGTCACCCAAATATGAGAATTGAAACACATGTAGATTGTCATTCAGATCTCTGATCTTTACCTCCTAGGAAAGATCCCAAGCTGCCATCATGTTCTGTAGAACCCGAATTTGGAGTACTTGCCCTCAGTGAAGACGACAATGATCCAGTCCAGTGCTCTGTTTTCATAACGCAATCTAGTTGTGCTGCCTGGCAACCCGACCTGGGTACGATACGAGCATTAGGGTTTCACCGTTATATATACCTCTTGTAAGCCGCCGTTTGGGATAATTCGCATGTTTTAAATCCCCGACGTTTGTCACCTCACCGGATTATAGTGAACATTTGCTGGTTGATGTCCGTTGTTTTTTCTCTTCCTTATTGGAAAGAGTTTTCCACGTTAAATCTCATTTCCCCGCTTTATTGATCTTGCTTTTGTTCATCGTTTATTTGCCTACCCCCAGATGCAAAATTGTTGTTCGTTAGATCTATACTACTATTAAAAGAGCAAACTTGTACTTGTTGGGATACTATAAATCTGAGCCCTTCAATATCCGATCAAACGGTTTAGATCGTCCCAATGTTTGACAACTCAACATTGTCTGTTTTGGACCGTTTTGCCCTCCCACCAAATCACATAATACGACGAAGTTGCCACCACCTTTTCATTTTGCCGTTAATTACAAAAGATTGCCACCGATAAAAAGAACCTGTCTTGCCTCGTCGTGGACCGCAATGAGGCGCGTCTAGCTGACGAAGCGCCGCCCCGAGCTCCCCTGTACGCCGCCGCCAATTCCTGACGCGCGCGCAATCTTCTCCGTGCGCGCCGACGGAACCTCTGCTCCTCCTCGCAGATGGCCGGCGAGGCAAGCTCGGGCGACTCGGCCTCCTGCCGCTCGACGTGGAGCCAGCCCGTCAGGCAAGCTCGGGCGACTCTATCTCCTGCGGCTAGACGTGGAAACGTGGAGAGACTGTGCTCTTCCAGGACGCGCGTCGCCGCCGCCTCGGATAACGCGGGAAGAGGTGATGTCTTCAGGTCGAGCTCCTTCGTAGTGCTCCGGGAAGAGGGCCGTGCGCAACGAAGGACGCTGCGTGACGAAGGAGATTGCCGAATCAAGCAAGATGGTGGCGAGCAGAATCGATCGGTACACAACACTCGCCACCAGCGTCCTCAGGAGAGCTCAGCTCCGTCCCGCTGACAGGTGATTGGTGTGTTCGAGGCAACCGGCGACGAGGTACTATGGTGGAAGGTGGTCGAGGACAAGTGCAGCTGGTGGAACGTAGGGGCCATGGCGGGAGGAGTGCAGGTGGAGTATGAGCTGCTCCTAAGTCTGGATCCACCGCTTCCTCCCTCTTTTCTTTTCTTTTCCCTGAAATTCCGGCTGCACGCGATTCTGAACAAGACCAAAACGTGAGCTGTATGTTGTGGTGCTGTAGATGATTTTTGGACTACCTTTCGGTGGTCATGAACATGGACGAACGGCAAAGCTCATGTTTCCATGATTCTTATCAGAAGACTCACGAGTTTACAAGCTCAATCTCACTTCTATTTACCTTTTTTATTTTATGGATAACATGCTTGATATTTTTTTCACTGAGTTATCCTTAAATTATATTACACGGTCAGTTCAGTTAAGCTACAAGCATGGTTTTTGTCACAATAGATTAACCATATTTATCTTGCTCCTACTATTCCTCCCATATGAGAAATTAAATGACTTCATTTGGATCTCCATCTGGAAAGCATACCCCGTTTATAGACCTAAACAACAACGCTGCAGATACAAATTAGGAACATAAACTGATACAAAAGGATCTAAATCAAATATACTACTGATGTCGAGGAATCTCAACCAAGTGAATCTTACTTGATGGCTTTGCAACACACTCCATTGAACAACATTACCAACACACGGAAATTGTAATTCTATTTAAACGACTCCTGGTAATATTTGTGTATTTATTAGTCAACACGTGCATTGCATCTGCATATTTTTTACTTACAAATTGCCCCCCTTAATTGTGAACACGTGCGTTGCACGTACATGCCAACTAGTGTCAACAAAAGGTAAAAGAATTCGTTAAAATAAAGGTCACAAAAAGAATTTGCTAAATAGTACAGAAAGAAAGTCGTGTTGCACGTGTAGCGCAAACGTGGACCTGTATGTTTTTAAAAAAATTGCCGTCTTGGACCTGTACATAACCTAGGACATTCCTCGTGAACTCGTACGTAGAGGAGTCTGATTGGTCGTCTCGTCTAAAACAAATGCGCGATATATACGTGTTCAATTTTTAAGGTTATAAACGGAAATCACATCTGGCCCCGTGAGGAATCAGGTCAGGGAGGAGAAAACTGAATACCAGCCTTGTGCACCACCGATATCCAGACTCCAGTACTACCAAACACGAATGTTCTGCAGTGAAATCAGCGCTAGATTTCGCTTATGAAAATAAACTCGACTTGTAACTGCAGCGTCATCGTCGCAGCTGGCGGCGAAGCTAGCACGAACGTTGTCGTTTCCACCGGTAGAAAAATGGCGCCACGCGCCACTTGTACCCTTAATTTGCTCTAGAAGCCGCCTGTCCTGCCCGGCGATACATGTGTCACCTTCGACCGACGTTTACATCACCAACAGAGCAGCCAACTTTTCCGAACACAAGAACCTTCTCCCCGCTCTCGGCCTCTCCAACAAGGCCAAGAACCTTCACGCCAACCGCCAGTCCGCCACCGCCGCCGCGCCATCCGCCGTCGCCATGGAAGCTGCCATCGGCTCGCTCCAATCCCCGTCCGCCGCCCCTCCATCCCGGCGGACGCCACGCTGGGCCGCCACCTGGCGCGGCGCCTTGCCGAGGTGGGCGCCCGGGACGTCTTCACCGTGCCGGGCGACTTCAACCTCACGCTCCTCGACGAGCTCGAGGCCGACAAGGACGGCGCCGGGGTGCGGCTCGTCGGCTGCTGCAACGAGCTCAACGCCGCGTACGCCGCCGACGGGTACGCCCGCGCGGGCCGCGGGGTCGGCGCATGCGCGGTCACCTTCACCGTCGGGGGCTCAGCGCCATCAACGCCGTCGCCGGCGCATTCAGCGAGAACCTGCCCTCGTCTGCGTCGTCGGGGGACCCAACAGCAACGACTACGGCAGCAACCGGTCCTGCACCACACCATCGGCCTACCGGATTTCACGCAGGAGCTCCGATGCTTCCAGAACGTCACATGCTACCAGGTACTGTTCTTGTGCCGTTCTTGTTTTAACTTCAATCCATGATTGTTCAGTTTTAAAGTCCCCCTTGTATGTCCAAATGTTCTAATTTTGTTATGGATTTTTGTGCAACTTAGATTTTAGGGGAAACTATATATAGCACTTACAGTTGGATTGATGAACTGAATCTGTGGAGTAATTTGCAATTCTCTCATTAGCATGTTCAGTTGGTGATTGTTTTTGTTTCTGATTGCTGTTTCATGTCCGGCAGTCAGGGGTTATGTTCTTGTTTAACTTTAATCAATATTTTTTCAGTTCTAAAGTCCCTCTTGTATGTCCAAATATTCTCATTTTGCTATGGATTTGTCTGCAACTTAGATTTTAGGGGAAACTGTATACTGTATTTCAGTTACAGTTGCATTGATGAGCTGAATCTGTGGAGTAATTTGTAATTCTCTCTTCAGCATGTTCAATTTTTTATCTGAATGTTGGTTTCATGTCCGGCAGTCTGGGCTTTTGAGTTTAGTTGGAATTGTGAGCGATATGCCTAAGAATGGCTCTGCTGCAGTTATAGCATTTTCGCTGTAAAAATTTGACCAACGTTCAGTCCGACAGTATTATGATACAGCTTGCAATCTTGCATTATCCTTCCTGACATACTTATCTTTCTAGAATCTGTACAACCTGATAGGATCGTAATTCGTACGTATGTTCTCTGAATATTGACTAGGTGCATGTAAATCCCACGTTGTGGATATAACTGGATTCCTTGTTTTATTTGCACCAGCTTAAACTAGGCTTTCTGGATCCAATATACAGTAATTGTTACTCCTATATTTTTTGGATCAAATAGAACGAGGTCGAGCCTGGTTGGATAACTGTTACTCCTATATGGGCTTATTGGTTCAGAAATAGGATTGTCCCATATTGATGTGGGGACACTGCCCCATCTTTTCATCAGTGACTAGCCACTATGCTTAACAATTTCAAGCATAAATTTTAGTCTATTACAATGTTTGGTGCATCAGTTGTACATTTCGCTTGATTAGACAGTACCTTTTGTACTTCTAAGTTAGCATGGGTGGTGTACATGCTAATTCTTTAAGAAAATTTAAAAGCAGGCTGAAGGTTAAGAGGGGACAAAACCTTTACCTTCTGTATATGATACCTATGCTTGGAACTGTGAATCTACTTTTGAAAATAAATGGGTAAAAGAACTTAATTAAATAAGAATTGTGATGTTTTTTTTTTGCTATGTTATGATCCCTTCTCAAATATTGCAGGCAGTGGTGAACAACTTGGAGGATGCACATGAACAGATTGACACTGCCATCTCCACTGCACTGAAGGAGAGCAAACCTGTTTACATCAGTATCAGCTGCAACCTCCCCTCGATCCCGCATCCTACCTTCAGCCGCCATCCTGTCCCATTCTTTCTCTCCCCAAGGTAAGTTGGCATGCTCCCTCTACACGCATAAGAATGGTGAGGTTGCAGGCAATGTTTCTTGTTTACCTGCAGACAATGGGTTTGGTATCACTAACATGGATGAATTTCATTTGTCAGGCTGTCAAACCAGATGAGCCTTGAAGCAGCAGTGGAAGCTGCTGCCGCTTTCTTGAACAAATCAGTCAAGCCGGTCCTTGTCGGTGGACCGAAGATGAGGGTGGCCAAAGCATGCAAAGCCTTTGTAGAGCTGGCCGACGCGTGTGGTTACCCCGTCGCGGTGATGCCTTCTGCAAAGGGGCTTGTGCCAGAGCATCACTCAAGGTTTATCGGCACATACTGGGGTGCTGTGAGCACTCCATTCTGTGCTGAGATTGTGGAGTCAGCTGATGCCTATCTGTTTGCCGGACCGATATTTAACGACTACAGCTCGGTCGGATACTCGCTTCTCATCAAGAAGGAAAAGGCCATCATTGTCCAGCCGGACCGAGTGGTGATTGGGAATGGGCCTGCATTTGGATGTGTTCTGATGAAGGACTTCTTCCATGCACTTGCAAGCCGGCTTAAGAAGAACGCGACTGCGTACGAGAACTATCGTCGGATTTTTGTGCCGCAGGGCGAACCTCTTTCGTCTGAGCCTGGAGAGCCTTTGAGAGTGAACGTGCTTTTCAAGCATGTTCAGAAAATGTTGTCTGGAAACTCTGCTGTGATTGCAGAGACTGGGGACTCCTGGTTTAACTGCCAGAAACTGGAACTACCAGAAGGCTGTGGGTAAGCTCCCTTGGGATATTTCTGAGCCCTAACTTTTTTCTATGAGTTCTTTTAAACTACCGGATTGGTTGCTGGTCACGTTCGTTATCTTAGTATTTTTTTCATTTTAGTTATAATTGGATTATATTGAAATAGCGTGTCTTAATTTTGCAATTCAATATTATCAGAGAAAATTTGATGAAATGCCACATGGTAGTTTGAACTTTAATAAAATAACACATGATATGTGACTTATTGGTGTGGGGTCATATTATCAGCTGGTTTTATGTAAGAGTCTCGTACCGTTTCAAAAATAATAACATAAATCTAGACTATTTACATTGGTTACAACAGAGCCATGTGTGTGTCAGTAAGTAGGATGTATTATGTTCAGTTTATATTTTAACTTAACACTATTTTCATTTCGCAGGTATGAATTCCAGATGCAATATGGATCCATTGGTTGGTCAGTGGGTGCGACTCTGGGGTATGCTCTGGCTGCTAAGGATAAGCGTGTCATTTCCTTCATTGGTGATGGAAGCTTTCAGGTACCAAAATTCAGAATGCCCAAACTTTCTTTATTATATTTAAAGTCTATATGAATATAATGCTATATATCATAATTAATTGGACTGGAATATAGGTAACGGCACAAGAAGTGTCGACGATGATCCGGTGGGGGCAGAACACCATTATCTTTCTCATAAACAACGGAGGTTACACCATCGAGGTGGAGATTCATGACGGTCCTTACAACATCATCAAGAACTGGAACTACACCGGGGTGGTGGAAGCATTCCATAATGGCGAGGGAAAGTGTTATACAGCAAAGGTTGGTGATGACGCAATTGTTAGTATACAGTTGGAATATATATAAATATCGCATCTCAATGACATTTGACGCTTTTGTGACTGTAGGTCCGAACAGAGGAGGAACTGAAGGCGGCGATCAAGGCATCTCTAGGACCTAACAAGGATTGTCTGTGCTTTATAGAGGTAATTGTTCACAAGGATGACACTAGTAAGGAGCTTCTTGAGTGGGGCTCTAGGGTTTCCGCCGCAAATAGCCGCCCACCGAATCCTCAGTGAACACATCAGGTCTCCACATGACCCTCATACATCTTAATGTCATCATGTGGAAGTTCTGAATAGTAGATGTTACTGATCTTCTCTGAATAAATCATCCATGTAAGTTCACTGCGGTTGGCTGTCGGAAGTGCTCATGGTTACTGTACAGAGATTATCTCAGTTTAGGATCTGGTACTTGTAGTACTTCAATAAATCTTCGACTTTTTGTCACTCGTAGTTACAGCTACAACTGAGTTGATCCAGCTTACAACTGTGAAACTTTATACATCTAGGCATGTAGCTGCTCTGAAACAGAATTTCAGGCTTGCTGTGTTCAAAATATCAAAAAAAAAAAAAGACACACGCACACATGTAAGTTCTCTGGTCTTTTGTGCTTGTAAATTTTCATGGGAAAAGAATATCGCCCACCCTGCCCAAACAGAAAACTTGTGTGCCTTCTAGGAGCACTAACCTTATTCCAACGGCGCAAAAATGCTCTGAACCTTGAATATTTGCATGTCGATTTGTTTCTCACGAATTATGATACTTGAAGGTTATAAATTTCCCTTTGCGTCCTAACAGCTAGGAAGTCTGAATGCTCACGCTTTGCATGCTGCTGCCAACGTCTCTAAGTAAAAGACAACAGCAGTTCACACACCTCAAAACTTTCATAGAACGTGATCTAAAAATTACAGGAGAAATCATCTATACAGACATGATGGAGCAATGTGACTCGAGGATCCTCTGCTTCTTGCTCTGGAACGAAAAACTACCGCTACTGCTACCATACACCAGCTCCTGAGAAGCGACCTTGGCCAGAGCCTGCCTGACGGCCTCCTTCATGGACCCGAGTTCAACACACCGTGCACCGCCTTCCTCCTCCTGACCACACAGCGTGAAGACATGCTGCACCCTTCCTCCGAGTGAAACCACCTCCGCTCTCACCGTCCTCAGCTTCAGGCCGTGCAGCGCCCGGACGAGCCCGGCGACGAGGTCCGGCCGGTCGGCGCAGCTCACCGAGGCCTTCATGTACATGCGACCGTCGTCGCCGGTGTAGCATTCGACAGAGACCTCGTCGGTAACCGGCGGATGGGTGGTGTAACATGTGTGGCTTCACTTGCTCTCCTCTTCAGGCGCTTCACTTGGTCCACCACTGTGGCTAGCAGGGTGGCCTTGTCCATCTGCAGTGCACAGGAAAAACCAAAGAATCATATTGTTACAAGTAACAGAACTGTAGTGTGAAGAGTCTGAAGAATTGTGAACACTCGATGCGCGTAAAGGTTGTGGCTTTACTGCAAGTTTCAATGTTCTCCATATATTATGTCTGACACTGACAGAAAGGTAGATCAAGATTATCATTTGAAACTTCCTAACTAACAAAAGTTAGTTTCTATCCCAAATTTCTAGAAAAAGGACGAAAAGATACCAGTTACCCACACTAATAATTAGTGTCCAACTGAGATTTGTTCGGTTAATGATTCACTACACGCTTGAAATAATAACCAAGATATGTGTTGCCAAATGCTTCACAGCAGTGAGGGTCACGCAAACCTGCTTGGTATCAGGGATCATCCTCCTGAGCACGGCCAGGTGGGCGTTGATCCTCTCCCGGCGCCGGCGCTCGGCCTCGCTGTGGATCTTCAGAGCCCTTGCCGACCCCGACGACGATGGCACCTCCGGCTGCCCAGCCGACGGAGGCGCCACGCTGACCTGCCGTGGCAGCAGAACCGGGGCTCCGCCCGCCATATGGTCACGGCCATCGTACGGATGCAGCTCTTTCGGTTCTTGCAGGGATTGGCATGCGGCTGCCATCTAATCGAGCGTCTTACAGTCTCTGGACACTGCAAGAACCTCCAGGAATAATGTGATGTGATGAGGAAGAGAAGAGAAAGGAAGCAATGAGCAGCAAAGAGGAAGTGGGAGTGAGACGAAGCCTCCTATCCAGTGTGAGAACTGGCTTACAAATAATTGGTGCAGCGGCGTCTTGTCACCACATTCTCTTCATATATAGTGGACGTGTGAATGATATGCTAGTTGGGAGTTCTACACGTGGCCAACAACCTACGTATGCTTCTCTTTTCTCAGATGTGGTTATAGAGATTGGCATATGATTTGGCCAATGGATGAGGAGGCGTTCATGAGTGTATCATGAGTAGGATATGTGGGGGAAACATACCAATCCTTACTATTTTTATACGGAAACTAGCAGGTGATCTTTTTGGATCAGCCTTTCTCCACGCGGTAAGGATTCATATGATTTCAGGCTGAAACCATATTCTTGTGACCATTATCTGACGAGTTATCCTTGGTCGACATATGCGACCAGCCAAGAACTATTTCAGAGCACAGAATTCTCTCTCTCTCCCTGAACCGGATGCTCTACCAGGAAAATGTATGCAACTCACTGACTATAGTCCTGCTCCATGCAGTTCCTCTGACTATGAGAGATCGACAGATCGAACACGTACGGTTAAAAGAAGTTATGAGCATTCAGCGACAGTGTCACTGTGTCAGGTTCGGCCTTTAGCCGCAACGACTCTCCGCTTCCCTTTCAAACCAGCTCCATTAACGAGCTGTAGCAACTTTCAGAGCCTGCGATGTGAGGTCAGAAAATGAAACGGTTTTCCCTTCTTGACTTATGAAATGCCAAACCAGAGAGTTGGCTCTTTGGGCAACCTCTGCCATGTCGCGTCATCAAAATTTTTGGCATGTGGCTTGGTGTGTCGTTCACATGGTGCCCAAGAATTATTAACCCGCCGAAGAACAGTCTCAGGGAACAGCACGCGCCAAGGAAAAATTTCAGGACAAGACTAATCAGCAGACGCCTGCTGGTTAGCGTCAGGCACGAGTCTATAGTGGTTTCAACTTGTGCCGGTGGCACAGGGCCCAAGAATTTGAGGGCCCCAATTTTTTTGTATGCATATGTATACAGTATACTTGTATATAACATCTGAAGAAAATTAGGATTTATCCTCCGTGTTGGGCCGCATGGCGCGATGCACTGCTAGGCCATCTCCGCGTGCCCGTGAAATAGGAATCAGTCCCGCTGGAGCGTCCGTCTCGTGTGTGCTGGTGTGCTAGTCGAATAGAATACGAATCGATCGATCAGCTAAAAAACGCCCAGATTCCCAGGCCCCGCCGCCGCATGTAGGAAGCAACGAACACAGACCGACGCAGTGACACACATCATTCAATTACTCGATCAGCTCAAAAACGCCCAGATTCCCAGGCCCCGACGCAGCGACACATATTCTGCCAAATCAATTAGAATTATTTATTAGTTTAAACTTTTGTGTGAGATAGGGCCATTTTAGATTTTTCGCACAGGTCCCGATTTTGCCGGCCCGGCCTTGGTTAGCGTATCTGTACGCCGTGTGCACGCGCGCCGAGCGAGAAAAATGGTCCCTTTTGCATGCATGCACAAACAAACAAATAAGCTGATGTCATCCGCATTAAATGTAAAATTTGAAAATTTAAAAAGTTTTGTAGCTCAAACCGTTTATCCAATTTAAATCCGTTTTCACGCTGAGCTAGTTGCGACGAGATCTTCGAAACTAGATTCCATGTTGATATATTCTGACAACTTTTTTTTGTGACCAAAAGTTACCCACCCTGTAACATATAAGTTACCCAGTCTTGAATACGTAAGTTACCCACCATATTAACGATTTTTGGGTTGAAATAAAACCATTTTTGTTATTCTTTTAGATTTTTACGAGTTTTAAAGTTACCACACCTAGTTTTTCAGGAGTGAATATTACTTTGGGTTGATAAATGTATGGTAACTCCATCAACATTGGGTGACTTTATCAGTAATGGATGGGTAAGTATTACCGAAAAATTATGGTAACTACAATGATTTTCGTGGTGCATAACTACACCAAATGACACATGAGTAACTTTATCAGTACTGGATGGATAACTCCATCAGTATTGGGGTAACTAACACTGAGAGAGTACGACAACTACATTGATTTTGTGATGGATAACTACATCATGAAAACACATGGTTAAATTTATCAGTACTGCATGAATAACTCCATCAGTATTGGGTGGGTAAATATTATTCAGAGAGTATGATAACTACATTAATTTCGTGGTGGGTAACTACACCGTGAAAACACATGGGTAACTTTATCAGTACTGGGTGGGTAACTTAATAAGTATTGGGTGGATAACTATTACCAAGAGAGTATGGTAACTATATTGATTTCGTGTTGGATAACTACAACATGAAAACCCATGAGTAACTTTATTAGTACTAGGTGGATAACTCCATCACTATTGGGTGGTAACTATTACCGAGAGAGTAGGGTAACTATGACTATTTTGTGGTGGATAATTGCACATGAAGAGAGATGGGTAACTTTATCAGTACTGGGTGGGTAACTATTACTCACAAGGCAGGGTGATTACATCAATTTCTTGGTGATAACTATGTTGCTGTTGATTTCATGGCGACTACTACACCCTAAAAACGGATGGGTAACTCCATCAGTACTGGGAGTGGTAACTATTACCAAGAGAGTGTAGGGTAACTACATGATTTCATGCTGGATAGCTGCAACAGGAATAAATGGGTAACTTTATCAGTAATTGGTGGGTTACCGGGAAAATAGGGTCACTACATTTATTTTGTGGGGTATAACTGCATCATGAACATACTTCGGGTAACTTCATCAGTATTGGATGGGTAACTATTGCCGAGAGAGTAGGGTAACTAAATCGATATTGTGCTGCATAACTGCATCATGAACACATGGATAACTTCATTAGTGTTGGGTGGGTAACTGTTACCGAGAGAGCAGTGTAACTACATTGATTTCGTGGTGGATAAATGTATCACGAACATATGGGTAACTTCACCAGTACTGGGTGGATAACTCCATTAGTACTAGGTGGGTAACTATTGCCGAGAGTAGGGTAAGTACATCGATTTCGTGTCGGATAACTGCATCATAAACGCATGAGAAACTTCATCAGTACATGATGGGTAACTCTATCAATACTGGGTGAGTAACTATTACCGAGATAGTAGAGTAACTACATCGCTTTCGCCATGGATAACTATATCATAAAACTCAGTAGTGGGTGGGTAACTATATCACAACTGGGTGGGTAATTATTCCCAAAAGATTAGGATACCTCCAATCTCTCATCTAATAAGGACGCAACAAGCTACAATGAATTAAAAAACCACCTAAGTGCATATTACTGTGAGCGCACAATTCGGATATCACTAGAACACACAATTCACAAAACATATATCCAACAACAACTAATATTAGCACCAGGAGCAACAGTGGTGGAGCCTGACTCTCTTGCCGAAAGGATTAGCCAACGAGTGATTCCTCATGGACATTCTAGCGGCAACATCAGGTACAACCCCATTGTAGCACACCGATAGCAACACAAATGGGCCCGATGGGAGCTCTGACTCCTATACCGTCCTCTCCACCCACTGAAATACGAGAAGAGCATGACGCGAACTAAGTTGACACGACCTCACACACACGACCTCGCAATCATGTGCTCACATCATCGTCTCCCAAGCACCGCGGCCGCGTGCGCTGAGCTAAGGCGTCGCCCTCCCGACAAACTTGTGCGAACCTGCCACCTTCGACCGATAAGATCCTCTCCGTCGTTGCTGCCGCTTAATGTGGTGGGAATGAGACGAGATTTTTTAAGAGAGACAAAGAGAAAAAGATGCGGACATGTGCTTCTAGGAATTAATTGCTTTTAGTAAAAATATTGGGGAGAAGCCTTAGATGGTTGGCTAAAAATGATTTTTTTAGAGAGACAAAGAGAAAAAGGAATTAATTTTTTTTAGAGAGAAAAAGATGTGGACATGCGGCGATATTGGGGGAGAACCATAGTTTACAAAAGAGTAAAACGCCCCGGGAGTCTACCAAGTTGCGGAGTTGGAGCGGATTGGTCACCTACCGGGAAAATGCTAACTATTGGTCACTAACTTGTGCAAATGTTGGACGTTAGTCATTCCGTCACTACCACCATTAAAATGCTAACGTGGACAATGATTTTTTACAAAAAAGACCTTAACCTTCTATTTTTTCTTATTACTCAGTCCCTGTGGTCATCGTAAAAAATCAGAGCTAAATTAATTGAAACGAAAGTACCGCAGGTCACCTGACTCGCTCTACCTTTACCGCAGTGACCATGTACAGAGAAAAAGAAAAACTAAGGTGAGTAAAAGACACGGCGACGATCACAGCGCCGGCGCGGCCACGGCCAGGAACTGGCATTGGGGTCGGGGTTGGCGTTGCCGCCGTCGAGCCACCGGTCCATGGGCGTGCACTCGGCCTTGTGCGCCATCTTCCAGTGCAGCGCCTGGAACGCCCGCGAGCAGTAGTTCACCACGCCGCACACGGAGCACCGACGGAACTCGTGCCGCCGCGTCTCCGGACGCCCACACAGCGCGTGCGAGCACAGCTGCAGACCGCCCCGTCCTCCTCATGCGCCGCCGCGTCTCCGGACGCCCACACAGCGCGTGCGAGCACAGCTGCAGACCGCCCCCGTCCTCCTCATGCGCCGCCGCGGGGCCAGCGCTGTCCGCAGCACCCACCGACAGCGGCCGCGACGCGAACCACTCGGCCAGGAACCGGTTGGCGGCGTGCGCCTCGCCGGCCGTGGCCGCGGCGGCGGCGCGGCACCCGAAGTCGCTGAGCAGGCACGAGTGACGCCGCGAGACCTTGTTTCCGGCGCCGGCGCCGCGGAGCAGCGAGGCCGACGGCCGCGAGCTCCCGGGCGTTGGCCTGGATGAGGAGGCGGCGTCCGTCGAGCAACGAGCGGCGCACCCCGTAGTTGTCCTGCAGGCAGTGCCCCCGATGGCGGCCAGAGAGTACAGCGTGTCTCGGTGGCCGCCTTCTATTGGGAAAATGCTCGATCAGCACCCCCGATTTTTTACGATGACGACAGGGACCGAGTAATAAGAAAAAAAGAAGGTTAAGGTCTTTTTTGTAAAAAAATCATTGTCCACATCAGCATTTTAACGGTGGTGACCAATCCGCTACAACTCCGCAACTTGGTAGACTCTCGGGGCGTTTTACTCTTTAGACTAGTCACAATGGGGAGTATCATATACTAGTATCATGCATATGATACCAGTTTATGTTACCACCTCCACAATGGGTAGTAACATATTTGTGGTATCATATAATACTACATTTATTAGGTTGTAGACTCATTTTGCATTGGAATCCGTTATGTTACGGTATCTACCTATGATACTACTATCACCTCTCTCATCATTAATTGCAGTGCCACGTCAGTTTTTTGCCAACATAGCATGCATGATACTACCTATGATACTCCCATTGTGGCTAGTCTTACAAAATGTACCAGGTCAGGCTGTTGGTTCAAGTTTACTGGTACGACCGAAGGTTTAAATGGTTCAGCTTCTAGGAATTAATTGCTTTTAGTAAAAATAGAGTATTAAATGGTCAAATAGAATAACCTTCCGCTAGAGAGCATGAAAGGTAACGTGCTAGGATGGTTAGTACTGTGCTCCCAGCGCACCACCTAACAGGTTTAAAACGCCACCGTGCGCACCTAGTTTTTACGCGAGCGAGCGAATTTCTCCGTTCGAATCGAACACGCGAACGAGCGTACATATTCGCCAGATAGCAGGCGCCTGCTCATTAGATTTTCCGAAATTTCAAAGAGAGGATTTTCCGAAATTTCAAAGAGAGGGGCCTACGAGACGCTGATGATCCTCCTTGATCTGAAGGATCTTCATCTACGCATCATCTTTTGACGAAAAACTGCCGCCTTTTGGACGGGTGCGAGCTAATTAGCTACTCCCTACGTATCAAAATGTAAGATGTTTTACTTTTTTTTGGGTTCACACGTCTACACTTGTTCAAGCGTAAGATTCACATGAATCTTGCATTTAAACATGTCTAAAAACATGTGGATCAGAAAAGATTAAAACAGATATGGAGGGAGTAGTAACTTTTCCTTTTGATGATTCTTAACGAGAAGATAATGGAATCGGCCACCTCGTTCAGGTTTACACTTCATCGCTTTGTTAAACTTATTGTGGCTGTCCTGTTTTGGACAACCTTTTTTTTTTTGCTTTTTATGTGGTGGTATTATTGGTTTAGTGCTCCTCAATTAGCTTCGCTTCATTGCAAGAGAGTGGTGTCTAATCATATATACTCATGAGGTTAATTAGCTCATGCGATTGTTGTGTCGATTCGTGTAGGGTAATGTGTATTACCCCCTCTCTCTCTCCAAAACATGTCCTTTTCATGATAAGCTGAACCCTTTGTTCCGCCAAACCTATTTTTCTCATCATAGCCTTCAAAACACCAATTTGCTCGGTCATATGCCTTACTCATATCTAATTTCAGAGCTGCATAACCAACCGACCCACTCTTTTTTTTTGCGTGGAATGAGTTTTTTTTTTGAATTTGCGTGGAATGAGTTACCTCATAGGCCAAAAGAATATTGTACGGGATAAGACGTCCGTGAACAAACACACTTTGGTTAGGAGTTTAGGGTTTACCCTTCAACCTGTTTGCCAACACTTCAACCTATGTGCCCAGAAACTTAGACACTAACATGTCACATTACATAACTTCATGGAGGATACCTTTCGACCTATTTGCCAACACTTGGACACCAACTTGTATATCACATTATATAAGCAAATTGGCCGTAAATCCTCCATGCTCCCCGGATTTTATTAATTTGGAATCAGAATTAAAAATGAAAAAATGCCAGCGATACACATATATCTGTTGGGTCATAGGAGAAGAGAATCTAAAGGCGTCTAGGTTTTCCACCCCGCTCACCGGTGAAGCCGCTGGTTCGCCCCTCCTCTGATGGCCCTTCAGATCTTCGAGGTGTGATGGACCGTGGCCTCTCGTCGGTGGGAGGGTTCTGTTTCTTTTTTTAAGTTAGTTTATGTGTCTTTGTCGAGGTGGTGATGCGGCAGTTACATCTCGGTGTCGGAATAAGGTCATCCTCGCCCTATCCCTTGCTCTGGTGGTGTGTCTAGCGCCGGCAGTAGACGCGTGCAGTTGTGTGTCTGGTTGATCCTCCTAATATCCGGTCGGTTTTCGTATTCGTTGGTGTGATTGCAATCCGAGCATTCCAATCTAGGGTTCTCATCTTTCGCGATGGTTGTTTCTCTAGTGCGCTAATCCTTTTGGGTCTTAGCATGACGGCCTTCCGTCTCTTTACTACAACAATCTCTATTATGACAAGTTCTGCTCAGTTCGGTGTGGGAGAGGAAAGAAGTTTTAGACATCAGATTTGTCTAAAGAGCTTAACAAGAGCTCTGCTTTGCAAGGCATTATACAATGGTTTGAATGTTGATCATTTTTTGTCCTAGTTTCCAAGAAACCTTATAATTTCATTGCATGACATATCTCTTATTGTCATCTCTATTAAATTAATGGCATTAATTAATTTTTAATACGAAAAATTGTTAGCAAGAAAGTCATATGATACAATGAATAAAATAACCTTTTATTAGTTTCTTAGAGATCATCTATTAGGTAAGTGAAGACAATCTTCTCTCTTCATTCTTTCACCTTCAAATAAGAAAAAATATCAAATATGACGACCTCACCCTATTGTACATTCCCTTACACACTTGCGAAGCCCATTTGATCCAAGGTATAAGGAAATTATCTAGAACGTTCCATCTCATGATTACCCCACACACTAATTCTCTTCTTATTTGAGCGGAATTATATTTTAGTTTTCTGGTAATTATTTTTTCCATTTCAATTCCATCGTATTGAAAGGCAGAGGAATTGTGAAATCCCTTCAAGCATTTTTCAATTATTTCCTTGACCAGATCAATTAATTAAAAAGGGCCCAACCCGCATATCGGCCAGAATTTTCCGGGCCAGGGGATTATACGCGAGCTAGAGATGTTCTTGGAACCTTCCACCTCATGATTATGCCACACACTAATTCTCTTCTTAGTTGAGCTGAATTAGTACTATCTTAGTTTTCTGCAAAAAAAAACAATTTCAATTTCATCATATTGAAAGGCAAAAATAATTTGTGACAATCCCTTCTGGCATTTTCAATTATTTCCTTGACCAAAACAATGAAAAGAACTGTACTACTACTCGGTTCCTTCCTTCCTTGGTTGCAAAGGAAGCAAGAGAGGAGTCTTCCCTTCCCACCCCACCCAATTGTTCAGGAAAGCAAGAGGAAAACCCTAGGACAGGCTCACCGCTCCGATCTCCGATGGCCTCGTCATCGCCGCCGCCGGCAGCGAGCGGCGCGCAGCAGTTCCTCAACACGGCGCTCTCCCAGCGGGGCCCGTCGGCGCTGCCCTACGCGGAGGACGTCAAGTGGCTCATCCGCAACCACCTCGTCGCCCTGGCCGAAGCCTTCCCCTCCCTCCGCCCCAGGGCGGCGCTCTTCACCCACAACGACGGACGCGCCGCGCACCTGCTCCAGGCCGACGGCACCATCCCCATCAACCACGGGGGCGCCGTCTACAACCTCCCCGCCGTCATCTGGCTCCCCGAGCCCTACCCGCGCGCCCCGCCCCTCTTCTTCCTCTCCCCGACCCGCGACATGCTCATCAAGCCCCACCACCCGCTCGTCGACCGCTCCGGCCTCGTCGCCGGCGCGCCCTACCTCCGCTCCTGGGTCTTCCCATCCTCCAACCTCCTCGACCTCGTCAGGTCCCTCTCCCACCTCTTCGGCCTCGACCCGCCCCTCTTCACCAGATCCGCTCCCCCCAATCCTCCTCCTCCTGTGTCCTCCATGCCCCCCGCTCCCTCTCCTCGGCCCCCCTCAGAGGCCGCCGTCTACGCCCCTCGCCCATACAGGTTCCCCGCCTCGCCCCAGCTCGCTGCACGCCCCCGCCCACCGAGGACCCCACCGAGGTATTCAGGCGCAACGCCATCGCCAAGCTCGTTGACAACGCATATGCCGACGCCGCCGCCCTGCGCACCAGTGGCGGATCTAGGATTTGATCAACGGGGGTGCCATGCTTTAAAATTTTGGCTCAAAAAGCATCATAACTTTATCACATATGTTTAAAATTTGCAAAAACGAAACAGAAGTAACGAAATTTGTTCTTAACGTTTTATGCCATATAATAATACCAACAGGGGGATTTTTTTCTATCTATATGTTAGTGAAAAACTTGATTTGGCCTAGCACTTAGCCTAATTATAAGGCTAAATTCAAACTTGGCCCGGGTTTGATTCGTTCTTGCATCCGCCTCTTAACACTTCATATCTCAAAGCCTGAAACTCTCAATCTAAAAAATCTGAACAATTAAATCAACACCAGTTGTCGAATCAATACAACACGAACTCAGGAAGCGGTAGTGCACGACAATGGTTCATTTTTTATCTTTCAATCACAATTTGACAAAGAGGAAAATTCAGTTTGTCTACTACCTCTCGGAGATGAACAAGCTGCCTGTCAGTATACTGAATCGAGTATGCACTGCTTGCCGCCTTGCCGCACTGCCTGGAACCTGTCCATGGATGGATCACTGGCTCACGGTGAAATTGGTCGCAGGTCGCCGGTTCACATTTTTCAGCTAATATATACGATAGCCTGAGGAAAATGCGATGCAGCCAGACTGGCTCACGGTGAAATGCGATGCAGCCAGACTGGCAGAGACGATAGCTGGGCTGCTGGGCTTGTTGGGCTGCGAGGAATAGATGGGCTGCTGTGTCGGCTAGAGTTTTGACCACATATCTTTATCAGTTTCGCATTTTTCAGCTAATATATACACGTACAATTAGTATAAGTACTACTAGTAGTTAAAAAATCTGTATTTTTGGTGGGGGTGCCATGGCACCCATGGCACCCCCACTGGATCCGCCCCTGCTGCGCACCGCTCGCGAGGCAGAGGTCGAAGCCCTCTTCGGCGTGCAGGCCGAGCTCCGTGGCCGGGGGCAGGTGGTCGACGTCGGTGTGCGCAAGATCACAGAGGAGAAGGAGGCGCTTGAGCGCCGTCTCCAGGACGTGATGATGGCCACCGATGTCATCGAGGCCTGGGTCGCCGAGAACCGCAAAGGAACCGCTGAAGACGCTGATGCTGAGGGGGCAATTCAGCCGGCCGACGTGCTGTCCAGGCAGATGCTCGAGTGCACCGCTACCGATATGGCGCTCGAGGACGCAATCTACGCGCTCGACAAGGCCGTCCAGGAAGGGTCCATCCCGTTTGAGGGCTACCTCAGGAGTGTGCGGGCGCTGGCACGGGAGCAGTTCTTCCAGCGTGTCATCTGCACCAAGGTCAACAGCGCGCAGCAGCAGGCGCAGGTTGCTAGGATGGCGGCACGGGCACCACAACAGTATGCGCCCTAGCGACCACGGTGGATAGGTCAGTATACATTGCTGCTTTTCAACCAATTCTATCAACGGTAAGAGTCGCTCATTGTGTAAAGTTTGTTACTGGTGTCGGTGTGCGCTTATTAGCAGCATTGTGTTTCTGGTCAGGATGATTACTGTATATGAAGAGATGGATGGATGTCATTGTGTCACAATAAGTACTCTAGTAGTTGGGAGTGCAGCTCATGGTGTTGTATTGGGTTATTGAACTTGCAGTACATATCTCAGTTTTGTCCTTTACGCTCATTTGATGTTTCCACTTTCATTCCAATTCTTTATGAGCTACTCATATATGTTTAGATAGACAAACATTCAGAGCCTGGTTGTCTTGCTGTACTATAAGATATCAGAAGTATATGGAGTTTACAGCTCTTTGGGGATGCTATTTTTTCTTTGTAATGGCACCATGAACTTACTCTGCTCTTAAGACTTGAAACTGGAAAATGACCACTAGTTGTGAATTCTGTCTTGTGCAAATGTTGTGAATGGGGAGACATGACCTTATACATTGTAACTGAACTTTTGTGAATGTTTTGGTGTCATATGAGATTTAAGTTTGTACTGGCTGAACATTTGTCGCAAATATTCTTGCCTTGGGTTTAGCTTTAGTTCGGTGAATATTATTTTCTGGTTATTGTTTCTTGAATTCCAGACCATATCCCTTACTTGCCTGGTTGGACTGCCACATGCATTTTCCCTATTGTTTCCAAAAAGGAATTACTTGAAACTGGAGTGGACAAGGACAGTGGTCAATTTTTAATTGGAGTGACCTATTTAGCCTTCAATGTATATACTGCAGTTTGGGTCGGCATACAATGATCTATTTTATGACCGCTTGCAAATTTTTGTCTGGATTCTATACAACTATGTATTAACTTAGACGCTGTAATTGCAATGTTAGGATCCGGAAATATTACTTTCTAAGATTTGCTAGAACAGCAATATATGAAATATAGTCAGTGTTTTTGGATGGAGGGGTGGTTAGCATTCCTATTGGTTCTCCTTCACATAATCGTGTGTCTTGAGTCCACACGATGAAGCGGCGACGTTTAGCTGAATGCTCAATGTGGGGGATTTGGAACGAGAGGAAGATGTTGATTTTTCAGATCAAGGCACTCAGCTTGCCATGAGACTGCTGTGTTAATTAGGGTGAAGATGTCTCTCAATTTTTTGCATTGCCAAGGTGGTCCTGACTCACCGGCTGTTGTAAATGTCTTATTTGTCTAAATATTCTGCCCCTCTGTTAATGAATGGGCAATGTTCTTGATGTTTTACTGTAAAAATTGCCATGTTATGTTGAGATTCAACACAATTGTTTGGTCGAAGGGGTGGTGTTTGGTGTAGTATCTGTCTTGGTTAACCCGCCAGATTAGATAAGTTGTTCGTATTTTCTGTTTATTTAGTTGCTGTAATGCATCAAATAATCCCAAAACAATAGCTTATCTGAGTGAACTGCCTAATCTCGGCCTAGAGGAAATGAGTTGGAATGGAACATGTAAGAATTCACAAGGAACTGACATTGAGGGTACCAGGCCCATTCATGATATAATTAGATTGAATCATCAACAAAAAAAAATGAACAAATTGTTACAGAACCGGCACCAGAAAAGTGAAATTTCCTCCACATACAAAGCTGAAACAACAACCATCACTCTCCCAATCGCCAACCTTAACTTTTGGCTCTTGGTCTTCTTGATTCTTTAACTGTCTTGGTCTTGTTCAAATCTTGAGTTGCCACTCCCAGCTCACCTCTACCACCTGCGCTAACTCTACACTGGCTGTCTTGCTGGATAGGAATTATGTTACTGCACCTGGAACTACAATAGTTAAAGACCGCTCGACATAATCATGATGATGCAAAAGAAATAAATACATCTCACACATGCACAACATCATCAGAAGGTTTTACCAGATTCATTACCGTAATGAAAAATACGTGAGCTCCTTGTTGAGAGGATTAGTTTAAGTTGGTATATTAATGTCAATTTTGTTGGCCATGCCTTTGTCAATTTTGCATGCTCTAGCAGACTATGGCATGGCCTAGTGGTGGGAGGGGCTGATGCCTTCCCACCCACCCGAGTTCAAGTCCTCATGCATGCAATTTCGGTGATGTTGCACCCCTCTTCTATCAAAAATACCGCGGGCCTCCTCCCCGTAGGAAATCATTTTTTTTCATTGCTTCCCTGTCAGCTAGAGCTTTGAGGTGAGTTGATCAATATATGACACCCAACAGTTCATGATGGATAGCATATGGTCAGCTTCTTACAGTTTGCAGTTAATCACATAGTTACATTAAATCATCTCTAGTAAATTAAAAACAATTTTCCCCCAGGTAAACATATTTTGATGCAGGATACTCTAGGTGCAATGTTATATAAGTAGAAGATACCAGGTAGTAAGTACTAGTTAACAGACCTCGGGTTTCGGTTCCTCCTTATGCAGAAATGACCACGGTCCTGATTTCCACATCAACCTGAAATTATGTTGCGAATGATTGCATCAAGTCAAGAACATAGAAGAGTATCGGAAAACGTCGGCGTGCTCCATATACAAAAAAGAAAAATCACCACCAGGGTGGGGTGTATTTGTGAAAATGGATAATTTTCCAGGTACCACATACTCTACCAAGTGCCATGTGATATCTAAGGAATGCATCAGACTACATTTTGCTACCTGTAGTGTCATATTTACAGGTGTAACAGAACAACAAACAAGAATCATAATCACCTTACGATGCCTGCAACCATGCGCAATCCCATAAGTGTTGTCAAACCAGCCCAAACTCCAGCCAGGCCAAAGACAGATGGAGCATATAACAAGACTAACGATGACATTATCCCAACCACAATCTGTGAAATCCAAACAAAATCAAGAAATTTGATGACCAGTTGAAAGAAAGAACAATCTACAAGCTATTGGCGACTGGTTCCCATACCGTGGCTTGAGCAACGTAGTCAAAATCTGAAACACCATAATGGAGACCATCAAAGATGAATGCTAAGGCGTTGATTGGTTGACTGGCACAAACAAACTGAATCCGAGACTTTTAGGATAAGGCATTAAGGATAGATATGATGTATGTAACAATCAAATGATGTAGTAGGAAGGTGTACCAATGCACAGGACTTTACAACCATTAGGACCTCGGGGTCATTGGTAAATAGCCTTGCTATATTGCCAAATGAGATATACAGGCCAGCTGCTAAAGCTAATCCGCTGACTGCTCCTGTCTGCAAGGGAGAATAATTGTAGTTTACATCAAAAGAGACATCGATTTCATGTCTAAAAATACAAAGCAAAGTGTGTCCGTGTACATAAACTGAACTTCACAATACAAAGAAAATGAGGTATACACCTTCAAAGCAAACATTGCTATATTCTGAACCCTTTTGTAGTCCATTATGGCATAAGAACTTGCGATCAGAGCCTAATAAACAGAAGCAGAGTTAGCTTCGACTTCTGGAACAGAGACGAGATCCTTTAGTTGGAGAGACAATATTTGTAAGAGAAGTTATTTGTAATTAATATTTCTTTATTACGATAATGTACTTAGTATTATGTCCTATGAGGCTTCGTATGAATTGTAATAATACACAAAAAAAAGGTGCGAAAGGAAGCTGATTTAAAAGTAGGGATGATTTCTGTAACAGAAAATACATACCTGTGCAGAAACTGCTAAAGCGTCTGCAAGCAAAGATACAGCAAGCCATACTTGCAAACAAATCTGATGAGCAGCCATAGCTGTTGGGCCTTGTCGAGCAGCCATTGACGTACCAATGGTCATAGTTAATAGAATTGAGAGGGTTCTTCCCAACAGCATGCCACCTTAGCATTTGAAGAATACACAGATGATGAAAATAAAGCTGCAGGTGAAAAGAGAAAAAAAAGAAAAAAAATAGAGAAAAATAGCACAAGTTTAGTGCAAGCAAGATGGCATGATACAGTGTGAGAGCTTTGTCAATGACAGGTTCGCTTTCTCATCTGAAAAATATACCAAATCAGTGGCTACATCTTCCTTCTGTTGAACTGTCAGGAATGTATTGTATGACGTCACTAGCTACTTGTGTAGGCTGTTTCAGTTATTTTCCTGCTTTTGTAAATGTCATTATCGGGCCATAAAAGTGTCCATTCCAACATGAATGTACTAAATAGAATGTTTGGCAGGACAAACTTCTAAAGAAGGACCAAACTAGCCTGCAAGTTTTTCCTAAAAATACTTGAAATCCCAGAAAAAAGTCCAGATTCCAGTAAACTGCAGTCTGAATGAACAAAATCCATACTCTGGAGGCCAAGAAAAGCATATATTTTGCATGGAAAAAAACATATATGAAGAACTTCGATTTACCATGCACCACAAGTCCAGCACTGACTAATGAATGAGTAGGACAGTAGGATCAGAGACTCACCAGATTTTAAATATCCACTGAACTCTAACTGGTCCATCCTTGGAGGAAGCAGAACAGCTCTTTTACTTAGAGACCAGATAAGCAAAATTGCAATAATGTACCTACGTCATGAATAGAGCCGAAATTAGAACATGTGGAAGATACAAGCTCACCGTGTAACTACAAAAAGGCGTGAGGCTCCCAACAGCCCGATACTATGACTACATCTTTTGATAGTAAATCTGACATGGGTAATCATATAGCTAATAAATTGCATGGCACAATATCAGTACATCTGCTAACAGCCAATAAATCTCATAGTACTGCCAAGACCCGCACTTCATATGTTTACTGCAATTGAATGTATCCAAATACGGGAAAAGGAAAGTTACAGGTTTAATAGCAAGTGCTCTTCCCTTTGATTATTCACACGAAATAATAATAGATATGGGAAGCAAACAGAAAGAAACATTTGCTGGTGTATGTCTTATTGCCTTCCAAAACTCTCGATGTACTCAGATTACACCGACCTAGGTACTACAAGAGAAAACTTACTGGGATGCAACTGTAGAAATTGCAGCTCCTGTTATACCAAGCTGAAAACCATATATAAGTAAAGGAAGAAGGGCTACAGCTGAAAGATTCCCCAAACCTACAGATGTTTTAAAGAATCATTAAGTTTGGGAGAAGGGAGAGATCAGATAAAGTGTATGGAATGTTCCAGTTCAAATGAGACTTGCTTACAAACATCATTAATATGAAGATGCGTGAATGATTTCATGGGTTTTGACATGGGAAATGGAACATAAACAAAAAGAAAGTACAAGTGTGCAACTGCAAAATATTTGCTAGACCATTATATGCATCAAAAGGTACTTTTTCACACTCACAACTTGTGAAAAACCAATGCCAATAAGCAAAAGATGAGCATTTCTTTGTAGTTACCTATATAAAGTACAGGAGTCTTGGTATCCTTGAAGCCACGAAAGATACCCTGCACTGCTAACATAATCACGTTTGCAGGTGCTCCTAAAGCTCTCAGTGAAAGAAAGAGTCGTGCAGATTTATACATTGGAGAGGCCTGTGTAAGAACTAAACTTAGACTTTTCGCTAACATGCACAAGTGAAAATTTATGTTCATATTGTGCATAAAAAGGGAAAGGAAAAGAGTGCTCTCTAAAATGAAAAGGTCAAAAGAGGATATCAGGCATCATCATAATATAAACATACAGGTGACACTCCCATTAGTTTAAGAAACAATCCTGATCCTAGGAACAATGCCAATGCTTCAATTATACCAATACCAGCAGCTAAAATCAAAGCCGACGATACAGATGGCAGCTCCAATTTGCCTGAAACGCATAGAGTCAAGTTCCATTGCCTGAATAAGCAATGTGTACACAAACATTTATTTCTGAGATGATCCTGTTACCTGAACTGGAATGCTTACTAGCATTCTTGGAAATATCCTCCGCCACAAATGAGGTTGCTATGCTCAACAATGGAATATTAAAAATCTTGGATAGAATGTTGAAAATAGCCACACCAATACCAGCCGATGCTAGCTCCAGGGCACCTTCAGAACATATGCCAAGATTGAGCCAGAAAATAACTAACAGCCTGCTTTTATGCAGCACAGATGTCTACAAGACACCTTAAAAGGGCAACCAGATGCTGAGTTTGTGTAGTAACATGCCTAAGGCTCCCCATATAAGGTAATGTCAATCTGCATGTTGTAGTATTTCACAAAATAGAACTGCCCCATGCTAATAAATAAAGATTCTGTCGCTTTCTCCTAAATTAACATGATAATGTGATGTGCAACTGTAAATTCCATCCTTTGAAAAGAGTTTGCTGTTCAAGGACATGATACCGTTTGCTAATCTGGTAGGACATAGATAAGTTCAAGCAACTGAGTACAACACTTTATGGGTCTCACATTCCACATAACTGTGATGCTCGAAACAGTTATCAGCATACAAGAAACACGAGTGATATTGATAACAGAGTATGAAAGTGTATAATGGCATGGTCACATTTTCTAGCATATTATCTCCAACAAGAAAATATACTGATAAATAAGGACATGGAATGGGTTATATTCAGCAACCTTGAGAAATGAAGAGACAATATGTGAGGAGATGCAGGATAAAAGTAGGTACCTAATTTGCCGATATACGCGGTCTCCATGAGTTGTGCCATCGGGTCGATGGCTTGGCCTATAACTGCTGGCAGAGCCAGAAGGATGAGGTCGATGCCGACACTCCTAGGATGAAGCCCGCTGTCCGGTTGTTATGAGAAGGCAGGAAGATATCATTCAGGAATGCAAAGATTATTATAATGAATGTATACAATAATAATACTACTACTACCACTACTAGAAAGGCAACTGGACAGAAGTCTGAGGTGTGAGAATAAATTCAGTTCCTAGTATATATAGCTGGTGCAATAAATCAATAGTCTAGTGTTTCAGTTGGTAACAGATGTACATAAATATTGGCCCAAGCTGGTAAACATCTGACAGACAGGAATCCATCCCACTTGAAACGAAATTATAATGTCCATAGCCGGGGTCATACCGTCATGAATGGATAAAACACTAGTATTGGTTACTACAGAGGAAACGGAATCTTACAACAGAGCATCATTTGCCTTTGCAGCGAGAGAGGAGGGGGTGTCGCCGTCGTCAGCAGCAGCATCCTGAGGCTGCGATAGCGCGCGAAGAGGGGGAGGAATGGCGGCGCGCCGTCTCGCGAAATCCCTGGGAACGTGGATGATGGCGTTTGGTTTGGTTGTTTCCAGGGACAGGGACAGGGACGGCCTCCTCCTAGTAGCAGGGGAAGAAGAACTAGAACAAGAAGCGGCGGTGGCGGCGGCGCGTGGTATGGTCCTAAGCAGCGCGGGCTGGCCGGAGACGAGCGCCTTCATCCCCATCTGTCAAAATCTCGGAGGAGGCGGAATTTCTCCACAGAAACAGCAGCAGCGACTTGAGGTTGGAGTCGGAGAGCGCAATCTGTTCAATGGCGGGGGAGGAAGATGACAAGATGGGCAGCAGCAGAGGAGTCCCGGGGAAGGAAGGAAGAGGAACAGCAAAGGCACAGAAAGAGAGAGAGGATAAAGATATGACGAAACCATGGCTTTTCGGTGGGCCGGCCATGTACCACGATGAGCTCCTCAAACCCAATAAACTTGTGGGCCGACAGTTTTTGGGATCAAAGGGAGTACAAACTATACATACGAACAAAAAAACTACATACTACATCCAAATAGGTCAACTGCTCTACCACCGAAGATGTGAAGCCAATCCGAATCCTCCAAACAAGTGTCCGATAACTGCGGCGAATCCACTTGTCAGACATTTGCGGGTCCTGGAATGTGTCGACGTCAGCGGAGCAGGGAAGGCGCTTCAATATGTTCTCTGGATTCGCATGTCACACGCGAGTAGGAGTCCGCCCCAATCGTCTTGGGAGACGCCGCCATGTGGGATGAGGTCCTCCTCAAATGAGGAGATCGTGGAGCACCCAAATCAACATCCTCGATCAAGCCCATTTTCGATCAATATATTACTCCCTCTATCCCTTAATATGAAATGTCATTGCAACCAATATAGTCCTATATTAGTTATAATAACATCTTATATTATGTGTGGAGGGAGTAGATGCCAAATGGGTATCTAGTGAAATTTTTGCTTCATATTTCTGTCTTGTACTGTTCCAATTTCATCAAAAGCTCTAGTTTTCTATCTTTGTACGATGCAGACACTAAAGTGATATTGATAGAAAGACGGTAGTCCTTTTTCCAACCATAGTTTTCTTTTCCGTTCACAGACCGTTTGACAGACAGATGGTGCGTCGATGTCCATCCATAGACAGATGTCAAAGTGAAGGGAGTGGATTTTCTGTCTACGTTGCAACCGGCATAGTCAGAGTCTGCATAGCCAACGGTGTCAAAATAATCTCCCTTTGGATTCCAAAGCCCGAAGTTGGGAGTTAACACAAAATATTTCAAGATTCTTTTAACGGTCGTGAGGTGACACTCTATTGGATCTGCTTTAAACATCGCACATATACACACATTTAAGTGATTTTGCTCGGCCCACATGCAGAAACATATATAGCAAAAAAAACCAATCATACAACGCTACACCTTTTGGTTCAAAGAGTTACCGTCATGGTTGAGATCAAGGTGTTCGTTCGTAAACCGATGCTCATGAACCGAAGAAGACGTTGATGCTAGGAGAGGCGATGTTAGGGGATCGAGAGGCGCCGCCACCGGCGGCGGAGGAGACCGAGAGATCGCCGCTCCGTCGGCGCGGATCGCGGATGGCTCGCATCGGCGGGCGCATCCTATGGTTGGGGGTCTCTGGATAGGGAGGACCTGAGGTCGCGGGCAAGGGCGATCGCCTCCCTGGAGAATGCAAATCTCCTATGGGGGAGTAGGAAGGAAGATTCTCTGCTACCAGAGATTGCGGAATTCAAGAGGAGGGCACATGAGATCGTTGATTCGGCGAGAAGAAAGAGGGATCACTCTGTGCCCCATTGCCCATCTGGCGGGATCCAAATCCCAGAGGTGGTGGCGTCAAGTCCAGATTGCCTAAAGGATTTGGTGTCCCCGGATCCCCTCGACAACATAGATCGTAATTTGAGAGAGAGATTGATCAAAGGATCGAGCAGATCGCGGAATTCAATTCATCATCCGATCAACATACCCAGGGAATTGTGGATATCGTGAATCAAGAGAGATTTGAGATCACAGCAGAAATCACCAGCGTGCAAGGTAATTTCGGATTCCCGGTTTCAGAGAAAGGAAGTGGTGTGTCATTTGTTACAAAGGAAGAATAGCAAGCATCAAGCAGTAAGGAAAGGGATCGGATGATTCATGATGAAATCAACGCCAACAAATCATATACTGCATCCTTTCAGGGTACATTGATTCACCCGGCGATTCGCCGGGACTTGGAAGGTGATAGAGGCCCAGCCTATTTAAGGTTCTCTTCTGTAGGGGAATAGAATCACAACTCTTGCTCACACTCCACCGTGCAAACGAATTCCATGGACTCTGGGAAGATGAGACAGATCGGTGACGGGAAGAAGAAGGTGGCTGAGGCACACATAGCAGTGCTGCAGAGAACACTACGCCTGTTGGTGCCAAGACGGGAGCAAGGAGGACCCAGCAGGGCAGCCGGTCTGTGATGCCTGGGATCGTGCTGAGGGAACAAGCTCTTCAAGCAACACCGGCCAAGGGAGATGAAGTTGTTGCTGTTGCGGCTGCGGTGACTGATGACGTTGTCGTCGTTGATTTTGATGCAGAGAAGACGAAGCTGAAGTCTCACATGCTGGCTGTTGGCTGGTACGTCTCAACTCAGGTATACAGTGCCCAAGGTTTGTTCCAGCGCATGAGGCAGGTATGGCATCTCCGGGGGCCCATAGTTGGAAAACCCTTTGCTGATAATAGATTCCTAATTGAGTTTAAGCATGGGGGAGATTTCACCCATGTCGTTAAGGGAGGGCCATGGACATATCAGAATTTCCCCTTTTTGGTTAAGGAATATGATGGAAGAACCTTTGTAGCTGAAACTCCTTTGTACATGATGCCAATTTGGGTTAGGGTTTATGAAGTCCCACTATCCATGATGAATGTTGATTGGGGCCGTAAGATAGCTAACATGCAGCTGGGAACCTTCAAAGAGGCGGGCAAGGTATGGGACAATTTTCTGCGCATCCGCATAGAACATGATGTCAGGAACCCATCCGTAGCTGGGTGAAACTGCAGGACAACAAAACAAAGGAACTACTGAGGTATGAAGTAAAGTATGAGCGCATCCCAAATTTCTGTTTTTCTGTGGTATTGTGGGGGCATGTTGATCGTAACTGTCTGTTGCCGGAGGAAGAGAAGATTGTGCGTTTTTGTGTTGAGCAGAGAGCATCGCCATACAGACCGTCCGAGCACAGGAGTTTCGTTGGGGCAAAGTAGTTTGATTGTGTTGTGTGCAGATTCCACGTTGGTGATCGAGTAAACGGCGCCACCAACAACCTTCATAAGTGATTTCTTGCCCCTACTGGTTCGATTAAACCTTGGTTTCATACTGAGGGAAAACGGTTGCTACACTGCTTCATACCTTCCTCTTGGGGTCTCCCAACGAACATGTGATCCACGCAATCAAGCATATTTTCTGGCGCCGTTGCCGGGGAGTGGAAGCACTTCGGTTCAGAAATCTCCTTACTTCCCCTTCCACACGCCAGGCTCCTGGGGCAGCGGTTTTGGACATTGCTGCAGCTGTGACCAGACTTGTAGTGGGGGATGATGGTGTGAGCAAAAAACCTACTGACCTTGGTGATATTGCAAATAATCTGAGAGGGGTAATGGATTCTCTTCAAGCATGGAGTAAAAAAACAATTGGTTCTATACCAAAGCAAATTGAAAATAAAAGGAAGAAGCTTGAAGTTGCCAGCCTTCGATCTGATAGTGAGGGCAGGAAACTAGGAAAAAAGCTCAGCTTGGAATTGGATGAATTATTAGAGAAAGAGGAGATTCGGTGGAGGCAAAGATTTAGGGTGGACTGGCTAAAATCGGGTGATAAGAATACTCTGTATTTTCACCGGAAGGCAACTTGGCGAGCTAAAAATAATAGAATTCAGAAGTTGGCAGCCTCTAATGGTTCAGTTATTATGGACGAGAACCAAATGCATGGTCTTGCCACTGAATACTTCAAAGAGTTGTACACTGCGGATTCGTCTGTACAACCAGACCTTATTTCTGAAATGCTACAGGAACGAGTGACAACAGAGGTGAATAAGGATATGTGTGGTCCCTTTACTGATGACGAAATTAGCTTTGCACTGTTCCAGATTGGTCCGACCAAAGCGTCGGGCCCTGATGGCTTCCCGGCATGCTTTTATCAGAGAAATTGGAGCTCCCTAAAAGAGGATATTATCTCTGCGTTTAAGAAATTCTTCAAGGACAGGGTCATGCCAGAGGGGATTAATGATACTGCAATTGTGTTAATTCCAAAGAGTAAAAACCTAATATCCATGGAAGATTTTAGATCTATCAGCCTGTGTAATGTGATATAGAAGGTTGTCTCGAAGTGCTTGGCGAATAGATTACGCCCCCTTCTCCAAGATCTTATTTCTGAAGAACAGAGTGCCTTTATTCCCAGGCATATGATCACTGATAATGCCATCATTGCCTTTGAATGTATCCACGCTCTCCAAAATGGGTCGACTAAGGCTGGAAAATTCTGCGCTTATAAACTTGATCTTATGAAGGCCTATGATCGTGTCGACTGGAATTATTTAGAGAAAACAATGAGGAAGATTGGGTTTGCTGAAAAATGGATTTCGTGGATCATGACCTGTGTCCGGACAGTACAGTTCTCGGTTCGGTTTAATGGACAGCTATTGGATAGATTCACTCCAACCCGAGGCCTGAGACAAGGCGATCCTCTATCGCCTTATCTGTTTCTTTTTGTGCCTGAAGGTTTGTCTATTCTTTTACAAAACCAAAGCAACATTGGCGGTTTGCAGGAGTTTCAACTCTGTAGAAGGAGCCCGGGAATCTCCCATCTACTTTTTGCAGATGATAGCTTGCTCTTTTTCAAGGCAAACCAAGAGCAAGAAAGCAAGACAAATGAAGTTTTACGCAGATATGAGTGCAGTACAGGTCAACTCCTTAGCCCAGCAAAGTGTTCTCTAATGCTAGGCCAAAATTGTTCTGTAGCTGATGGTGATGAGGTTGCTTAGACTTTGGGAGTGGTGAACCTTTCCTTCGATGATAAATACTTGGAGCTTCCAATCCTGGAGGGTCGTATGAAGGATGATAAATTTCAGCCCACAAAAGAGAAATTACAAAAGAAATGCTCTGATTGGGATGAAAAATACATGTCTGGAGCAGCTAAGGAGACCTTAATTAAATCGGTTGCCCAAGCTATCTCCACTTACGCCATGAGTGTCTTCAAGTTTTCTGCTGGCCTTTGTGATGAGTTATCTCAAATCATTAGAAACTTTTGGTGGGGAGATGATGCATGTAAAATGCATACATGAACTTTGCATTATATTACTTATATTTCAATCATATTTGCATCATATAAGAGTTATATCATTGTTTTATATTGATTTTGGGAATATTTCACAGTTTCCCTATTTTTCTAGAATTAACCCTGCACTGGCAGAAAATCCTATTTTCTATATTTTGATGTTTCAGGGACCCAAACGTCGTCCAAATGACCTAATATTTTGCGGAGATCATTTTTTGGAAGGAACAAAGCGTAGGAGCGAAGGAAGCGAAAAAATGGAAACCCGAGGGCCAAAAGAGGTGGGCCCACGCGGCCAGATTCCTTGGCGACGTGGGACCCCCTATCCTGGGCCTCGAGCCTCCGATGCTGTCGATCTTCGTCCCCGTGCCTTCGTCTTGACCTAAAAACGACTATAAAAATAGTCCCCCGACGGCTTTCGGAAGAGAGCGCCGCAGAAATACAAAACCACGAAACAGAAGACCTGGAGCTACAGATTGGAGGGGGAAAACTCCGGCGGGGCGCTGCCGGGGTGGTCTCCATCTTCTCCAACATCTCCACCATCATCACCATGATGAAGGGGGAGTAGTCCACCCCCTGGACTTTGGATTTGTGGTGGTAACTTGATCTAATCTCTCTATGTATGATCATTGTTGAAGTTCATATGATGTGCCTTGCATAAGTATGGATCTATCTATGTAATTCCTATGGTGGATATTGTGGTATGAGATGATATTTGTTATGCATTTACCATTGTGTTGGATCTTTTATGACTTGTCATACTTTGGAGATATTCTATGATGCATGTGATGGTTCGATTTATGCATAATACCTTGTTTATCCATGTCATGAGGTGATTGACACCACCAAGTGTAGATAGATGAGAGAGATGTGGTCATGCACACGAAATATGAATCATTGCACTAGTGTTTAGAATATTGTCCATTATGAAGTATGATGTATGTAGGTACGGGATGGCCGATGTGACAATGGCATATGTATTGAGTGACACAATACATCCCAACATTCTTTATCTGGGGGTAAAAAGGAAGAAGTATGATGTGGGAGTGACAACAAACCACGCTAGCCTTACGAGGGTGACCTAGCAACACAAATGATTATTTTCTTTCAACTATGTGTTTTAGGACATGTAGCCGTCATAGAAGTTTACCATTAAAGCATGACAATTATGTGTACTTTTTATCTATAACATGATAATCACCATATATGGGAGAGAGGATTGAGTGAACCCATGTCCATTGTTCCTATAAGAGAAAATCTTTGTCTTGCCCTCTTGCATTGAAGAGGATTGGGACACTTTTACATTCTTGTTTTGTTACATTAAACTTCCATCCATTAAATCAACCATCTTGTTCTTTAAACATGTTTAGTGTTTAGTGCATAATCAACTAAAACTTGTGACACTTTAGTTGTAGGGAATAGATAACTTTTCCTTCTTGCTCCTGCGGATCGATACCCTACTTCCACATTGAGAGGTGCTACAGTGATCCCCTGCTCTTGGGGGTTATCAGGAGACGAGGATGATAGAAGGAAAGTACACTGGATGGGCTGGGACAAGATGACAAAACCAAAATCTCAAGGTGGTATTGGCTTCAGAGACCTTAGACTTTTTAATCAGTCTCTCCTAGCCAAACAAGCTTGGAGACTACTCGAGTACCCGAATAGCCTCTGTGCTAGAATGTTAAAGACGAAATACTACCCTTCAGGCGAGCTTCTTGATACTGCTTTCCCTAAGAATGCCTCCCCTTGTTGGCAAGGCATCACTCATGGTCTAGATCTTCTTAAACAAGGTATGATCTGGAGAATCAACTCTGGAACAAAAAATAGAGTTTGGAGGGACAATTGGATCCCAAGAGGAAATCTAAAACCTATGGGCAATGCAAGCAAGCTGAGAATTAAATGGGTGGCAGACCTAATTGATCCACAAACCAAGGCTTGGAGATTGGATTTAATTAGAATGGTCTTCTACCCCCTGATGTTGAATCGATTCTCCAAATTAAACTGCCATCCTTTCAGGGTGAGTATTGGCTAGCTTGGTCTTATGATCAATCTGGTAGGTTCTCGGTGAAGTCTGCATACCGCTTAGCGCTTGATCTAGGGGACAAAGATCTGGCAACCGTCCGAGTAGTAAACATGATAGGGACAGAGACATGTGGAACATCATTTGAAAGGCAAAAGTCCCTCCCAAAATTCGTGTGTTTGGATGGAAGCTTGCCTCTAACTCACTTGGTGTTCAGTCAACCGATGTGACAGGAACATGCATATGGTGGCTACCTGCTCTATATGTGGTAGGGGAGATGAAACGAGCCACCACGCGATGTTGGTTTGTACAAAAGCTAAAGCACTTCGTGAGAGATTAAGAGAAGATTGGGTCCTTCATGATGAAGACAAGCTGCAAGAGAATGGCAAGGAGTGGGCGCTAATTCTCCTCAGTCAACTTGACGAACAGACTAGAGCAAAAATGCTTTTTATTTGGTGGAGGGCATGGCATTTGAGAAATAATGTCATCTTTGGGGACGGTAAGTGCGGGATTGAACAATCTTCTATGTTTTTGCTCTCCTACTTTGATGCTTTTCAACAGGTCCAGGGAGCACCAGAGAAGGTAGACGCAAAAGGGAAACAAATAGTTCATGGTGGTTTGAACTATAAAAAGAAATCCTGCAGTCCTATAGAAATTTGGACGAAACCCGAGCAGGGGTGGGCTAAATTAAATACTGACGCATCCTTTTCAGAAGATGATTGTACCGGTGCTTGGGGAGCGGTTTTAAGGAATGATCAGGGAGATGTTATCATGTCGGCTTGGGGCCTTTTGCCTCACTGTCCGAATGTTCTGACGGCAGAGGCCCTTGGGATGCTACTTGGCGTAAGAGCGGTAATACCGGTATATGCTGGTCCTTTACAAATTGAAAGTGACAACGTGATGCTAGTGGATGAGCTGAAGGCAAGCGGGAGAAGCAAATCCCAGGTTGCGGACATCGTGCAGGATATTGGAAACTCTACCCAGCTGTTGTTTGAAGTCTTCTTCAGAAAAATCAACAGAACAGCAAATGAAGTTGCTGATGGTCTTGCTAAGTTAGGTCTTGTTGGGTTGAGAGGGTGTGTTGTTAGGCCAAGTTCCTCCCTGCGTGGTGGACAGGCTTAATCATGATTGTAAACGCGATGCTTCTGTTGTTTCTTAATTAATATATTGAAAATTCAAAAAAAAAGGTGTCCATTCGTAGACATTGGCATACCAATTCCTATTGCCTTGTCCATCCCAAACTTCGTGATGACATCCTTAGTATACTTTGCTTGGGTGATAAACGAGGTTCCTTCCGCCATTTGCTCGATTTGAAGTACAAGAAAGTACGTGCGCATAGTTTTGCATTGCGGCTCAAAATTTAAATTATGGGAGAACCCTCCTTGATATTTACACGTACATGGTTTGGTATCTTTGTCATATTTCAGTGGTTGCCTTCAGAAAAGTACAAAATTGTGTCATGGAAGAAGAAAGAGTTTGAACATTTCAAAGATTTACTCGGTTATTTTAGACTTTATTTTGTAATCATTGTAGTCAGCTCATGTATCTCTACCATGTAGTATTCGGTACTATAATATATCATGGTATTGATTGTCAAAAATAATATAGTAACTTGCGACAATTTGTTGGGATCAGAAGGAGTACAAACTACATACGAATTCTAAAAAAACTACATACTACATCCAAAATAGGTCAACTGATCTACCACCGATGATGTGAAGACAATTTGAATCCTCCGAACAAGTGTCCGATAACTGCAGCGAATCCACTCGTCGGACATTTGCGGGTCATGGAATGTGTCTGAACTCATGAAAACGGAGCAGGGAAGGCGCTTCAATCTTTTCGCTGGATTCGTATGTCACACGCGAGTAGGAGTGCATCCCAATCGTCTTGGGAGGCGCCGTCACGTGTGGATGAGGCCCTCCTCCTCCTCCTCAAATGAGGAGATCTCGTCGTCGTTTGGGAGATCATGGTGCACCCAAATCGACATCCTCGATCAAGCCCATTTTTTATCAATATATTACTCCCTCTGTGCCTTAATATGAAATTCATTACAACCAATATACTCCTATATTAGTTGTAATAACATCTTATATTATGTGGTGGAGGGAGTAGGTGCCAAATGGGTATCCAATGAAGTTTTTTGCTTCAGGTTTCTGTCTTGTACCGTTCCAATTTCATTAAAAGTTCAGTTTTTTTTTATCTTTGTACGATCAGGCGACATACACCTAAAGTGACATCCAATAAAAACGGTAGCCCTTTTCCTGACCATAGTTTCTTTCAGTTCACATACCGTTTGATAGACAAATGGCAAGTGAAGGAAGTGGATTTTCTATCGCAACCGGCATAGTCGGAGTCCGCATAACCAACACTGTCAAAAGAATCTCCCTTTGGATTCCAAAGCCCGATGTTGGGAGTTAACACAAAATATCTCAAGATTCTTTTAACGGTCATGAGGTGACACTCTACTGGAGCTGCTTGAAACATCGCACATATACACACATTAAGTGGTTTGCTCGGCCTAGATGCATACAACGATACACCTTTTGGTCCAAAGAGTTACTGTCATGGTTGAGATCAAGGTGTCCGTTTGTAGACATTGGCATACCAATTCCTTTTGCCTTGTCTATCCCAAACTTCGTGATGACATCCTTAGTGTATTTTTCTTGGGTGATGAACGAGGTTCCTTCCACCATTTGCTCGATTTTAAGTACAAGAAAGTACTTGAAATCATGGTGGCAACGGAGTCAGGGATGACCGGGGACGACTCCCCCGTCCTTGGCCCGTTACCACCCATCCCCGCCATTCCCCACGACATAATCGGGGTTGAAATGTTCCCCATCCCCGTCAATACTCGGGTACCCAGTACCCGTCGGGGTCTCCATGGGGACCTCGATGCCGAAGCAAAAGGGGCAGTTGCGGATGCGGGCAAAAGGGCAAGTCTTGAAATGACCCATCATAAACATTTCAAATGTATCCGCCATCATCTTTGAGAATTCCTTGCTAAATGCATGGTTTATCGAACCAAATATAATGTAGTCGACATATCTTGGCTCACAAAATATCATTATCCATAATATTTGTGAAAATAGTGGAACCATTTTCCCGATTTGAAATCACCTCTTGACTCCAAACTCACGTCTAACACATGCGCTAGCTCTACAGTGGTTGTCTTGTTGGATAGGAATTATGCAAATGGCTACACCTAGAACTACAATAGTTAAAGACCGCTCCACATGACAATGATGATGCAAAAAAAAAAATCAATATCTTATCCCACACATGCACAATATCATGAGTAGGTTTTACTAGATTGATTCTCATAATGGAAAATACGTGAGCTCCTTCTTGAGAGGATTAGTTCAAGTTGCTACACTAATGTCAATTGTGTTGACCATGCCTTGTCAATTTTGCATATCCTAGAGGATATGAATGCATTGCTGGTTGTTCCCGAGCTTTGAGGTGGTTGAGCGGTTGAGCCGATTCCAGTATTAGTTGTATCCAGTATAGTTTTGGTTTCAGGTTTCTGTCTTCTCTATCGCTCCAATTCTATCGAAAGCTCCAGTTTTCCATCTTTGTATGATCAGCCCGCAGTCACCTGAAATGGTATCCAAAAATCCGGGCAAGTCTTTTTTCCAGCCATAGTTGTCTTTCCAGTTCACCTACAGATCGTTTGACACAGACGGTGTGTCAATGTCCATCCATTCTGTTCGACGTGGTGCTATTAGCTCACACCGGAATGCAAGCCACAATTTTCGATTCAGTACTTCACTTGGAGAAATTAGCAGACGCCAGCAAGTAGGGACAGGCCAGTGGTGCATCCACGCAATCGTGCATAGCCAGACATAACCATGTCAAGTGGCCGTATAGTTATCAGTCTCATGTGCTACTAACTCAAAATAAATTCGAGCTAACAAGAAACAGGTGCTTAAGCAATCACGCCTGATTTGCCAGCACCTGATGTGGTGTGTCCACCCACGGCCGGACACCATGATAGTTAAATAAATGGCCTGGAGAATCTCTCTCAAGCAATTGCATATTGAAAGTTTTACAGCAAGCCGAAACACATCTACTGCAGCAACCCACCAATTGAGCCGTCTTAGCACACTTATTTTCCATGGCTAAGACACGAAAGAATGGACAGACATATAACTCAGCCTGATTCTAGAATAAATGGAGAGGAACACCAATTCTTTTGCTTCCTCTCGTCTCCTAAGCCGCGGCCTTGATTCCTCTCTCAAGTTCTAAGCCGTGGCAGCCTGCTTGCACACTGGGCAAGCGTTCTTCACCTGCAGCCACTTCTTGATGCAGCCGGTGTGGAAGTCGTGCCCGCATTTCAGTATCCCAAGGTTATCATTGTCCTTGTATCCCTCCTGCCAGAAATCACACACCATACATTAGAGTTGGAGTTCAAGGCATGGCTGTAACAGATGGTTCAACATGGAACTGGCAATTAGACAGAGAGCGGTGGAAGAGAGCTGTACCAGGCAGACTAAACACCTCCCATCCTCTTCATCGTCTTCTGTCAGATCAGAACCGCAACAGACCACTTCTTTCACACATCCTGCGATCTTCTCTTCAGCCACGCCAGTGTTGACATTACCTATGGTTTCCTCTAAAGCCAGCAGTTCCTACACATACAAGATGAAAAGGTTAAGAAAAGATCCTCAAGTTTTATGAGCAGATGGCTGAAGAAGCAAACATCAGCTCTACCTCATAGCTCATCTCATCGATGTTCAGCCTCAAGTCCCTGTGGGGGTCAACAGCTGCTTGTCTTGATTGATGAATGAAAGCCAGTTGAGTCTCCAGCATCAAAAGCCGCTACACAAACAGCAGCTAGATCAGATAAGAATTCAAACCTACATGGATACCAGCTAAATTACCTGAAAAAAGGAACAAGACATCTACCTGCGCATCAACCATCAGAGGATGAATACCATAGTATGAGCTCCTCGCCGTCCTGTTCCTTCCACTGTTAGCATGTGCCATGGACACATGCCTTGCTTGTCTAGTAGATGCAGTGGTGGCGACAGGAGATGGATTATTGATCCTTATAGATGTAGATGCAGCAGGTGGATAGCTCGGAATGACTGCATCATGGGAAAGTGCTCTTGAGCTAGAGGAAGCTGCAGACGATGGATGAGCGAAGCTAGGAATGGTGTCACCATGAACAGCTCTAGGAGCAGCATAGCCACCATTGGCAAATATTGCAGTATCTGAAGAAGCATAGACAGTTGGGGGAGCAGCAACACTTGAGCTGCTGCTGTGCATAGCAGGAAGATGCAGCCTTCCTGTCAAGGCCCTGCCAGTGATCCCAGAGGCCCCTAAAAACAGTCATAACACATGTACTGTAAGCCTAAACAACAGTATTAAACAGTATGAAATGAGAATCGCATATGCTATATCATACAGATGATCAGTGACACTAACAATCCACATTTTTCGGTAAAATTGCAGCACAGGACTAAAAACAGAAGTAGGTAACTACTAAGATCAAGCGACAAAATCCACTCCATACCAAAATTAAGATGGCTTATGTTTGGTTGCAGCATTTATTATACGAACCAAAGACTTCATGAGATGGCAATTGTCAAGTGAAAAACTGGGGGTGCGCTAGAAGGACAATAAAAACATATCTAGCAGATAAGACTAAGAGCTTTTTGCGGGTAACTAACCTGAAGGTAATGTTGCTGTTGGCAGAGGAGAAGGTGCATAGTTCCTTTCAGCTGATGTACTTTGGAAAGCACTTGCAGCTGAATGGAATAGAGGCAGGTGATTGTTAGTTGATGTGGAAGTTGAACCCGGTCTAGGTTCCACAGAAATATTGGTACGATCATGGCGAGCTCTGACATTCCTCTGAGACCCTTCTTGATTAACCAAGCGCTGGCCATTCCAGTTGCTTGGACCAATGCTTAAAGGCATTGAGGATGTAAAGGCTCAGTACGTGCAGTAGGATTTGGCTGCACAATACTAGAGAACCGACTATTGGAAGATCTTCCCACATAATAGTCACCAGAATTTATTCCATCTACAGGGTTTTTGCGCTTCACTGCAACCCTTCTGCCATCCACATGAGAACTCAGTGGAGCAAAGAATTCTTCAGATCCTTGTGTGTAACTTGGAGCAGGTTTCGGCTGAGTATCATATGGTACATGGCTACTGGATCTTCCAGTCTGATATGGAACAAAGGAAACATGCGAGGTTCCTGGTTTCCAACTCTATGACCTGGAAGCTGCATAGCATGGCCTGAAGATGGAGCGCCATTTGATCTACTTGGCATACTCCTGAAGCCTGGAGGACCAATTCTAAGGGCTGCATCGCTTCCCATATGCTCAAAAAGCTTCTGATCTGAGATTGAAACAAAAGAGTGTTGCTATTCTATCATAATTGAGATGAAAAGCACAATAGAGCACAGGTGTAGGCCAGCTACCTAAAGGCGTAGGTTCATTGTGTGGCCCATCCCTAGGTTGAATGCGATCCATCTCTGGCACTTAGAGATGGTTCTGATGATGTCCAGCCAAGAAACAGTATGGTTTGGTTGCCCTTAACCTGGAATCACAAATTGAATGAACGTCAATAATCCGGTTCAGACAACATTGCAAATTTCAGTGAAATGACTGTACACGCATAGATCACCATGGGTTATGGATATTACTGAGCTAGCGATTGTTGCAACTCAGGTATCAAAACATGCAAATAACTGTTATCTACTCCTTAAACTACAAAGGAAGATTGATTAGTTAATCTATTCATACTACAGCGATGATTCGATTTCGTGCACTTTCGTTATGCGGTCAGAACAAGTGCAATCCATTCCATTTTTCACCAACAATCAGCCTAGTTAGTCCTAGACAGGCAAATTAGAGAGAGCCAGCAGCCTCCTCTTTGTCAGGAGATGACACATTGGGACATTATCCCCTTGACATCCAGTCGTGCATGACTGATCACCTTATCCCAAAATTGGCAAGAAATGATTGTATATTCTCAATAGGCCAACCCCAACAGTATGAAAAACAAATCTGCTAGACTGCAACTACAAAAAATTGTGGGATTATTCACTAGCCAGGAGATCAATTTGAAGAGGGAAATGGTAAAGGATGCATGTAAACAATTCCTAAATTATTTCCTCGTCTGAAGTTAGAAGAAATAGTCATTCGCATCCAGCAAAACTGAGAACCAGACTACATTAGAACTAATAATTTCACTGCTTTCAACAGGCATGTCCTGGTTCAAGCCAAGCCCCAGCATTGGCAGGCATTTCCTAAGCCAAACCCCAGGCATTGGTTGCATCCAGAAAAAACAAAAATCAGACTACATTAATTTCACTACTTTCAACAGGTATTTTCGGCATCGACAGGCCATTGATACTTAAAAAGAAATGGTCTTTGTGTCATAGTAAACAACCAGCACCTGAAGGTGAGAGGACATATGCAATGCTTATTTTTGGTGTTGACGAAATACGCAAAACTGAATAATTACCACAAAAGGGGGGAACATTGCCCTCTTAAATGGACTACATATATCGGCTTCTTAACAATAGGCTGTGGTATGTGGTTGTATAATGTTAACTTGGCCTCAGATATGGCAGGTGATAAAACAACGAAGATATGTTTATCCATCGGCCAAGAGACGCACGAGTAGAACACGTTATTTATCTGTATCTGTTCGATGGGGTACCCAACCAAGCAACCAGAAATGGCCGCTGACAGCAGCTCACTACACGGCCTGCATACAAGTAACCAAGGGACCATCCATGGATAGAACAGCAACAGCTAGGGTGGGCGATTGATGAAAGGAACCCGTCAGGATAATACCCGCATGTTCTATCTGCGAGATGGGGAGCAATCTAGCACGCGCGTGGCCGAACTCTGCTCCGCCGTCCGTCCGTCAGGCTAATCCTACTTATCTACTACCACCGGCTCGCGGCCAGCCAAGGATGGAGAGGAGGGGGGCCAGGTCCAACCAATCGCAACCAAAAGAGCAGGACAGAGCCGTCCGGAAACGAAACGGAGAGGAAATCGACGGGGGCCGGTACCTCTGCAGCGGCGGGAGCGGCCGATCCGGCGCGATCCGGCCAGATCGGGGAGGTTCTCTTCTCCGGTGGGCGGCGGTCGGGCGGCGGCCGCTGGTCTGAAGACGAAACCAAATTTGTCCGCGTGGGTGGGGGAGAGGTGGGGTGGGGAGGAGGCAGAGCTATTTATAACGGCGCGGCGGTGAGCGTTGGGAAGGGAAGGGAAGGCGAGGCGGAGAAGGAGTAGCCTCGGGGCCCACTCCCCGCTAGCCAGACTCGCCTTGTCACTTTATTGCGTCACTTACCAAAAAAAAATTAGGAGCGAGAGAGGAGAGCTCTCCGTCTCCGGTCGTCCTTTTCAAAATTCGAACGGGGGACCGGGGTGGGGCCCACCCGCCAGAGAGAGCGGACGGAGGAGCAGAAGGCCACGAGGCAAGGACGACGCCGCGTGCTCTGCCGTGCTCGGTGAGCAAACAGCTGTACTACCAGCGTATACGTACGGCCGGAATACGTATCGTATACAGCATGTGAGCGGTGGGCCCGCGTTGTCAGCGATTGACTGACGGCGTTTCTTTCCCTTTCCTGGGTGCTTTTGCCTTTTATTTTGCTCTATAAATATGGAAGCCTTTTCTTCCCTTTTGGAGCAAGCCTCGTGTACGTTACGAAGCCGACAGGCGCCCACTGGTTTTTTTTGGCAAGAATAGTCCGGCCGCAGCTGCCCTTTTCGTGGCTCTTGCTGCGTTCGTCCCGGGATATGCTAAAGAAATTCGGCGTGTAAAGTTCGCGTGATACTCATCAGGATATGCAGCTATATATCTCAATTAATCGGCCAGCAGGCAAGCAGTAATAATAGCTCACGATGCAAAATATGGGTGAAAATCTCCTGAGATCCTGAGGAAATTTTGGGTGGATCTCGTTTTGGATTTACCCTTTCATTTTTTCGATATATATCACACAAAATATATGAGCCATTAAAGTATATTTCACGATATATCTGTTGTGTTGGTTTGGCATTATAGGTATTGATATTTGTATCTACAAACTCAATCAAACTTATGAAAGTTCAGTTAAAAAAACTTATGAAAGTTGGGGCTTTTAGACAATCTAAATATGCATTACTTTCTTCACGGGGACTATGTTTACTAGCACAATACCCGTGCGTTGCTACGGGTGAATACATGACAAACATATACAATGTCAAATTTAGGACTTTCACATGTGAATATATATAGTGTGGCCTTGTTCTCGTATAAATTCATTTATTTTTTCGATAAAAAAATTGCCAGGCATTAAATGCAAGACACGAGAAAATCGGTGTATATGAAACAAACAAGTGAAACTACTAAGCTGGATCAACAATTTTTTTCTTTTCAGGACAGTATATATATCGTGTGCTGGTCAAACAATTTTCTAGTATAAATAATGCTGAAAATTCTAAATTTTCTAATTCAGTTGAAAAGAATTGTCAGACTCATTTCAATTTCAATAATAAAATGTGAATCTTCTTCCAGGCCAATGTGTGATCTCCGGTACCAGCACCAATATACGATGACTACATGAGAATTGCCTGAAGATTGTGCTGGTGCTGTAGTAGTACCATGGCATCAGAATTCAGAAGCCGTGTGACGTCTCAAACTGTGTCAAATAGTAGCACTTTGCCATGAAACCATATCTGCATCCTGGCCTTCTCTTGCTTTTGCCATCCAACCATATCCCGTTCAACTCACCAGTAGTCATCACGACAGCAAGAGCCATCCGGGAATTCGTGATAGATATTTGTGTCGCCTACAACAATCCTCCGCCCTGAATATTTTGATATCAACTTTAGCGCATGATGGCAGGCCACAGGCCAGCCTGACATTATGCTTGTCAGGCGTCGTTGTCGTTCTCCTTGACGCCAGAGAGATTGGATCAGCCTGGTTTCTTGGGTCGACAACGGGTTCGCCAATCTTTCTCGAGAGGACGTCGGACACTTCATGAATCTCCTTGCTCTGAGGGTGCGCCATGTCCCTTTCGACAAAACTGCAGGCGATGACATGGTCGGCATTCTGTCGAACAACCTCTCCGTGTCGTCCAGCATGCTGAGCCTGGCCTAGAACGTGAGGAGCGACTTGCCCGTGTAAACGTGATACGTCCCAAACGTATCTATAATTTTTGATGTTCCATGCATGTTTTATGTCAATTGGCACATGTTTTATATACACTTTATATCATATTATAACATTTATTGGATTAACCTACTAATAATTGCCAAAGTGCAAAATCTTCTTGTTTTCCTATTTGTTGTGTAGGAATTATCAAAAATACAAAAGGAAACCATATTGGAGTCGAATTGGGACTTTCCAGAAATCTGTCTGGAAACGTTTTTCAAAGATGGTCACGTTACGGGCCCAAGACTGCGTCAAACGGAAGTCTCCCCGAAAGGAAAGTTGCAGGAAATTTCGCGAGAATCGATCTAGACTTAAAATTCGCCAATTCCGAGCCCGGACGGCCGAGATATTCCCGATTTACTGCAGCCCTAGATGGGATGACGGAAATCCAAGAGTCCATATAAGGGAGGAAACCCTAGGTCGTGGGAGGAGCCCATACCACGAATTTTCCACCTCCCCAGCAGCCATCTTGGGGAGGAGAACCTCCTCAACTCCATCTCCATCACCAAGGGCAGCCGCCGCCTCCAAGGGCTGCCGCCGTGGCCGCCAAGGGCAGCAGCCACCGCCGCCGAGGGCTGCCGCCGCTGCCGCCGCGCCGTCAAGGGCAGCAGCCGCCGCCGCCTCAGGCTGCAGCCGCCGCCGCCACGCCATCACGCCGCCGCCGCGCCGTCTCCTCCACGGGCCGCCGCCGCCGCGCCGTGGCTGCTGCGGGCTTCCGTCTCCACTCCGGGCTGCACCTCTTCATCAACCTCTCCATCAAGCTCCTCATCACCATGACCATGTGTGAGTAGTTTCCCTCGGGGCTGAGGGCTCGTACGGTAGCTATGTGGTATACATCTCTCTCCCATGGTGTGATCTTTATGTGATCATGAACATTGTTAGTACGTACCGCTGAATTCATATGTAATGTTTATGCTACTCAAGTGAATTTATCTAGTTTCCGGAGTCATTGTGACAACACGGTATCAAGATGACAGTGTGGGTACTTGTGTGTGACTCTATGAATAATTTAGATATTTATCATGTCTTATTCTTTGCGGAATTGTGGTGTTTGTTTACTCAGACTTTGAGGCGTGCTTTTGTAGCCCTACGCATAGTACTCTTGTTTCATCAAGAAGAAGAATAATCCCGAGTAGCATTTATTTGCGTTCAGTTGTGCTAACGTGTTGAGAGATACCACTAGTGAAAGTATGATCCCTAGGCCTTGTTTCCAAGCATTGAATCACCGTTTACTCTCAGTTTTGCTGCCTGTTTGCTTGCTGCCATTGTTACTACCACCTGCTACTACATATACCATCTGCAATTATACAACCGAAAATCCCAAAAACACTTGCATCTTTCACTGTTTTATTTATCATTACTACTAACCAATACCTTCAGCTCCTCGTGGGTTCGACAACCTTTTCTATTCGAAAGGTACTACAATTGATCTCCTGCACTTGGGAGTCATCAAGATACTTTTCTGGCGCCGTTGCCGGGGAGCGTAGCGCTATTGGTAAGAAGTTTGGTAAGGAAACTTGAAAGGTGAATTTTATTTACTGTTTTATCTCATTGTTACTATGGCATTTATGAACGTGCTTCGCTGCATCTTGCTTTATATGAAAGTGCTTATGCTAATGCTCCTAAAGTGGTTGAAACTACTGTGTCTGAGGTACCTAAAGTGGGAATTAAAATTCCTGTTGGTCATGTTAAAAGAATTATGAAAAATCCATTTACAGGAGATGGAACTAAGTCTGCACGTGAACACGTGGAGACAATTGAAAACATATGTGGTTTATTTAGGCTTCCTATTTCTAATGATCAGGTAAAAAGGAAGCTATTATATTTGTCTTTATCTGGTAATGATCGTATTTGGTTCAAGTCTTTGGATGAAGAAGTCACTATTGAATGGAGTAGTTTGAGGAATGTTTTTCTTGAATATTTTACTCCTAAAGAAAGAATTCTTGCTGCCACGGAAAGTACTAATATTTTGCAGGAAGAGAAAATTAAAAAGGCAATGGGAATTTGTTTGCATAATAGTGATAGCAATATTATTAGCATGAATTCTTTGAACACTATTACTCCTAATGCTATGGAAAAGTCTAAGCTTGGGGAAGCTAGTTTACATGAAAATGATCTTTTTAGTTCCCCAGCTTTGAAGGAGAAAATTTGCTTTGATAATGCTTTGTCTTCCATATGTGATAATTCTAATGATGCTTGTGATGTTCAAAATCCACCTACTGAAACTGAAAGTATTCCTTTTGAAATACCTATGGAACTTGTTGAAACGGTTAGGGAGGAATGTTATGCAGGGGATGGAACAGTCCATCCACATGATCACTTGTTGAAACTTACAAGACTTTGTGAGTTGTTTAAGGTTGCAGGTTTATCAAGAGAAGATGTCATGATGAAATTATTTCCATTTTCACTTAAGGACAAAGCAAAGAAGTGGTATAGGATGCTGGATGATCGTCCTTCGAATTGGAAAAAGCTTGAATCTATCTTTTACTCTAAATTTTATCCTCTTCATGAAGTGCAACTAGCTAGGAGTTACATTTTCAATTTTTATCCTCATGATAGAGAAAGCATAGCTCAAGCTTGGGGAAGACTGAAAACATTAATACTCAAATGTCCTAACCATGAGCTTCCTAAAGAAATAATTGTTACTAATTTTTATGCAAGGCTTTCAGGTCATTACAAGGATCATCTAGATGCCTGTTCAGAAGGTTCTTTCACAAGTAAGAAGGTTGAAGCTAAATGGGATCTTCTTGAAACAATTCAACACAATACTGAAGATTGGGAGAATGACAAAGGTAAAGAATCAGGTATAAACCATGAATATGATAGCATTAAGTCTTTTGCTGAAACTGCTAGTTTTCATGAGCTTAGTGCTAAATTTGGTCTTGATTCTCAAATTATTGTTAATTGCTGTAAAACCTTTGCTTCTCATATTAATATTCCTAAAGAGAATTGGGACATGTATCATGAACCTTTTAAAGACACTTGCATGGAAAATGAAATTGTTACTAATGATTGCAATAAACATGCTCAAACTTCTGAAAATACTATTTCTTATAAGCATGTTAATTTTTGTGGAGCACTTAGACCTTGTGAAAATAATAAAATCGAAGAGGAATATTGTATTCATCATAGGAATGAAAAAACTACAACATGGTACCGAGCTCTAAGTGATCTTGCTGAAAAAGTTTGTGCCCTCTATCCTTTTATTTGTGAACTTTGCTATAAAGAGGGTCATTTCAACTTCCAATGCTCAGGATCTAATATGAGTCCTGCGAGAGACTTTTGTGATAACATGATCACTCCTAATCAGCATGATGAACTTACATTATTTTTGGGGTGTGAAGAGTTATCAAGAAAAACTTCTTCGTTAGATATGAGTGCTTTTGATATGAATAACGTGTTGCATGGATGTTATCTCTATTGTATTAATAATTGTCATGCCAACACTTACATACAAAATATTATAAAAGATGGAATGGCTTTACCAAAATATGAAAGGACTAATGTTTGTTTTACTCTTATTAATGAAAGAGAGGAATCCTCCCAAGTTTCTTCCGTTGTTTCTAACAATAAACCAGGTTATATGGAGAAGCTTCCTTTCAAGCCTCTCTCTCCTAAGGAAGGAAAAAGAAGAAGAAGAAGAAGAAGAAGAAGAAGAGAGGAGGAGTAAAATGAGAGAGGAAACGGTATCTTCCCCTAAACATGTTGCTCCTATTACAGTTGTTGCTGATGAGTCCGAACTCGATGATGATCCTATGCCTGTTACTTATAGTAGTGATCATGATTGGGAAAAGCACACTACTTTTGATATTGAAAATCTTTTTGATACCAATTCTGAAAATGATGATGTTATTAATTGTTATGCTATTAGTACTATCCATGTTCCTTCCAATGATGATATGGAAAGCTCTAAGCTTGGGGAGGAGGTGTTTGAAAATCCTTTTGCTACTAATGATTATATATTTGAAACCTCTCCTTCTAGTAAAAATGATGATGATATGTTTACAAATGAACAAACTTTGGAAGATAAATATTCCATTGCTTATGATGATACTATGCCTCCAGTCTTTGATAATTATTATAAAGAATACTATGACATAGGCTATAATTACAACCATTCCCCTAATATACAACTTGTCTATCATGTTCAAGTTCTTTATGATGATCCTAATCCCATTGTTATTAATAAGAAAAACTTTGCTTATGTGGAAAATAATGATACTTTTATGCATGTGGATCATGATAAGAATGCTTTATGTGATAGCTATATTGTTGAGTTTATTCATGATGCCACTGAAAATTATTGTGAGAGGGGAAAACATGGTTCTAAATATCTCAATATTATTGTGTTTCCTCTCTTTAAGTTCAAAGTCTTGAAGTTGCACTTGTTTTGTCTTCCTATGCTACTCACTTTGTGCTTTATTGATTTATTCTCTTACAAGATTCCTTTGCATAGGAAGTGGGTTAGACTCTTATATATATGAGAGCATCATCAAAACTATCAAGCCCAGCTATATGGCTATAAAGAAAGCGCTTTACGGGAGGCAACCCGGTTGCTTTTGTTGTGATTTTCCTTGAGTCCTCTTGCTGTAACAAGAGATTTAGGTTGTTAGTTTGTTTCTGGAATTTTTAATAAAGTGCCAAGTTTTACCTATTTTGGGTTTGAAAAGTTGCTACTCATTTTCGGAGGTTTTCTGCCTGCACGAAATCTGTGCACGGTTTGATTTTTCATTTTTTATCTGTAACTCCGATTGAGCTGTAATTTGAACCGTAGCTTCAACTTTTCATCCTCTGTATGCGTGATTTTTTGCAGATTTTTCTGACGAGTTTAAGTAGGGTAGAAAAATGCGTTTTGCTGCTGCTGTTTTTCTGGACAGATTCTGTCTTGATATTGTTTGATGCATTCTTTGAGCTTTTTGCTTGAATCTTTTTGATTCAATTGAGTTTATGAGTAGGCATACAACATTATATACTCTCTGGACATTCATATGAATTTTTGCCTAAGGATTTTATGCAGCAAGGAACCTATTTGTCTATCACTACTAATATCACCCCACAGAAAAGAAATGGGAGAAACGGTGTTTTGAAGTTTTTTCACAGGGATTAGAGGAGCTGCACCAAGAGCTATCCAAGGATGGTGAAGACCATAAGCTTGGGGATGTGAAGACAACCCCACTGGACCAACACACTCTCGGTTTGCACACGTCTAACTTCTGTTTTTCGATCAAAGCACTTTATCGTATAAACTTGGAGCGTCTGTTATTTGCTTTTTATTATTTCGGTTTGATATTTATTAAGACCACCACTATCATTTATATATGAGAGAGCTACTGGAAGTTTGGGTTGAATTATGTTGGATGCTATTAAATATTTTGGGATAGGGATGTTTGAGTTGATTTTAAAAGATACATATAGTTGCATTATTCATGTGCTTTGAATGAGTATTAATTTGCAAGTGTTTTGTTAAGAGCTATCTTTTACCATGTTTAGATGTTGAAATTTTAACTTTACTTGGTTTAACATGGATTGATTAGTTCTATGGACACTTATGCATGCATTTAGATGGTCAACTTTCTCCCTATTGCTAGCCCAAAAATTACAACAAGTAAAAAGCTTGTTTTCCAACACCTTCAACCAAAGTTTTTCCAGTGAGTCCACCATATCTACCTATTAGCTTTAAGCTATTCCAAGTATGTTTATCATGTTATATTGTGTTATCTACACCTCTGAATTAAAATGCTTATGTTATTGATTGTTATGGGAATAGTTGGTTAAAAGCTCTCACGAACTTGATGCACAATTTACTTTTATTGCATTAAATAAACATGAACCATTGTGATTAAAATTATGAAGTTGTGGGCTTGACAATAGTTTTGGTTGGGAGTTAGCCCATATGTGCTGTCACATGGCAAGCTTTCAACATTGCACTTAATTTATTTAGTTGATGTCATGTACTTTTGTTTATGGATGCCTATCATGGGTGAAATGAATGTGGATACTTAGTAAGTTCAAAGAGTTTGTATAAATGGTTAGAGAAATGCCTGGGCCGCTAATCTAAGCCATGCATCATTCATGGTGGAAATTTACAGCATAACCATAATGTTCATTCAGTGATGCACCTCATAATAAAAAGCTATACCCATAGTAAATAAAAGAGTGCTGAGATTGTTCATTGTCTGTTTGTCTTGTTGTTTTGACATGGGCTTGTTCATGTCAAGGGGCAAGAGGTACCCCAGTGCAGTTCTTGATGATACTATTATTACTTGCAATGACCTTTATTTGAATTTACTTTGTGGACCAAAGTGAGTAACACATGGTGTAGGTACTTGTATTCAAGGGACATGAGACATTCAACCAATACATTGTCAAGCACACCACTCATATTTGCTTTCACTTTAAACATTAATCATTCAAGATGCTATGATAGGGGTAATGAGAGCTCCACACCAATGACTACCACATTGCAAGCATTAACTTAAGTAGTGTTTTGGAAGTTAGATGAAACTTATTCATGCTTTACCTCTACTTATTTATCTATCCAAAGTGTCCACCTTTTATATTCAGTTTTCATAAGAAGTACTCTATGACCACCATAGGATGTTTTTACTTTTCATTATGCATACATTTGGTCCATAGTACTTTCTTCTATGTTCACTTTGTAAAATTATCATTGAACATCCTTACATTGAGTATTGATATCACTTCATAATCTATCTTGTATATTGCTATTCCTTTGAAGAATGAATCATTTGACTCTATGTAGCAATAACTTCATCACTTCATTCATAACATGTGCCTTACAATATTTGATCAAGTTTATGATGGTAGCATGTCACTTCAAAAATTATTTTGTTTTATCGTTTACCTACTCGAGGACGAGTAGGAACTAAGCTTGGGGATGCTTGATACGTCCCAAACGTATCTATAATTTTTGATGTTCCATGCATGTTTTATGTCAATTGGCACATGTTTTATATACACTTTATATCATATTATGACATTTATTAGATTAACCTAATAATAGTTGCCAAAGTGCAAAATCTTCTTGTTTTCCTATTTGTTGTGTAGGAATTATCAAAAATACAAAAGGAAACCATATTGGAGTCGAATTGGGACTTTCCAGAAATCTGTCTGAAAACGTTTTTCAAAGATGGTCACGTTACGGGCCCAAGACTGCGTCAAACGGAAGTCTCCCCGAAAGGAAAGTTGCAGGAAATTTCGCGAGAATCGATCTAGACTTAAAATTCGCCCAATTCCGAGCCGGACGGCCGAGATATTCCCGATTTACTGCAACCCTAGATGGGATGACGGAAATCCGAGAGTCATATAAGGGAGGAAACCCTAGGTCGTGGGAGGAGCCCATACCACGAATTTTCCTCCTCCCCAGCAGCCATCTTGGGGAGGAGAACCTCCTCAACTCCATCTCCATCACCAAGGGCTGCCGCCGTGGCCGCCAAGGGCAGCAGCCACCGCCGCCGAGGGCTGCCACCGCTGCCGCCGCGCCGTCAAGGGCAGCAGCCGCCGCCGCCTCAGGCTGCAGCCGCCGCCGCCACGCCATCACGCCGCCGCCGCGCCGTCTCCTCCACGGGCCGCCGCCGCCGCGCCGTGGCTGCTGCGGGCTTCCGTCTCCACTCCGGGCTGCACCTCTTCATCAACCTCTCCATCAAGCTCCTCATCACCATGACCATGTGTGAGTAGTTTCCCTCGGGGCTGTGGGCTCGTACGGTAGCTACGTGGTATACATCTCTCTCCCATGGTGTGATCTTTATGTGATCATGAACATTGTTAGTACGTACCGCTGAATCTATTATATAATTAAAACACAAGACAACCAATGGTTTAGATTAGCTAGGCAAAATCAAATAAAAACTAACGGCCCAGATTAACTTCGTAACATCCCGCCGGTCGGGAGCAGTGTTGCTTTAGATATGCGCAAATATAGTATCCTTCTTCCTCACGTTTGCAAACTACAGCCCATCACGGTATAATCAAACAAGAGTTCTTATCCAAATCAAAACGAAGGGAAAGGAAAACGTATTCAAAGCAAACCTACCACCAGGGAGAGACTACATCCTAATTCTTCACCTATGCCACCACATCATCGTCATTGTAGAGGGTAGACGATTGGATGGGAACAGCACGCAGCGTGTCGACGGAGGATCTTCAGATGACTATAGTAGGCGTGGACTGTCATGTCGCCCTCAAATTCCTGGATCGCGTCGACGGCTTTTGATTCGGGTTCGAGAAGAAGATCGTGCGGATTGCCGGCTAGATGTGGAACGCTATGTCGTCCAGCCGGAGCACGATGTCCATCACCTCCATGAAATTCCTGGATTGCGTCGACGTCTTTTGGTTCGGGTTCAAGAAGCAGATCGTGCGGATTGCCAGCTAGACGTGGAACACTATGTCATCCAGCCAAAGCAAGATATGTCCATCACCTCGGCGGCGATCGTCGTGTAAAACAGTAAAGGCCGGAGCACGATGTCCACCACCTCGGCGGAGATCGTCCCGTGTGCGAGTGGGAAACCCAAGAGTCAAGTTTCTGAACACACGGTAATGTATCCTACTCCAATTGACTGATTTGCATCCCGTGATTAGAAAAGTACATGAACACACCCGCAATTGGTCTTTGATCGTAGCCCCGTTTATCTGCAAAATATGCGTCTGATTGATTTCCGCAAGATGGCCACATGCAAGCGCAGGAGATACACTGCCACACCACCTGTTCTATATATTTTCATGGCGAGAACCAAAGTTGCGAATTCGGCAATCTTTTTCCGGCGAAATGCCTACATATGCAAGCGCCGGAGAAAAAGGGCCACACCTCCAGGTGGGAATTCGGCAACCTAAAGCGACGTGTGTGTACACATCCATCTTCGCCGGCAGCGACAGCATGCCTTACATGACAGCCACGGCGCCCATGGCATCACCATCTGACGCTGCGTCATTCTCAAGAACAGATGAAGCCAACATGAATTACCGGCAGGACAGACGGTCAAACAAGGCAAGATACATGTATATGTTGTTTACAAGTGCATTAAAAGGTGCAGCACAATGGCAGCTGACGGCCAGCGACCGTCGCGGCAAATGCAATCTCGGAGGATCTGACGATGACAACTACCTATACAAGGGGTAGCTGTCAGGTGTGTTCATGGATCTAATACACAGAAAAGTGCAGTCCGGTTCATCCGTTCTTCTTTTTCAAGATGATGGCTTGACATTAGTTAGTTCTGATTTTCAGCTATGATTAAAACACTCGGAGATGGAAGAAGGTATAGAGAATAAGAAGGTCAAATCAGGGAGGGAAATACTGGGTTGTTATTGGTGGTTTCTTGCATATCTGGATTTCAGGAACGGCTTTACCATCTCAGCAATATACTGCAGTTCCTAACCTAAAAGCAGTGCCTCTAAATCACAGTCTAAATATTATGGATATGCTATGATTAAAAGCAGTGCATATGAACTGAAGTATTGTGTCGAGCGCTCTAGACTGCCGTCGAGACAACAACGTTGACCCATGCAGGAATCCATACGGGGGCAATATTGAGTGAACTATCAATTTAAAAGATCAATTTCAGGTACAAAAACCACTATTTTTGTACGTTTTCATTTGAATAAATATTCCAGAGTACAATGTAAAACTTCTGGTGGCGCTTTTTAGACCAGCCGTGCTATTACGCAAATCATGTTTTTGTGTGATTACATGGCGCCAGTCTTTCTGCAATTCTTTTTGATCGTATTCCCTTAACTCTATGCTTTGACAAATTATATATGTGCCCTTATAATACAATTCATCTTGAAAATGGTTAAATTTGTTAAGTGTTTATTTTTTTGGTTTTGAATACTGAGGCATCGGTACCACAACATCCAATCAAGGATATTCAGTGACTATATTTGTTTATACATTTCATAGAGCACTCATCAGAGTCAATACATTATCTTAGGTACTCCGTACCCAAGTACCCTCAATTTATGGGGATGCAGATTTGTGGCACCAGGGCACCAGTGAACCCTATAGGTTTTGTTTTTGAAATTTTGAAATTTAAGTTCGAAAAAATCTGAAAAACAATTCCTATGATACATATGCATGTTTCCTATGTACGTGCCAATTTTTGGTGCAAAAAACGCCGTATTCTGAGCTGTATAAAAATAACAAAAATCTGGGCATAAGAAAAGGGCTATGTTGTGTTTTATAGATATTTAGCTTTTTTCCCTAGCCCAATATATAAGGAATTTACTTATGAAATTTCTGGCGTACTTAAGTAATGTGTATATTTATCTGTGTAAATCTGGTCAGATTTTTTGGAAGCAAAATTTTGATTTTCAAATTTTGAAAAAACGAGCTCACTGGTGCTCGGGGGCCACAACGGATTTCCGCAATTTATGTCTCTATGTAAGCATGTTCGCTGCTTGCTAAAAGGCAACGTACGATCGATCCTCTCCATGCATGCAGCCAATTATTGTTCCTGCTGATCCATATTGCTGCGGGGCTCGGATGTAGCCGGAACATCGAAGCAGACGAATGACTCTGACATGAAGGGGCGAACAAGCAGGTGATTTCCTGATTTGTCATTTTATTTGTTTGACTACTTCTTCACAAGTCTATCATGTTTTGATTTTTTTTGGATTCTCTTACTGGCCTGTCATATGCTCATGCATGAATTAATGTGTTTCTCCATGTAAGCTATTTAAACATAGATCATTTCTGTGGAAAGGGTCTACATGTCCACACTATCTGAATGGATAATCTTTTGCCGTGAGGTTGCATTGAACTAAGACATCGAGCCATGTACTCCTAGGGCGATTAGTTAAACAAGCACCACCAATATTAGCTCAGGAATTAGTAGCACAACCGTTTTGCATGCCTGAGGCAATGATGGATTCGAGGTAATAACTCTGCATCAATGGGAGCGATGGACAGCACACCATTAAGTGTACTATTTCTGTAGGTGAAACAATCTGGTAACTGGAGGTGAAGTCTTCGACGAGATGGCAGAGTGAAGTCTAAGTTAAACAGAGCTTTTGAACTCCGATGTAAGTGGCACAATTTTACCAGTTTCTATGCGAAAGTGATGCACAATAAACTTTCATATCATGCTCCCAATTAATCATAAGAATTGGAAATATTATCATTTTGTGTTTCTTTTTTGAAAAAAATATATTTTATGGTCCCCAGTTAGTTAAATCTGCCATTTTTTGTTTACTTATCTCCATGAAACAATATTTATAAAAGGATGGAATAATTATTATTTTTCCGAATTGGATTTTACATTGTTATTTTCTAAGGTGTGAAACGTGCGTGAGAGCCATATATATGAGTTGTTCTTTGCGTAGGTATTATTTGTTCCATTTCTTGCTTTTCAGAGTTTGCTAAAAAAAATAGATACATCATAATGGAGTCCGCGTTGGAAAAAGGTAATGCCCCAAACATGTTGTATAATTTTCATTTCCAGGCTATGACTTTAACAATATAAATCAGATGAATCTACAAGCGGCATTATAATTTGCATGATTGATAGTGGATGTCATTATTGTATCCAACAAATCACTTATCTTTGACGCTGTTAATATTGATCGCAAAATCATTCCAAGAGCGAGGAGTCAAAAGCTATTGTTACAGTTTCACGGAAAATGCAAATTGAAGGGTAGACTCCACTACAGCATAATAGAACTTTCAATTCTAACTATGAAAGACTCAAGTTTTGCATTTGTAACATGAGAAAAGTGTTTCATCTAGCCGCGCAAATGCGCGGGCAACCCAGCTAGTTCATATGTAATGTTTATGCTACTCAAGTGAATTTATCTAGTTTCCGGAGTCATTGTGACAACACGGTATCAAGATGACAGTGTGGGTACTTGTGTGTGACTCTATGAATAATTTAGATATTTATCATGTCTTATTCTTTGCGAAATTGTGGTGTTTATTTACTCAGACTTTGAGGCGTGCTTTTGTAGCCCTACGCATAGTACTCTTGTTTCATCAAGAAGAAGAATAATCCCGAGTAGCATTTATTTGCGTTCAGTTGTGCTAACGTGTTGAGAGATATCACTAGTGAAAGTATGATCCCTATGCCTTATTTTCAAGCATTGAATCACCGTTTACTCTCAGTTTTGCTGCCTGTTTGCTTGCTGCCATTGTTACTACCACCTGCTACTACATATACCATCTGCAATTATACAACTGAAAGTCCCAAAAACACTTGCATCTTTCACTGTTTTATTTATCATTACTACTAACCAATACCTTCAGCTCCTCGTGGGTTCGACAATCTTTTCTATTCGAAAGGTACTACAATTGATCTCCTGCACTTGGGAGTCATCAAAACGTCGCCCCCCGCCGCGCCAAGCCTGACCGCTAGCTGCCGAGTGCGCGGCGCGGCCAGCCTCGAGGTCGCCGAGCCGCTCGCAGCACTTGACGACGACACGGAAGGTGAAGCGGTCAGGGCGCGCGGCAGGCAGGAGGACTGCGTCGGCCAGGCGCCGGCTAGGCGGAGCGGTGAACCTGGGTGGAGATGGAGACAGGTGCGGCGCTCGGAGCCGTCGCCAGCGAAGGTGGGGGCGAAAGGCTTTCCGCGACCAGTCCCTCTCCTCTGGGCTCTAGCGGCGCCTCGCTAACCTCGCCTCGCCTCGCTAGGCTCGCGTGGTTGATTGGCAGCAGGGCGCCTCGATCCGTGGTGCTCGTCGACGGTGCTGGCCGCGAGGGATTACGGCGGGATCCGGCGCTGCGTGGCGATGTGGATAGGAGGCGTCTGGGTCGGCGGCTGCGGATAAGAGTGGCGCCAGGGTGCGGTGCTGGAGTGGCCATAGGGAGGAAGGGCTGGGATCGCAGGGAGGCGGCCATGCACGGACAGAGAGGCCGACAGCCATGGGTGCTGACTTGAGATTTTGGATCGAGGAGCTGCCTGCTCGCTCGGGAACGAAGCATTACGCAGACTGCGGGATAATTTATAACCGAAGGATTTGCAGCCGCGAGAGCCTCAAGCGAACCGGTAAGTCTAACTTAGCGGTGGCAAAGTGTCTAATTATTTCCTAGATCAGCCTAGCGATGAAGGGTAAAATCGGAAAGTGAAAAACGGACCATCACCTCAAGACATATTATATAGTAGAGATTTATATCTAAAAATGTCATTGACTCTCCAAAGGAGAGAAGCACAAAAAAAAATTGTGTCCTCGTCTACATACAAGAGTGGACTCACTGTGGGGGTCAGAAAAAACTACTAAGCGCCATGGGATTTGTTCAGCAAAGCGTCTTATTTTCGTTGCAATAGAGTTTCAGGCAACATATGTCGTTTCATGACGGAGTTGGAGCCCATTTGTTAAGCTTTATTTTGCAAGAAAAAAACTATGCGCAAACAATTACGTGTAGAACGGACTTTTTAAATCTATGAACATGGGCTTGACAATGCAAGAGCGTATTTTTAAAATATTCGAGAACCCTCTCTAAGAACTAATAGCGGATTTTTAAAATGTTCTTAAACTTAATCCCCAATATATTAAATTTTCATGTTCTCTATTGAACGTAGCAAATTGACATATTATTTTATGAAAACTTTCGTGTAAGTTTGAACTCAATTGATATGTGTATGTGTATGATTTTGATGCAAAATTCTGCAAACCTTACAAACAGGTTTCTCGCCAGGTTTAGAAAATGAGTACAATGAAATACTCGTTCTTTTTTGCACGAAACCGCAAAAAGATTCTATAGCGGTTTAGATGTGGAGGGGACATTATCCTTATTATATAGGGATTTACATGTTAGATAGCATGTGGTATAAAGTTCAACTCACTTAACTTTACACGTTTCATGTCCATAAAAATCTTGATCGTCCTCAGTTTAAAAATATCTCACTCAACAAAATACAGTTGGATAAATATTTAACACTAATGTATCAACATATATGTTCCTCTCTATGTTCATATGCAAAGATGTCTTCTTAGAACTCATTGTCATGCATTTTGATGTCATCAATAAATTTATTAAGATAAAACATGGTTGAAAAAATCATTACAGTAAGATGATAGAGTAGTCATGGGGCTGTTCAAATGTTCTTATAGACTATATTGAACATATAACATTTTGTATATATAACTATTCACTCTTTCCCCTTCTATTCATTGATCTTGTCTAAACATGATATCCAAGGTTGGAAATCCAATAAAAGAAGATGAAAATGTTACGAGTGTTTTGTCAAAATCGTAGGTAAGACGAATTAAACATATAATGTTTAGATAAATTAAACAACCCTCTTAGTGTTCATGTCACTGCCGGTCCGCTTCGAAAATATAGCACTAGAAATCCTAACATACTTTGCTGTCAGGATACACACCCCTCAACCTTTTGGAAATGTGTGAGGTGGACAGTAAGAGCAGTTAAATTTGGGTATAGGTGGAAAGCAGGAAACGCTAGGTTAATAAATTTTTGGGAGTATGTTTGGTTTTAAAACTCGACACTAGCCACCCAATATTGGGTATCTACATAGTTTCTAATCAGCAGACTAAAACTATAGCTGAGTTACGGGATGGTACAAATTTAATGTGTGACTGTAGAAGAACCTTTACTGATGATATGTGGTTCAATGGTTAGAAATTCTTGATATTGTTGGTAGTGTAGTTCTTAATCAGGATGAAGACCAAACGATATGGCAATATGAATCAAATGTTTATACTCATCTAAAACAAATGTACGCAACAGTTAACTTTAGAGATATAAAACCTGTTTACCTACATTGAATTTGGGAACTTAAGATTCCATGGCTGCACCACTTGCTGGCTAAGGAAAAAACACATGCATGTGTAGATGCACCGATGCATGTATATGTCGTGTCTTCAAGGCTCGCATCTTCACGCGTGGTCCGCATAAGTCGTCGGTATATCTGCATATAAGATATAGGTGTGTAGTAATTCTATCTCTAATTATTAAATGATATATTTTAGAATCATTACAAGAAAACATCTAGTATTATATTTGCGTGTATTATATTTGGTCGTATCACAGGTAGTCATGTCCATATCAAATAGAAAAATTATTATCAAAAAAAAAAAATATCAAATAGAAAAATTGGATTAATATGAAAGATGTCTAATTTCTGGTGCTATTGTACCTAAGAAACTGGAAGGTACCTTATAAAGAGCTGGGGGGGGGGGGGGGGGGGGGGGGGGGGGGCTCAATTAATGGAGTAATGGCTACAAGATTCAAAATCCCACTCTGATACAGGTGGGGTGAAGATGAGATGCACCAGTTTTCAGCAAATGGAGGCCGTGCGAAGCTGGTATATCTTCAGGCGCATCCAGAGGACGACTTGAGTATCCATGTTGTGATGTGAAGGTGCAGACAGCATCGACTCCCTCACCAGTTCAGATTCTATTGATCCACTGCCGGCTGAGAGAGGGGAGACGATGAGGAGAAAATGAAACTAATGTAGCTAGTTAGGTTCCGCTGGAGAGTTTTTGAAGCGCTAGTCATGCAACGCTGGGGCAGTGGGGTTGATGCCCAGGCTAGGTTTCATTTTGGTCTTCGATGAACTTGGCATGTAATAGGTTTTAGATGAAACTCTTATGCTCTAGTTTCTGGACCTGTGTTTCGAGCATGCGATTGTTAAAAAAGCTATGGTTTTGTTAATCTTTAATGGAACTGGGAGTGATATCTGAGAGTGTAAAAAAACATGAGATGCATTTAACAGCCTCATAATTTTGAAAACAAAATGCTTCTCGTTCCACATGATGATCTCCAAGAAAAATCAAGATGCTCCTATGTGCTTTACAATATTATCGAGAATTACCTTAAGCACGAGTTTTTGCATAGTGGTGTCCTACTTTGGATGTCCATGCATTGTTGAATGAAAGTAAACTAGATCGAAAGGTAAGTGGCTAAGTGTTTAACTTTTGAGAGCCTACGAGATAGTGTGATAGGTATGTGTACTAAATTTTGCATGAAATTTATTCAAAAAGACCTCCCCAGACATTCGTCTCCTTGCATGTTGTTTTCAAAATTCGAACGAGAGACGGCCGAGCGGCTTGTGGCCTCTGGACGGGCTCGTGTTGCTGCACTGAGACTGAGAGACAGGTATAGCTAGTGTAGACATGGTCCGTGTACGTGGTCAGCAAGCCGGTCTCTATCTAGGCTGCACACGAAGATACGATGGATAGAGCCATAAAGGTGGTCTGGTATCCAGTAGGGGTAGGATGAGACGTGAGCAGTGAGCCGTCAGTCCCGCGTGTGTCAGGGTTTGACTTACTGCGTTTTTCGTTCTCCTCTTTTTTTTTCTGAGTCCTGCCTGCCTTTTCTTCCTTGTGAACGAAGGCAAAACCCTCCTTAATTTTCTGTGTATGTTATTTTTCATTTTACCTAGTGCGTTACAAAACGGGCATCAGCTGGGTCGATATATGCTAAATAAGTTTTGCCGTATAATGTTACGCAGCTGCTGCACCGTATAGAGAGTATATATCTCATTTGATTAGTCAAGCCACATATCGGCAGTAAACAATCCATGCAATCTCTGTAAATCTCCGAAAATCAGGCGAAATTATATTTGAATTTATTTATTTGTTGCATCATCCACCTTTCTGCTTATAGGAAGATTTTTTAAGTTTGAAAGTTTGAAAACTGGCTCGTTGTCGGAAGGGGTGATTAACGATCAGGTTTTTCAGCCAATTAGACGGCCGAAACAAACTAGACTGGGAACTATCTTGAGAAAAGATTTGTGTCCATTAGTCCATGCCTTGGCCACAACCACAACCCATACGTTTTTGTCCATCCCTGGGCCACAAGTCGTGTTAGGGTTCAGCTACATTATAGCCATCTTTCCCGGACCCGGCTCGTGCTCACGATGACCAGCTGATGGAACTTTATTTCTCTTTTTTAGGACATGGCAGATAAACATTTGGATATGACGGGAGCTATATCGTATACAAGACTATATACGCCATTGGCCTCTGGGCCGAGCGAAAGAGTCTCTCTCGGCATGTATAGTTGGAGCCATTTATTTTTGCAAGGAAAAAACATGTGGTATATGATGTAGCGCTGATTTCGAAACCTACGGATGCTACTTCATCTCTCAGGCAATGGCTTGTAGAGAAGCGCTAGCTCTTGTTGTTGATGTGCATGCTGGGGTCTGGGGACGTGATGGTTGCTCAAGTTGTGTAGAAATGGTACTAGGCCCGCATGGGAGAAACATGGGTCTTTCAGACATGTCCTGCAGGAAGTTGCAGAGATCTCGCGACTTCGTGGACGTGTGGAGTTTCGATATGAGGGATGGCAATCGAATGTTGAAACTCATAACATAGCACCTGCTGGTCGACTAAAGAGAAGGCTTGAGGGCTTGAATCTTACTGTAAACATTTTGGTAAACAGTGAGTAAAGAGTCCGGAACTCGAGAAAAAAACCAAAACACTGAATTCGAATGGTTTATTTAAATTTTGTTCGTACACACAAGACATTTATACACTCTTGTACTTCTTGAATGGTTTTTAAAAAATGAGATTTGTGGAGCTCGGGGCGGGGGTACAAGTGATTTTCGTTTTGTAGGTCACAAATGCGCGGTGCTTGTAGTTGGGTCGGTATCGCTGCGAGGCTGCTCTAGTTGGGCTGAATACCGCGTGCAAACTGGGGACGTTTCCGGATTGCTATTCTGTGAGCACCCAAACACTGGAATTCGAGGCATCCATTTCCAATACCGAATTCCATGGCTGAATAGTATCTCCATCCAAACAGAGCATCAGAGTATTCTGCAGTGTTCGTGCTACAATACTAGTACTAGCTAGCTACTCCCACTCCATCCCCATTTCCCCCATCTGCTTGGTCCGTTCCTCAATCTGATCTGTGCTTCCGCTGCCGCTCTGGTCCTGTAGGCCTGCTGATATGGTAAGTACTCCTTTCGACTCTTGATTTCTTGATCGATTCTTGCAGTGCACTGTCCTCCTTTCCTTGATTAGCACTTTGGATTGGATTTTGTAACGATTCCGTCCTTCACGGGCGTGCAGCAATGGCGGCCGCGCCTGCTGAAGATCCGACACCGTTGGCCGCCCTGCTCTTCCACCGGCGAAGAGGAAGACGGCGACCGCAGGCTGGTCCTTTCTCCGCCCGACCTCGTGCGCCGCATCGCCGACTGCTTCCTCGCCACCAACGACGTCGACTGCTACATGGACTTCCGCGCCGTCTGCCCTAACTGGCGCGCCGTCACCGATGACCCAAGAACAAGATTTCTGACCCCGCTTCCAGCCGCGCCGGTGGATCATCCTCGACGACGAGGTCTTGCAGACCCAGGGCAAGATGCTTCTGCTGAACACCGACACCGGCCGCTTCCTCTGCAAGAAGCTGCCCCTGCTCCACGAACACTACGTCGTGGCCATCACTGCCAGCGGCTTCTTCGTCCTGGCGAACAGGAGCCCTCCCCATGCAGCAGCCTCTTCAACCTCTCACTGGCGTCCTCACCCGCTTCGCGGCACCCGTGCCCCCCGATGCGAGGGTCGCCTCCGTCGGCTATAACAAAGACGATTCACTCTCCATCCTCTTGTGCGGCGACTCGTCTTGCACGATTTACACGGCCGTCCCGGACAGCGAAGGTTTCACGCCAAAGACTATCAGCAAGGAGTTTATCATTCTTTCCGGAATGCGCTCGTAGGTGGTGCCTACTCACACATCTCTGGGTTGGCGTTTGTTGACGTGGCTACCGAGTTATTGGATTTTCTGAGGTCTATTTATGGTGATCCTGTCAAGTTCTTCTCTCGTGATTATCCCAGAGACTCAAACGGCGTCCACTGTTTTCTAGTTCGTGTGGCTGCACAGATGCTGCTCGTCATAAAGAACTCGAAACCCCCTTTGTGTTCAAGATGAACACCGAGATTGGTAAGATCGAGCCTGTGCACAACATCAACATGTTTGCCATCTTCATTGGTCACTGCAGGTCTCTGTCCGTCGATACTAATAAGTACCGAGGCACAGTGGCGGACGCAGGAAAAAATCGGAGGGTGGGCACACTCTAGAAAAATCCGTGCAGCGATTTTTTTTTTTTGGCAAATGAGCAATATAAATAGCCAACGGATATAAAAAATGTTGTAGTTCAATACATTTTTTTAACAGTTCAATACATATATTTTAAATGTGTGTGATTCCAATAAAAATAGTCTAAATATGAACATTGTCATGATGAAATATAGCATAAACAAAACACTACATTACTTATATTTGGTAATTCTAAGCCTTCACATTCCCAACAAAGATTCAACTATGTCATCTTCACTTACTTTAAAAAACACATCTCACTCAATAAATCACAAACAACATTCTTTTTCAACAATCAATTCTACACTTACAAAATAATCATATAAATAACATATTTGACAGAAATTTTCAATTCTATTCGGCGTAGACAATGTGCAGTAGCTATATTCATAGTTGACAGTAAAACAAATAATGGGCAAATTCGTTATTCAGGTGTTGCCGCGCGGGGGCAAATATACGTATATAATCTCAAATCAGCCAATGAGGGGGCAGAGCACAAAGCAACAAAAACCAGCATAGTGCATGGCTGCATGCCAAGTTTCCTCCGGTTAGTTGCAGGCTGAATCGCTGCTGACCTGCTCCTGCTGAGGATTTTTTGTTTTGTTTTGAGGTAATCCTGCTGAGGCAGATGGCTGTGGCGGCCCAGCGAGGCAGCAAAGCCTGCCTACAGTGGCGGCAGGGAAATGATATAGAAAGGCCAAAAAAGGCCGCTAGGCTTCTTATCTGGGGTAGACTAATAAGATTCGGAAATTCTGGGTGGGCCACGGCCCAACCGGCCCACCCCTGGGTCCGCCATGCGAGGCATCGAGGCAAACTGCATCTACTACACTGAACATCTTGGTTCGTTGGCTCGCATCCGCAAGTTCAGTCTCAAGGACTGCAAAGATGAGATCATCTCTGAAACCCCTGAATTCATCGAGCAGGAAAGCAGTTCGCCTCGTCGCCGACCGTCCTTTCACGATCATCCAGCTTCTCTGCAGCTACACCATCAACATCCTGGATTCTCACCTGCCCTTGCAACAAATGTCATGAGGCGCTGACAAATCATCCTCCAAGTTCAGGGAGGGTTATCTCTGACAAATGTTATAAGGTTCCTTCTCTTTAGTCTTTGTTTTCGGCATGCCTTGACTTGTTCCAGGAAGTAAAAGGGTTGACTCTCAACTAGATCACTTGTAGTGAGGCGGAAGTACCATTTGATGTCCTAATTAGGGTATGATATGAACCGAATGCTCCATCTTTTTGGGTAATGTGGTTCTTAGTTTTGGCAGTAGATAATGTCAGCTCAAGTTTTTCCCCTTTCTGAATTTAGCACTGCAATTGAATCGTCGAATATATGCCGTGACTCATTGTTCTCCATAAGATTATTAATGTTGCAATGATTTGTTCTATAAACTTTTTTTGTTTTGCTTATTGATGGTCTCTGTGGAACTATCTGCAGCCGGACTTAAAACATGGCATGAATAAAACGTTTCATCTATTTTTATTCCGGCAACTGAAATTTGAACATATACTCCACCTTGTTGTTCCCGTAGGCTTTGTTAATGTTGCAGCGTCTCTTGTTATAGACAAGAAAAAAGGTTTTCGATTGCTTACTTGTGGTCTATGGAACTCCTGTATGTTGCTCAGGGCTTAGAATTGGGTATGAATGTAATGTTTATCTTCGTTGTTTATGCTTCCTGGTGTCTACACTTCACCCTTTTGTACTACTTGCTTATGTAATACGTTCTTTGTTGGATTTCTGGGTGTTACCGTAGAATACAGTTTGTAGCACAATTGCCCTTACGAACTTAAGATGTGTTTTTCAGCTCACCATTGATACCAACTACTTAAGATGCGCTTTGCATATAAAAATATATGTCACATTTGTATTTGTTGTTTCTAGATGTATTCTGTAGGTTTTAGATGTTCACATATTTTTTCCTAGGTGTCTAACCTTTACATGCATAGTCTGTACCATGTTCAGAAGATGCTTGTGTCTATTGGGTCATACTTTGAATCAAAGCTGTTCAGAATGAACATGGTCATGGGGATGTAATTTATCACCTTGTACTCAAGTGCGTCCCTGTAAGGCAAGAGTAAGCAGATAATCCAGTGATCTATGGAATGGATACTTGCACCCGCAGCTCCATTGTTCTCTTCCTCCATTCCAAAATACTTCACGCTGATTTGTTCAAATTTCGATATGTCTACACACTAAAACACGTTTAGATATATCTGAATTTGGACAAAAGTATGTCAAGTATTTTGAAACGAAGGGAGTATAAGTTATTCACCTCGAACTGTTGCACTTGCATCAAGTCTTGGTCTGTTTTCTGGAGAAGGACGTTGAGTTCTTGACAAGCTGTAGTTAACGTTCAGCAAGGGGGCATTTCGTATTTGGTAGCGAACAACGATTTTTTGTGCTCTGTGGAACTAGGTTGGCCTGGGCCTTGTCTAGCAAAACCATCTTTCCGCCATATTGTGCATTTAGTTTGATTGCCACATATTAATCTCTTGCATTAGGAGTTTAGGCAGAAATGAGAATCAGATGTTCTGCGTAAGGCTAATGCAAATCTGGGCAAAAATATTGTACAGCCGCGGCTGCCCTTTCGTGGTCATTGCCATACGTTTGTCAGCGAGAAATGATAAAAAAGTTTGCTGTATAAAGTTCTTATAAATAATTTATATATGGATCTATATTAGGACTCGAACATTACTATGCAGCTGCTGCAGCTATATATCGAAATAATCAATCGAGCTACAAATCGACCGTAAATAATCAGTGATACAATATCGGTAAATCTACTAAGATCTTTCGAAATTTTGTTGGATTATTTATTTACTTACTGCATCATCCATATTTTCCTGCTTAGAAGATTTCTTAGTCATGTGTTTATAGAAAGTTTTAACTGACTGAAGGAGTGATTAAAATCAGTTTTTTCAGTCGATCAGACCGCTGAAACAACTTGTTAATCCATGCCTTGGCCACAGCTCATACGTTCTTGCCCATCCAGGGGGCACAAGTTGGTAGGGTTCAACTATGTTATGTCCATTTCTCGCGGACCCAGCTCGTGCGCCTACGGGGCCAACGAAAGAGTCTCAATCAGCATGTATCGTCTTGTGTGGACTTGGAGCCTATTTATTTCTCTCTAGTTTTTGCAAGGAAAAGTGTGTGAAATGGTGTATGATGTTGCCCTGATATTCGGAACCTACGCACGCTCGTCCTTATACTATCAGCCATTTTACCGCTGCATTATTATTCCGTGTAACGGATTGTTGAATCTGAATCTCCTAGTAGAACTTGAAAAGTAACATAGAAAATGAAAGTGCTACAAACGTTAGTTTTAAACTTAAGTTGTATTATCTTTTTTTCAGTTTATGAAACTTAGGAAAAGTCCCATACTTTTATCAATGTTACATGGGTAAAATCCACTCCATGTATATGTGGGCTATGCTTTTCAAAACTACACAAATTTTAGTAAATCACACTAGAAACTATGTTTTCATGTATCTATTAGGCCCGCTTGACCCTTTTTTGTTACGGTTTTGCTAAGTCTCAGCTAGCTGAGACGTAGCTTATGTCTCAGTCACATCCAGCACCGTCTGATCTTTTTGTTACATCGCGATTCGTGCTGCTTTGTTGTCTGGCCCGCGCGCGCAGTTTGTTCCCGTGTTGGGCGTTTTTGTTGGCCCGTTCGCGTAGCTGTCGCCCGTGTTGGGCTTTTTTGCTTTGTCTTTTTTTTTCGTGGCAATGCTAATTCGAATTTCGTGGGCTGGGCTGGATAACGCGGTCCGGGGACAGGAGGTGGGCTTTTCGTTGTTTTTTTTTCTTAGGGATTAGTTGTCTGGGCTAGAATGCGTGTGTTTTGTGTGGTGGGCTCTGTTTTCTTTTTTCTGCATGTTTTTACTTATTTTATTATATTTGCTTATATGTTTCGACTAAACAAAATAGAATATATATCTTAATTTTCGTTAGCGGATTTTTGCTGTTTTGTTTTGTTGTAGTGTTTTGGTTTTTGGGATGTGGTTGTTTTTTTTGGTTTTGTTTTGTTTTGTTTTGTGTGTCTTTTTTTCTTCTCGAATTTCACTTTTTTGATTTTCAGCTCGGTTGCAATTGATTGGCCTTTTTTTAGTCTTTTTTCAAAATAAATTCGACAAACTAGTTGGTCATATGAACTATTTATTATCAGGTCACGATATTACTGTATTAATTTTTCTTCTCGTCTCTTCATAATTAAATTTTGCACTTGCAATTGTGATTCGTCGAATTTTTAGAAGCCAGTTTTTTCATCTGAATTTTTTTCTATATTATTATTCTTGTTTTGTATTTGCAACTGCGCTTGAATCGTGAGACATGCCTGCAGTTGCATGTCATTTTGCAACTGCAGTTGCAAATTGCACTTGCAACTGATTTTTTATTTTGTTACTTTTTCTTATTAATTTTTAATTTTGTTTGTTTATTCGTAATCCAGTTGCAACTGCACTGGCAACTGAGGGTTCCCTTGAAAACAAGCAGGCAGTTGCAACTGCACTTGCAACTGCGGTTTTCCTGAGAAGAGCCAGTTGCAACTGCACTTGCAACTGAGGTTGCAACTAACGTTTTCCTAAAACAGGCACTTGCAACTGCACTTGCAACTAAGTTTTTTTCCTGAAACATGCAAGTTGCGACCGCATTTGCAACTGAGTTTTTTCCCCATACATGCCAGTTGCAACTGCGCTTGCAACTGACTTAGCCAGTTGCAACTGCGGTTTCAATTGAGTTTTTTTTTTCGATCAGGGCAGTTGCAACTGTGCTTGCAACCGAGTTTTTTTTCGTGATACAAGCCAGTTGCAACTGTATCGGAAACTGTTTTTAATTTTTTTTTTGTTATTTTAAAATTTTAATTATTATTTTTAATCTAGTTGCAACTGCGCTTGCAACTAAGTTTTTTCTCGAGGTTGTCCAGTTGCAACTACACTTGCAATGTGTTTTTTCTCGAGAAACGTTAGTTGCAATTACACTTGAAATTGAGGTTTTCCCGAGACAGTCCAGTTTTCAACTGCGTTTGCAACTGGGTTTTTTTTTCCTGAGACAAGCTAGTTGCAACTGCATCTGAAAACTGAGTTTTTTTTTCTGAAGGAGGACAGTTACAACTGCATTTGAAATTGAGTTTTTAATTATTTACTTTTTGTTATTTTCTTTTTTGAGATTTAATTATTTTTTATTTTGCTTTTGATAGAAAGTTGCAACTGCGCTTGCAACTGAGTTTTTTTTTTCTTGAGACAGGTCAATTGCAACTGTGCTTGCAACTGAGTTTTTGTTATTTGTTTTTTAATTTTGATTATTTTTATTTTGTTTTTTGGGAAGCCAATTGCAACTGCGGTTGCAATTGAGTTTTTTTCTCGATACAGGCCAGTTGCAACTGCATCTGAAACTGAGTTTTTAATTATTATTTTTTGTTTTTTAAAATTTTAATTTTTTTTAAGCTAGTTGCAACTGCGCTTGCAACTAAGTTTTTTCCTCGAGGCTGTCCAGTTGCAAACTACACTTGCAAATGTGTTTTTTTTCTCGAGAACCGTTAGCTGCAATTACTATTGAAATTGAGGTCTTTCCCGAGACAGTCCGTTTCAACTGCGTTTGCAACTGAGTTTTTTTCCTGAGACAAGCTAGTTGCAACTGCATCTGAAACTGAGTTTTTTCTGAAGGAGGGACAGTTGCAACTGCATTTGAAATTGAGTTTTAATTATTATTTTTTGTTATTTTATTTTTTGAGATTTAATTATTATTTATTTTGTTTTTGGAAGAAAGCTGCAACTGCGCTTGCAATTGAGTTTTTTTTCTTAAACAGGTCAGCTCAACTATGCTTGCAACTGAGTTCTTTTTCCGAGACAGGCCAGTTGCGACTGTGCTTGCCACTGAGTTTTTTTCCGAGACAGGACAGTCGCAACTGCACTGCAACTGAGTTTTTTTCTCCGATCCAGTTGAAACTGCAGTTGAAATTGGGTTTTTTTCTCCCGATCCAGTTGCAACTGCAGTTGAAACTGAGTTTTATCTCTCGATCCAGTTGCAACTGGAGGTTTAAACTGCAGTTGAAATTGGTTTTTTTCTTCCCGGTCCAGTTGCAACTGCAGTTGAACTGGGTTTTATCTCCGAGCCAGTTGCAACTGCAGTTGAAACTAGGTTTTATTCAGAACCACTTCCAATTCTTATCATTTTAATAATTTATTTCTATTATTTTTCTTAGTGATTTTCATTTCATTTTGTTGTTGTGTTTTTGTTTTTAGTCTTTCGTAGCCAGTTGCAACTTCAGTTGAAATTGAGTTTTTTTCGAGCTAGTTGCAATTGGAGTTGAAATGCAGTTGAAATATCCAGTTTGCAACTGCAGTTGAAACTGAGTTTTTTTTCCCGAGCTAGTTGCAACTGGAGTTGAAACTGCAGTTGAAATTGGGTTTTTTCTCCCGATCCAGTCGCAACTGCAGTTGAAACTGTGTTTTATCTCCGAGCCAGTTGCAACCGCAGTTGAAACTGAGTTTTATTTAGAACCATTTGCAATTCTTATCATTTTAATAATTTATTTTCTATTTTTTTTTCTTAGTGATTTTTTTATTTTCTTTTTTGTTGTTGTGTTTTGTTTTTAGTCTTTTATAGCCAGTTGCAACTGCAGTTGAAACTGAGTTTTTTCTCAAGCTAGTTGCAACTAGAGTTGAAACTGCAGTTGAAATTGGTTTTTTTTTCGATCCAGTTTGCAACTGCAGTTGAAACTGAATTTTTCCCGTCCGAGCTAGTTGCAAGTGGAGTTGAAACTGCAGTTGAATCAGAGCAGCATTCCAGCACCGGTCTCCTACAGAGAGGCAGCTATAACAGATCAATCGGCCAACTGTCGAAGCTTCAATCTTCAAGCAGCTCCAATCATCACTCTAGTAATCAGCAGCCAAGCGATCCTCGACTGGATGTCCTGGAGATTATGAGAATCCTGCTATTCAGAAGGAGAAACGCATCTTTAGGTTTGGATAAACACAAAAATACAGCTCCAATCCTCAATCAATGGCATGAACCTTAATACATACATATACATGACTAGTTCCAGTATAATAAAACAAATGATTGATCAATTTTTTTTGAAAATTGAGAGAAGGAAGAGGCTGGGTCGGAGGGAGAGAGGCAGGGAGGGAGTTAGGAGGCGGGGCTCGGAGGAGGCACGCCCAGGTAGAGAGAGAGGGCCGTCGCGTACTATCCCGTCGCCGTTCATCCCGCCGTCGTCCATCTCGTCGTTTGCCGGTCGATCTAGGGTTAGGTACTGGGAGGAGGCACGGGGGAGACGGGCGGGGCTCACAGGCGGCCGGGGAGGGAGAGAGAGGAGAACTGGGAAAGGGAGAGAAGGCAGGGAGGGATTACCTGGGCGCCGGCGCCGCCGTGCTGGGCGAGTCCAGGTCGAGCTCGTCGCCTTGAGCGCCTTCTGTTCGTGAGCGAGGGGAGAACGACGGGCCCAATAAGAAAAAGGACCACCGAAAGCGGGCCAAATTTGTCCAACACGGGACACGCTGACATCACCTGACTGAGACATAAGTTATGTCTCAGTCAGCTGAGACATAGAGAGACCCTTTTTGTTACGCAGGCTTGCCCGTCGGGCACCCTGCCCCTGCCAAGTCCATCTCTCACCGAAGGTTCTTTTTAGGTTCACAAGGATTGCTCCTGGTTCCATTATAGCATAACAAAACCATATCGTTTTTAGCAAGCTCATGATAGCAACAGGTCCAATGAAAGATAAAGCAGTACTGCAGCTACATCTATTACATTACAAGTTCCCATTTTCCGACGACCAAAACAAGGCCCAGCCTGGGCATCAGCCCAAGCCCCCAACGCTGTATGACAAGCGCTTCAAAATCTCTCAGCAGAACAACTAAACTACCTATACTACCAGTAACTTCTCCAAGTGATCGAACGTCTTCTCAGCCGGTAGAGCAGGAGATGGGTAACAGGATGGCAGACGGAGTCGTAGCTGTCATCTCCTTCACACACGACAACCGTCCGAAGGTTCTGTGTAGTTACAACTGTTAAGTATATATCCTGTATAGGCCCATAAGAGTAGAGTAAAAGGGCCCAGCCCACAGGTAACATGTAAAGGTCTCTCCCAGTCAACACGAATCCTTAGTTCGGTCATTTCTCTCTTCACGATTCTGGACATGGTATCAGAGCAGGAAACCCTAGCTTGCCTTCAGCCGCCACCACCCATGTCACCGCCGGCGAGTTGATTCAGGCAAGTCCTTCTGGTCCGGTGACTTCCGCACACCGGCCCTCTTCATTTTCGTCATCAACCTGTGGGGTCTGCTTTCCAGCAGCCCCTATCTTCGGTCTTCATCGCCACCGGCTGCTCAACGCTGCTTTCCAGCAAGGTTGTGTCCCATGGTTCTTTTTCTATCAGATTTGTGTTGTTGCTGCTCCTCGGTCTGTTCTTCTCCAGCCGTGCTGCTGTTTGAGCTGTTGTGCTACTGAAATTGCTCATGCTGCTACTGTTTTGGTCTGCCCTTTTTCTTTAGAAATTGGGTCAGCCGTTTCTTCAATATATTGAGTATCCTGTGTGTCCTATAACTTTTTGAGCCATGGCAAGAAATGATTTTGGGACATGCGTTGGTTCCATGTCTATTGACATCAAGTTGGATGGCTCAAATTACAGAGAATGGGCTTTCTCAGCTAGGACCGTTGTTAGAGCTGCTGGTCTTGCCTCTCACTTGACCGATGATCCACCTACTCGTGATGATGAAGCAGCAAGAAATCTTGGCAAAAAGCTGATGATCGTGTGATGGGAGCTTTGGTTTTGGGTGTTGACCCTTCTCTCCGGATGAGTCTTGAGCATCACATCAGCCAAGGAAATCTGGAAATAATTTGAGCAGCGCTATCTTCAGCATAGTGGTGCTCTTCATTTCTCCTTGCTACAAAATTTACACAGTACTCAACAAATGACATGTCCATGGATGAGTACTATGCTGCCTTCACCCGCATTAGTGGCCAACTTGGCTCCATGGTTCCAAAGAGCAGCCCCGGTTGCGAATCTTGTGCCAACTTGGCTCCATGGTTCCAAGGAAGAATTTGAACATCGAACCCTCATGTACAATTTGTGATGAAGCTGAGGCATGAGTATGAGAACATTCGCACTCAGCTGCTTGGCCGTACTACTCTCTCCCACCTTGACTGAGGCACTTGCTAGTTGATTGCCGAGGAGACTCGTCTTCGTTCTATTGCTGCCACTTCTACACCGTCTCTACACAACAGTGTTCTGGGTTTTCCTCAGCGGATAGGTCCTCCCAGGCTTCACCTCCGTCGCGTGATTTCTGCACACATTGCAAGAGGACAGGACACAACATGGATGGTTGTTTTCAGCTTCATCAGAGCTGTTAGCTGAGTTTCGTGCTAGACGAGCAGCCCTTCAGGATCAGCAGCGTCACGCACCTGACCGTGCTCAATCTCAGTTTGTGATCTTCTATGCTGTTGTCACTGAACCACAGCGAGGAGTGCTTCTGTGTCTGCTCTCTCTCAGTCTGCTGTGGTTCCGCTCAGCCTTGGGTTTTCGACTCTGGCGCCACTTTCCACGTGACCTCTGACCGCTCTCAGCTTGTATCTTGCCAGCCAGTACATGATGGCGCATCTGTTCAGACTGCTGATGGTACATCTTGTTCTGTTACCATCAGGGTTCTCTTTGCACATCCAAGTTTACTGTTCCTGACATCTTTTTGTACCTCAGTTGTCCATGAACCTTATGTCTGTTGGTCAGATTACTGATATGAACTATTTTGTTGGTTTTGATGCTCTCTTGTTATGTGCAAGATCGTCAGAGAAGAGGATCATTGGAACTGGCCATCGCCGTAGAGGATCACATCCCTCTACATCCTTAACAACTTGCACCTTCCTTCGGATTCCACTACATCTCTGTTTCGGACTGCAGCATCAACATCGAGATCTACTTCGTCTTTTTCGTTTGCCAGTGGCACCATCGTTTAGGTCAGCTGTGTGGTTCTCGTTTATCCACTCTTGTTCAGCAAGGTGTTTTGGGTCGTGTCTCTGTAGATTCTGGTTTTCATGTAAGGGATGTAAGCAGGCAAACAGATTCAACTCCCATACTATTCTAGCACTACTCATTTAGCCATCTGTTTGATTTAGTGCACTCTGATGTATGGGGTCCCTCTCCTTTTGTTTCAAAAGGTGGTCAAATACTATGTCATATTATTGATGATCACTCGAGATATACTTGGGTGTATTTTATGAAGCATCGTTCTGAGTTGATTTCTATATATAAGGCTTTTGTGTGCATGGTGCATACTCAATTCTCTAGTGCTATTCGTGTTTTTCGTTCTGACTTGGGGGGAGTATTTGTCTACATCTTTTCGTGGGTTTCTTCTTTTGAAGGTACTCTCCCTCAACTTTCATGTCGTGGTGGGATCACGGCAGATGCCATAGGTATGGCTAAGATGGGGCCGAATGGTCGTTGGGGGAATCCGGGGAGGGTTTATGCACTCAAGAAGTGCACACGCAAGAACACGCAAGAACACGAACGAAGAATCAAGCAACCAAGAACACAAAGCACACCACGATGTACCCTGCTTCGGGGCCCTCTTGCGGAGGTAACCCCTACTGCAGCACTATCCTACTCAGTGTATAGCTCAAAGTGACAAGTACAAGCTGCTCCTCGAGCTGTATGATGCTACAATGGTGAGAACTTGAGGTAAAAGATGGAGCTAGACGGGAGGAAGAAGGCACTCCGAGCTGAATCCGAGGTGTTTCCGGGGTGTTCCGAGTTCCTCTCTCTTTTTTTCTCTTGATCAACTAGTTCCCGCGATCTCTCTAGCAGGAGGGGGGTGAAGCCCACTATATAGGCCAGCCGGGTTACCATTGTGCCCCTCGCCGAACACTGTTGCCATGCCTCTGCAACGGTCACCACCGTACCACCGTACCTCGGTCAGGGACAAGACGTGGCTTGCCCATCTCCTGTAGCCTAACGGCAGAACTAGCATGTCCCCTCTGACCGAGACAGGACGGCCTGGCAGAGCTACCTCGTAGCCTTTTCCCAGATCCCGCGTGGTCAGCGGTCAGAGACGTGCAGGCCCGCCGAACCCGGGGCACGCCTCTGCCAGGCTCCTTGACAGACGCTCCCGTGTCAGGCGCTCTTGTACCCGGCTGGAAGTGACAGGAGCATTGACTCCTGCCCGACCTACTGCCTACCACCTCGGTTAGCTCGGCACGGATGTGACGAGCTCCGTACCTCGGGTCTTGCGCTTAAGATCTTTACCAGGTCGGATCTTACTTCCTCCCCACAGCTTCTCCTGCTCTCACACCACAAACCATAGCACCGAGGTAGCTAGGTCGGCTGAACGTAGCTCGGACAGTGAACCTCGGCCCAGGTCGACGGGATACCTCGGATCCCTCTGGGCTAAGATAGGTCGGCCTTTAAACTCTCCAGGTCAAGGTGAAGCTCGGACTCTCCAGGCCCAAGCAGGTCGGCCCTTTCCGTACCTCGGCACACCTTCGAACTCCACTTATGCCAAGCCTTGACCCTACCCGGGGTAGCCCCCGACATTAGTCCCCGAAGCTGGTGCGGTCCTACGACCTCGGATGGAGGGCCGTAGCAGGTTCAAAAATAACCAATGCACCACCTCTAAACCGACCTCCAACATAGTTCCGCCGAGGTACTTCCCACATACCACCATCTAATCCGAGGTAGATCTGCAATCTGAACTTTCCGAGCTATGTGACTCAGCACAATCTTGCCTCAAGATTTTCCGAGGTACGTGGCGAAGAATCTCTGCCCGGACCTCGAAACCCGGACCTCTGAAAGACAGGTCCTGACCACACGCCGCCTCGTCAGCCGGACCCACCAAACAGCGCACCTGCGCACTCAAGTGCGAGACCAAATTGACCGCCCGCGACTCCTCGATTCTCGCGCTGACCGGCACAGGAAATCCGAGGTTGGCGGTTGCCACTCTGCGGCCCACGATGTGGCCGATCGTGCGGCCACCAACCGTGCAACCGCTTCTCCGCCCGCACACGATCCCGCGCCTTCCCGATAACCGCGCGGTAGTGCGCAGTTAATGCACGCCGTAACCGCACGCGGCTTATAAATAGGGGCCCAGGGGTAACTTCATCGTCTTCTTCCTCCATCGCACACCACTCCGTGCCACTGCCTCCGTCGCCGCCGTCGAGCACCTTGCCGCACCGGAGTACGCGCCGCCGTTCTGCCGCCTCGTTCCGCGCCGCCGCCGAGCGCCTCGCCGCACCGGAGTACGCGCGCTGCGCCTGGCGCCATCAACTCGCCACCGATCCCTCGCGTTCCTCCACGGTGAGTTCTTCGTTCCCCTCCATTGCCCATGCCATGACCGTGTTCATCCTCCGATGAACTCGAGGATTTTGATGAACTAGATGCTCTACCTTTGCACTTTTTAGCCACTGTAGATCTCCTCTAGACTTGTACCAGCACCCGTAGCACTGTCCTTTTAGTTTTGCCCCTGGATGAACTTGATTTTATTTCCCTTTTTGGCTCACCGGTAGATCTTTGCTAATATCTCGCCATGGTAGAAACATGTTTCCCGCCCAAAACTCTTTAGCTCGGCTGTTTTGACTGATCCGAGGTATTTTACCCCGGATATCCTGAACTGTCCGAGGTACTTACCCCGGTTGAACCTTCCTCTTCTGCAGGAAAGCCTCAACATGTCGGCAATTCTACGTCAAACCGCGCCGAGGTTTCCGCCAGCGAGAGAGGTGGATGGGATGGCTCGGACGTCACTGACGATGATATCAAATGGCTCAAAGAAACTCATCGAATCCCAGCCGAACTGCTATATCGGCTTCACACTGGGGACGGCGAACCGATCACCAACCCCGGCGAGAAAGTGGTGTTTGTCTCTCACTTCGAGCGCGGATTCGGACTTCCGGCCAGCAAGTTCTTTCGGGAATTTCTGAAGTTCTTCGGCTTGCAGCCGCACCATCTCCCTGCTAACTCCATGCTACAGCTGTCGTGCTATGCAGCTTTCTCTGAAGGATATCTCGGCCTCTGGCCGAGCGTTGAGGGCTGGGCCAAGTACTTCCAACTGAAGAAACAGAGCATCCCCAACAAGGAGGTTGTGAACAAAGATATGACTGCCTGTGGTGCGGCCTCTATCTCACCCCGGCTGTACTCCGAGTTCCCACGGATCAAAGGCCTGGAGAGCTGCAAGAAGTGGCAGCGATCCTTTTTCTATGTGAGGAACCCCGGTACTGTCGACCTCATCAACCTCCCGGACTTCCAGCTCGGCCCTCCCACTGCACAACTCAATTGGGACTTCAACCCGGAGGACGCCTACGCCGAGGTTCAAGAGATCCATGAATACATGCTGGATCTCAAGAAAAGAGGGTGGGGTTCCGATGACTCCTCCGGACTTTTGTGGAACGAAGAGTCAGCCCCCTTCAACAACGAGCCCATAAGATCTGCCATATGGAAGGTCTACTCGATCCTACTCGGATCAGCAGCAAGGCGCTCTCCAAGGCCTCAGTTTGGCGCCGGGTCAAAGCCGTTGCCCAGACTGAGATGGACGAGGAGTGGACATGGGGCGTGGAGCCTCACGACAGAGAACATCTTCCGGAGCAAGTGAGTACTTACTAATTTTCCGAGCTTACGCTCCGGTCTTGCACACCTCGGTTGCTTCTTAACTCAATTCTTTTTTGCCACTCCTGCAGCGGTTCGCCCGGCAGCTGATCGAGGACGGCGCGGAGCTGTCGAACTGGGCGCCTGCCCGCCTCGCCCTGGAAGGTCCAGAGACTGAAGACCCGGACAATGAGGATCACCTGCCGATCCCTAAGGCCGTTCCGAGGTCCGCCCCCAAGACTAGCTCTTCCAACCCGGGTAAGAAACAAGTTCCCAGTTCCATCAGAGACTGGTCTGACGACGATGATGACGATGACGATTGCCAAATTCTGGAACCTGTCAACGTTATTCCCATTTCATATGCTCCTCCAACATATAAGAACTTTCATCCAGCGTCTGCAGCTTCCCGGAAGCGCTCAGGACCTGGTACCTCGGATGCCGAGGCTTCCAAGACCTCGGAGACTGCAGCGCCCAAAGCCAAGCGTGCCAAGAAGACCTCGGCGCGGCGCAAGAAACGAGGTCCCGTGGAGGAAGATGCGTAAGTCACCTTTGCTCCTCCTTACTTCTCACGCTGCTCCAAGGTTAAGCTTTTTACACTCTAACTTAATCTTTCTCTTTCGTCTAGCCCGGCTCGGCAGGTCAAACAGAGCCATAGCTCGATACACTCACCACTGCCTCCAGTGGTTGAAGCTCAGACAACCGAGGTCGAGGTTAACCTCGGCAGCCCCGCCAGAGCCTCTCCTCCAGAACGGTCCATTGACCTCACCAGCCCGGAGAAGACCATCTCCTCCCCGGCGCGCGTCTCCTCCGCCGAACTTCCACCGCCGAGCTCTGACTCCGGCCTGGGGCACTCTGCTCCCCGCCGAGATCAGACTCCTCCGCCTCCTCAGAAGGATGCGGAGACAGATCGCGCCAAGACTCCGGTTAAAGCCGTGCAGGAGCCTCGGCTGTCCCCCAAGTCTCAAGCTGCGCGCAACCAGCAGCAACAGCAGCAAAAGAAGAAACAACAACAACAACTGCAGAAGCAAAAGCTCCAGCAGCAGCAGAAAGATTCAGCTCAAAACGTTGAGCCCCCCAAACAGCCACAGCAAACTCCGATGCCGCCACCGTCATCAGGCCCCTTGACTGCGAGCACCCAACTGGTGCCGCATGTTCCCGCTTCTGCGCCGAGGTCCACCTTGACCAAGGCCGCGCCCTCGAGCTCTCAGGTCGCCACCTCCCGAGCTTTATTCGCTGCTACTACCCAGCCGGACATCAGCAGCTGGGAGGTCGGGCAACTCCGGACCAAGAGCGGGAACAGCCTAGGCTCGGAGAAGCACTATGACATGGACTGGAACTCGGCTGACACTGCCGAGGTCTCCTCCAACCCGAGCTCTGAGCATCAAGTTGGACCCAGCGCCGTGCTCCAATCTATCTATAACATGCAGACTGCAGTCCTTGATTGCAGCAAGAAGGCCTCGGTAAGTTTCTTTACACAGCTCTCTTTCTTCCTTTGAAATCAAATGACAAACATACACTATTCCCAGTCCCCGAGATTCGGGTTGAGCAATTGACACTCCACCGAGTTAAAATTGCTCGGCTTGAATCTCAAAAACTTGTCATTTCTCCCATGCTGAGTCCCCGAGGCCAATGCCAAGTCCCCGGGACTCAATTGGGCCTCGGGTGCTAGAAATACCTCGGATTTATCCGAACTGATCTCTCTATTTTTTCAGGAATGCAACAATGCTCGGACAAGGTCTTCAAGAACCTCCTGCTGGATCACAACATTGAAGAAGTCTCACCGGACTCTTTATCCGCCAAGGAGCAGAGCGACAAGGATTACGCCTCCAAGTTGAAGACAGCCGAGGATGAAATAGCTCGGCTGCAACAAGAGCTGAACCGGGCTAATGAAGCCAAGACTGCTGTGGAGGACGCTATGAAGGTTAAGGACCAGGCCGCCGAACAGCAGCAAAAGCTTGCCAAGACCCTGGAGAGCCGTGCCACCTCGGCCGAAGCCGAACTTACCGCCCTCCGAGCTATCTCGAAAAGCTGGTTGTCCGAGCTCGCTCGGATTAATCATCAAATGGACAGTAAGTTTTCTCCCTTTTCCTTATTTTCTGCCGACCTACATCCCGTGCCACCGTATGCCTTATTTCAGCGACAGCCTTTTTGTCCTCTTCAGAGAACTTCGAGCACTCCAAGGACAAGGCTATCCGCGAAGTTCAAGCAGCTCGGGCAAAGAGGGCTGAGACAGAAACTCTCAGCGACAGCTGGGATATCCAGGACCACCTTGTTGCCCTTAACGCTCGGATCAGGCCGCTCCGGGCCATTGGAACCAAGCTTGTTGATGCTGCCATCGAGGTCCACCGTGCCCTCTGGCCCAAGGTTAAGACCCCCACTTGCATCGACGAGCTCGCCACGAAGCTGAAAGGAGCCGAGGCTAGACTTCGGGAGTGGAGATGCTCGTCAGCTCGGGCTGGAGCGGACAAGGCCCTGGTGTTCGTGCTGTCCTGGTATGAGGATGTTGAGATCCACACTGTTACCTCCCTGCGCAGGGGCTCTCCTTGGAACTCCACCCCGGATGGCATTGCGAAACGCCAAGCAGCAGCCGACCGCTTTGCTAGTTACGCAAACACCCGGACCTTTGATGACGGGCGCCTCTACTCTGAGGACGAAGAGAGCTCGGACGAGGAAGCGGCGTCCGGTGAAGAAAGTTCTGAAGGCGAGGACATTGACATTTTTGACGAGCCTGAGAGCTCCAAGGGCAAGGCCGGCAAAACAACCGAGGTGGCTGAAGGCTCTGATGATGACTTCAGCTTCGACGAACCTCCGAACTCCAAGGGCAAGTCCGGCAAAGCGTAGCCACCGAGGTGATTTCCTCCGACGTGACGGACACCCCGGCAACACTCCCACAACCGAGGTTGCTTCCGCGACCGAGGTTGTTCCTGCGCCCGAGGTTGCTGCGCCCGAGGCTCCCACTGCCACCACTTCGGCGACCGAGGTCTCTGGTTCCGAGGCCTGAATTTATCTTAAGCAAAACATTAAATCCCCGGTATGCCGGGTGCAGATGTAACAGACCTTAAGTAGTTTGCTTTGCTACCATTACTATTAACTTGCTATCCGAACCAAGCTTTTCTAAGAATTTATGCCGAACCCTTTTGGAACGAGTCCCCGAGTTCACTTTCGTGTTTACTATATCTGGCATTCTTTGCTCTTGTCTACCATTTAGGCGTTCGACAGTCGAGTCACAAGATTGTTATTTATAGCATACAGTACTTAGCAAATCTCGAAGTGTGTTTCAAAACCATCCGACATAAACGAAAGGTAAAGACAGGGGTTAGTAAACGACACATGCCGAACTATATTTTTGGACCGAGTCCCCGAGTTCATTTTCATGTCTCCCACGTTTTTTCATCTTTGCTCTTGACTACCATTTAGGCAGATGCCAGTCGAGTCACAAGATTAGTTACACAGCATACATTACTTGAAGTTTGAGACGAGGTTCAAAATAGTTCGGCATATGAACGAAACTGACAAACAGAAATAAAACACAAGCACAAGAGCGAGGCAGTCCCCGAGCTTCAACCTCGGAGTGCCGACATTTTATTAAGGATTAACCGAGGTACATACATTGCGCCTTTCATGAGTAGAAAGGTCGGAGTAGAGCTACGTTCCATGGTCGCCTGACCTCTGATCCGGGGTTGTCCAGCCCATCTTCCCTTGGTTCCTGCGCATCTATTAGATAGTAGGAATCATTGAGCAGAGCTCGGGTCACAATGAACGGTCCCTCCCATGGAGGTGACAACTTGTGCCTTTCTTGCGCTGCACCACCTCAGCACCAAATCTCCCTCGTGAAACACACGAGGGTTGATACTCCGGCTATGATAACGTCGGAGACCTTGTTGGTATATTGCTGACCGAGATGAGGCCAACTCTCTTGCTTCCTCAAGCAGATCTACTGCATCCTCCCGAGCCTCTTTTGCCTCGGCTTCAGTGTACATTGCCACTCTGGGCGCATCATACTCGATGTCAGTGGGTAGCATAGCTTCTGCCCCATAGACCATAAAAAATGGCGTATAGCCAGTTGATCGATTTGGCGTGGTCCTTAGACCCCACAGTACTGCTGGTATCTCATCTATCCAACACCCCGGCGTTTTCAGCAGTGGTTCAATGAGCCGAGCCTTGATGCCGGCCAACACTAGAGCATTTGATCTTTCCACTTGTCCATTAGACTCCGGGTGTGCCACCGAGGCTATGTCCAGCCGGATTCCCTTGTTCATGCAAAACCGAGCGAACTCTCCAACAGCAAAGTTTGTGCCGTTGTCCGAGATAATGCTATGGGGGTAGCCATATCGCAGAATAATCTCCTTCAAGAAAGTCACTGCTGAATGACCATCCAACTTCCGGATTGGTTTACCTCGATCCACTTGGTGAACTTGTCCACCATCACCAATATGTGCGTCATGTTACCTCGGGCTGGTTTGAACTCTCCCACCATATCCAAACACCATACCGCAAACGGCCAAGTGATAGGAATTGTTTTGAGCGCCGAGGCTGGCATATGCGTTTGCTTGGCAAACCTTTGGCATCCTTCACATCTCCGGACTATGGCCTCTGCATCAGCAAGAGCAGTGGGCCAATAGAACCCATGCCTGAACACCTTGGCCACCAGAGCTCTTGTGCTGCAATGATGACCACACTCTCCTTGGTGGATCTCCAAAAGCATCTCCTTGCCTTCAGCTGGCTCGACACACCGTTGCAACACCTCGGTTACGCTTCTTTTATAGAGCTCCTTGTTGATGATGGTGTACGCCTTGGCCCTCCTTTGAATTCTCCTAGCCTCGGTTGTGTCACTGGCAAGCTTCCCTCGCTATGAACTTCATGATTTGCTCCGCCCACTCCGGCACTGGGTGCAAAGGAAATAGTTCCTCGTCCACCTCCATTGGTTCGGCCACCATAATCTCCTCCATTATTTCCTCCACCATCCTGCGACCAGTCCCCGAGTCTTGATGAGCAGTCCCCGAGGTTCGGTGCGCAGTCCCCGAGCTCTGCCACGCAGTCCCCGGGTCCGACCAAACGCACCCGACGTCTACCTCCATTGGAACAGGTCCGGGCTCTTGCTCCGCCGGGATGAAAATAGATTCGGATTCAGGAGAAGGTTTGATTGAAGGAGTTCTCAAGTGATTCAGGGCTACCCCTGGTGGTACTGCCTCTTTCGATGAACCGAGCTTTGACAACACGTCGGCAGCATCATTTTCTGCCCGAGGTATATGCCTGTACTCACACCCTTCAAAGAACCCGGATATCTTTTGCACATGGAACCGATATAACGCCATGTTGGCATCCAGAGCATCCCAAGTTCCAGAAGATTGTTGCACCACCAGGTCGGAATCGCCGAAGCACTCTACACGCCGGATACCGATCTCCTTTGCCACCTTGAGGCCATGGATTAAGGCCTCATACTCCGCCACATTGTTTGATGCTGAGAAATGAATCTGCAGCACGTACTTCAGCTGATCTCGCTTTGGCGAGGTGAGGACTATTCCCCCCAGCCCGATCTTTGTCTTGGACCCATCAAAATGCATTTTAATAATTATAGTCCGGCCTGGGTGGCTCATACTGCATCTCGGCCCAATCACAAAAGAAGTCCGGCAACGCCTGGGATTTAATTGCGTCTTTCTCTCATAATGTGGTGCATATGGAGACACCTCAATCGCCCATTTGGCAACTCGGCCAGTTGCATCTTTGCACCCGATGATCTCCGAGATTGGAGCTTCGCACACCACCGTCATGGGATGCTCCTGGAAATAATGCTTCAACTTCTTGACCGCCAGGTAGACACCATACGTCTTCTGGTAGTGAGGATAGTTCTGCTTCGAGGTAGAGATCACCTCGCTCAAGTAATACCGGTCTCTGCACCGACCTGCCACCTTCTTCGCGCTCCACCACCACTGCCACACTTACAACTCGGTTTGTGGCCGCAATGTAAAGTAACATCGGCTCATTGTGCAATGGTGACGCCAACACCGGGGCAGTGGACAACATCTTTTTCAGCTCACCGAACGCCACGTCGGCCTGCGGGGTCCATGTAAACCCGGTACTTTTCTTCATGAGCTGGTACAAAGGCAAGGCTTTTTCTCCTAGCCGAGCTACAAATCGGCTCAACGAGGCTAGGCACCCTGTGAACTTCTGCACATCTTTCAAACACTTCGGTAACTTCATGCTCTCAATAGCTCGGATCTTGGCCGGGTTAACCTCGATACCTCGGCTAGACACCAGGAATCCGAGCAACTTTCCAGCCGGGACACCAAAGGTGCACTTGTCCGGGTTAAGCTTCAACCGATACTTTCTCAAATTCACAAATGTCTCCTCGAGATCCTCGAGGAGAGTACGTTTCTCCTTAGTTTTGATGACAATATCATCGACATACACTTGCACATTTTTGCCCATTTGAGAGTGCAGGCATTTCTGCATACACCTCTGATAAGTTGCCCCGGCATTTCTCAGACCAAAACACATGACACGATAGCAATACGCCCCATACGGGGTAATAAAAGCAGTCTTTATTTGATCCTTTGGGTTCATGGTATCTGGTGAAAACCAGAGTACGCATCAATAAAAGACAACAGTTCACAACCAGCAGTGGAATCGATCACTTGATCAATCCGAGGTAATGGAAATGGATCTTTCGGGCACGCCTTGTTGAGGTTAGTGAAGTCAATGCACATGCGCCACACCTTGACCACGGCTGGCTCGTCTTTCTTCTTTTCCACCAAGACCGGATTGGATATCCAGTCCGGATGCAGCACCTCCATAATGAACCCGGCTGCAAGCAACTTAGCCAGCTCGTCCAGCACCACTTGTCTCGGTCGTCTGAGAGACGACGGGTCGGTTGCCTCACCGGTTTCACCTCGGCCTAACAAATAAAGAGTGCTCTGCCAACTCCCTCGGAACACCAGGCAGGTCCTTAGCCGACCATGCAAAGATATCCCGATTCTCACGGAGGAAGTGACAGAGCTCGCTTCCTATTTCTCGCCCAGCCCGGTCCCAATGATGGCCATATGCTCTGGGTGCTCCGGGTCAATGGGGATCTTCTTGGTCTCCTTGGGCACCTCGAATGCGCAGTTGAGTCCGGGCTCATCAGTCCGGACAGGCCGAGCTGTGTTGACTGCGCCATTGCCACCACTTGATGCAGCTTCTTTTCTCAGCTGCGATCACCAAAGACTCGGCCAGATTAGACCCCGCCGAGGCACACTGAATGGCTCGCTTGTAGTCACCCGAGATGGATATGATCCCATTAGGCCCTGGCATTTTCATCTTCAGGTATGCAACATGGGTGGAAATCATAAACTTGGCCAGAGCTGGCCTTCCAAGCAATGCATGGTATGCACTCTCCAAGTCCACCACCTCGAACTCGATACTCTCAACTCGGCAATTGTCCTTGGTTCCAAATGCTACATCCACCCATATCTTGCCCATGGGTGCACAGGAAACGCCAGGCACAATCCCATGAAAAGTACAACTGCTTGGCATCAACTGATTAGGCGATATGCCCAATTTCACCATTGTGTCTCGGTACATGATGTTGATGGCACTGCCATTGTCCACCAGAACTCGGGTGAACCTCACATTGTTGGTAGGCCCACACAACGTTGGATCTACCACCAGGGCATACTTTCCAGGGCTCGGCATGATCCGAGGTGTGTCTTTCTGCTCCAAGTGATCTCCTGCTCAGACCAGTTCATATAGGTCGGCACCACCGGCATTACTGCATTCACCTCCATGGCACGCCTCTGCACGCTCTTCTTGTCAGTTGGCTCGGTCACAAAGACCACATAGCTCGCATGAGCCTCTCTATAGTCATTTCCGGGGTATTCATACTGCTGACTTGGTCCGGCACCATTGTTGCTGTTATTACCTCGGACATTCACAACATTCACGGGTCTTGCTGCTGCAGGCCTCGGAGAGGTGCAGTGGTTATGGGGTAACATTTGCTCCGGACAGATTTGGGTGGGACCTCGGCTGAAATCTCTGAGGTGGTGGTCCTGCTCTGATTCCTCCGGCCTTCGCCCCTTCTTCTCTGATTCTGCGGTTCCAGCTGCACTGCCGGGTTGAATGGTTGGCTGGCTTGCGCGGGTCGGTCGTATGGTAACAGCACGGACCATCTATCATTGATTCATAGGTCAAGGGTGGCTCCGGGTTCGGACTAAATGCCGGACCATTGATTTTTGGCCTCTGGACACCTCCAGCTCCGGGCTGATCCGGGTTCACCGCTGCAACTTGGTTCGAGGTGTATGGGTAGTCCGGCTCCCTTCTCTGTCCGAACTCCTGGCGGTCATTACACCTTGGTCCGAGCCGGTTGTTTATTGGCTCCTCCTTCTGTTACGTGCCTGCCTCTGCTGCTGGCTGCATCGGATCACCCAGAGCATAAGAATCTGCAATCCGGATTGTTTCTGCTAGGGATTCGGCATATCTCTTTGGAGCCTCTGCCACAGCATGCTGCCATGTCGACAACCATCTGCAAACCAGGAAATGGCCTGTGCCTCTACCACTCCTTCACAGGAATTCCGAACATTGCTCCACCGAGTTAAGAATTCTCGGTCAGTTTCATGATCATCTTGCTTACATGCCGCCAGGAGCTGAGGTCGGTTTGGCCTCTTGTATGTACTAGCAAAGTTGCTGTTAAACGCCAGCTCCAAGTCTATCCAGGAGTTGATACTATACTCCGGCAAATTATTCAGCCAGATCCGAGCTGGACCTTCCAACATGTGCGGGAGATACCGGACCGCCCATCGGCGATTGCCCCCCGCTATGTGCACCGAGGATACATAATCTGTCAGCCAATCTTGTGGCTTGGTGCTCCCATTGTATGGCTTGGTGTTCCGACCTAACTGGAACTGAGATACTGGTGGTGGTGGTTCCTTCATGATCCGAGGTCCAAAACACGCCGGACCAGGAGGGCCTTCCTCCTCCAGTTGCTCAGACAAGTAGATTCTATCCAGCTTGTTACGACATCCTGGAGCTAACATCCGACCTCCTATCCGAGGTCCCAACGCCCCATCCACTCTGTGGTATCCAGCTCGCGCCATGGCCGAGTCTCCATCATCATATCGGTCATCGCCTTGACCGACATTCTGAGGTTGCTGAACATACTCCGGCTCTCGCTGATATTGCCCCTGCGGCCGGGGTTGTTGCTGATACCTCGGGGGCGGAGGTGGTTTACCTCGGCCAGCCGCGCTGCTTGCCCGCCATTCTGATTTCCCTGACCGGAGTTACCCTTAGCTCGGCTTGCATTACCTGGGCCGGGGTTTCCCTTAGCTCGGCTAGCATTGCCCTGGCCCACCTTCTGCTTTGCTGCTAAGACTGGATCATACATCTGCAGCTGCTTGTTCTGACCCGAGGTGACACTCCGGGCTCGATCGGCTCCTCCGACGAGTGGAGACGAGGCTTGCCCCTTGGACACCTGACTAACTGGCCTAGCTGAATAAACCATCTCTGAATCACCAGCCCCGGCATATGCTCTGCGGAGAGCCTCATTCTGCTGGTTAGCCACATACACTAACTCATTGACTCGCTTCTGCTGCGCACGCCATGCATCTCCAGTTAACCCGGATAGCTCGGCCCTGCCTGCCTCGGCAGCTCTGAGGTTCTTAGCAGGGGAACTATACAGGCCTTCCAGTCGACACGCGACTCTCACTCCTACCGAGGTGGTAGGTCGAGCCTCCCTGTTATCTCATCATTGAGCCCCTTGCCTCTCTGCCGCACCTCGGCTCCCCTATGTGTATCAACTGCTACCGGGGTGAAGCCATTTGCCGCATTGTACTCACGCAGATCTCTATTGAACTCATCTCTAGCTGTTATCATTGCTACAGCCTCCTTCTGCAACAGGACACGCTTTGCCTCTAGGTCGGCCACAGTCACCACTACATCCACTGCTGGATTTACTGGGTCTGCCAGTGTCTCCACTATCTCTACCAGGGTCGCACCTCGGCCCTGCACCTCGGGGGTACCAGGCAGCTCTTTCTCTAGCCTGGGCTTTGCAGATCTCACCTTAGCAACCTCGGCCGCCTTGGATTGGCTGGCATCTACTTTGCCAGCGGCGTCAACCGGACCTGTCATCATCACCTCCACGCAGCTCTCGGGGCGAGTGATACGCCGACCTAAAGCCGCGAGGAGAGGAGTTTCGTCGTCCACGAGCACCTGCTCCGGGTACCCGCGAACAACCTCGACAGCAACGTATGTGACGAAGCTGCCGAGCATCATGGTGAAGCCGTGCTCGGGGAAGGGCTTGCCGGCGAAACACCCCGCGTTGTCGCTGATGAAGGTGAACTCTCCGATCTTGGCGACAAGCCCGGAAAGAACACGCTCGCCTGAGCCCGTCCGGATGAAAACTCCCTCCAACGCCTCAATCTGCCCCACGGTGGGCGCCAACTGTCGTGGTGGGATCACGGCAGATGCCATAGGTATGGCTAAGATGGGGCCGAATGGTCGTTGGGGGAATCCGGGGAGGGTTTATGCACTCAAGAAGTGCACACGCAAGAACACGCAAGAACACGAACGAAGAACCAAGAAACAAGAACACAAAGCACACCACGATGTACCCTGCTTCGGGGCCCTCTTGGAGGTAACACCCCTACTGCAGCACTATCCTACTCAGTGTATAGCTCAAAGTGACAAGTACAAGCTGCTCCTCGAGCTGTATGATGCTACAATGGTGAGAACTTGAGGTAAAAGATGGAGCTAGACGGGAGGAAGAAGGCACTCCGAGCTGAATCCGAGGTGTTTCCGGGGTGTTCCGAGCTTCCTCTCTCTCTCTTTCTCTCTTGATCAACTAGTTCCAGCGGGGGGGGATCTCTCTAGCAGGAGGGGGGTGAAGCCCACTATATAGGCCAGCCGGGTTACCATTGTGCCCCTCGCGAACACTGTTGCCATGCCTCTGCAACGGTCACCACCGTACCACCGTACCTCGGTCAGGGACAAGACGTGGCTTGCCCATCTCCTGTAGCCTAACGGCAGAACTAGCATGTCCCCTCTGACCGAGACAGGACGTGGCCTGGCAGAGCTACCTCGTAGCCTTTTCCCAGATCCCGCGTGGTCAGCGGTCAGAGACGTGCAGGCCCGCCGAACCCGGGGCACGCCTCTGCCAGGCTCCTTGACAGACGCTCCCGTGTCAGGCGCTCTTGTACCCGGCTGGAAGTGACAGGAGCATTGACTCCTGCCCGACCTACTGCCTACCACCTCGGTTAGCTCGGCACGGATGTGACGAGCTCCGTACCTCGGGTCTTGCGCTTAAGATCTTTACCAGGTCGGATCTTACTTCCTCCCCACAGCTTCTCCTGCTCTCACACACAAACCATAGCACCGAGGTAGCTAGGTCGGCTGAATAGCTCGGACAGTGAACCTCGGCCCAGGTCGACGGGATACCTCGGATCCCTCTGGGCTAAGATAGGTCGGCCTTTAAACTCTCCAGGTCAAGTGAAGCTCGGACTCCCAGGCCCAAGCAGGTCGGCCCTTTCCGTACCTCGGCACCTTCGAAAC
>CAMZMU010000074.1:154117087-154328459 GCA_947311845.1 Poa pratensis
TCCACTTCCTCTGTACAACTTGTCGTCGCTGGAAAGCCTTCGGGTAGGGGGAAATATGTTGTTTGGAACCATTCCCACTGATATCGGCAACAAGTTCCCAAGGATGCAAATTCTTGACTTGAATCGTAATTACTTCACAGGAGCCATTCCTTCTTCACTATCCAATCTATCTTACCTCACTGAACTTAATATCCGGATAAACAGATTTACTGGATATGTGCCTCCTAATTTGGGAAGTGTTGTGTGTGTGTCGAATATTATGTATGAGTTGGGTTAGGTTTGGACTTGGAGTTGTAGTGGGTGTGGATAGGTACGAGTAGTGTTCAAGTCGAACTCTTGTAACCTGGGCCTCCCATATAATGAGGGGAGCACCACACGTGTAACCCATGACGACTTGATAGCAACAGGCACGCAGAGGGAGCCGGCGGCTTGTGCCGGCGCCTAGGGCGGCCAGGGTTGCGGTATCAGCGGGGAGGAGCGCCCGTAGTCATGCCCCGCAGATGTAGGCGAGTTCGCCGAACTGCGTTACCAAATCTCGGTGTCGTAATCGTGCTGTGGATCGCTTGTGTTCTCAGTAGATCAATTATGCGCCTACGACGGTAACAATTGGTATCAGAGCAAGGTTGAAGGCCATAAAAGTTGATCTAGAGGATAATGGAGGTTGGGCGTCGTGATCGAGGTCGTATGCACGGAAGTCGTCTGAGGCGACATATGCAAATCAGAAGCGATCAGGAGATGTCGTATATCCATAGAAGCAATCGGGAAGCAGCAGGCCACACAACATGCGGTATGCGGTAGAGTTGTGAGATCGGATCGAGATCGGAAGCAAGCGGCGGCGGCGTAGTACACGTGCGGGTCGAAAGCAGATCGGTCGATCGGATTGGTGAAACGGCGGATGACGGCGTGACGGGAGTTGTCTCAGCGAGATCGATCGATCGTGACGGATCACGTCTCGGCGAGATCGATCGATCGTGACGGGCGTACAACGGTATGCGGCAAGGCCAGGCAGCTGGGGCACGCGGCCCAAGAACTATCCCATGCGGATGGATTGTCTGGCCGTGAGGGCATGCGGGAGTTGCTCAGGTCGAAGCTATGCGGATCATACGGGCGTACGTGGAGGCTATGTCACTTTGGTCAAAGCCGTCAGCTGCATGGTGTTGGGTAGCGCTGCAGCTGTGCAGCAGCGTGAGATTTGTTACGTGAAAAAAAAGGTATAATCTGGGCAACAGGTATTCGGTGCATGGGATGGCGACGTGGAAAAGAGAAAAGGTGCATTGGGAGTTATGGGGGCACATGTAGGTGTACTCAAGGATTTACCAGGAAGCAATATCTATTGATTTGTTGCTCAGTTTGCACAGGTTTTATCAGAAGGTTGACGGATTGGCGACGTACGTATAAGGCTGGGAACAGTCTGGAGTATGTCACGAAGGATCATGCACCAAATGGCGTCGATCATGGCACGTTGGTGCTGGGCTGATATGATGCGAGGTGGAGCATGATTGCAGTCGAACAAGTTTGGCTGGGTTGGACTGGACAGTCTGACGGGACAGAATACGGTGAAGATCGGGAACAACGACGTGGGAGCGTGAGGGCTGATGGTGTCCGAATTCTGTGGTGTGGTAACACGCGGCGCATGGATATGCGTGCTTCGACATGCAGTGACGCAGGGTTGATTCAAGATGGTGCACATTTGAGATCTTGAGATCGACAGGGCGTGGAGTGGATTGATCATCTACCAAGGAGTCATGTTGAAGGTGGAGCTGGAGTCTCTAGCGGATATTTCACTCGGCTGATGGAGGGGCTGCGGCGTAAGCATGCGGAGAGTCGAAGCCTAGTCAGCGGGAAGGCGAGAAGCACGTTGGTCGGACTGGACGTCAGGGTTCGAGAGATACGTGGAACTCGGCATCGGTCGGGTATGACTGATGGTTGTCTGCGGTGGGGCCTGAGGTGGTGTGGGTTAGCGACCCGGTAGATCTTGGCCAAGATTGCAGATGCTCGACGCGGTAATAGCGGCGAGGCGTGCGGTAAGCACGGGACACAGCGACAGACCAGGGCACAGGCGGTCAGACATGTGGTCAGATAGGTGTGCAGGGGTGCTGGAGTAGTGTTGGCGAGTATCAGGTTCAAGTTGGTGACTGGGTCTATGGATATTGACATGTCAGGTGATAGACAAGAGTCGGCCATAGGGAATCTGAGAAAGTGTTGGTGAGTCTGAAATGTCGGAAGCTTGGAGAGTACATGGCCGTATATTCTGTGATGTTCGGTGCACATGGCAAAGTGCGGGTGACTAGATGCAGAAGGGGCGGAGTGCTATAGCTGTGGGACATGTAGAAGACTATCCAGGATGAGACGACTGTGAATTTGACTCAAGGTGACTAAAAGGCGACGGTGAAATTCCTTCAAGTTGGAAGCACTTTCACACAGATCAGTGATCGGTGTGTGATGATGTTGAAACGGGAAGAAGGGACTACAGTTGCAGGTGGAGTCACGTGGAGTCTGGTAGTAGCAGTGGAGCTCATGGAGACAACTCAAGTCCGGAGTACATGGAGGTTTGACGCATTGACGAATTCAAGGTGGTGGACAATATTCGCCAAGGTGAAGTTTGTTGTGTGTGTCGAATATTATGTATGAGTTGGGTTAGGCTTGGACTTGGAGTTGTATTAGGTGTGGATAGGTACGAGTAATGTTCGAGTCGAACTCTTGTAACCTGGGCCTCCCATATAATGAGGGGAGCACCACACGTGTAACCCATGACAACTTGATAGCAACAGTCACGCAGGGGGAGCCGACGGCTTGTGCCGGCGCCTAGGGCGGCCAGGGTTGCGGTATCAGCAGGGAGGAGCGCCCGTAGTCATGCCCCGCAGATGTAGTCGAGTTCGCCGAACTGCGTTACCAAATCTCGGTGTCGTCATCGTGCTGTGGATCGCTTGTGTTCTCAGTAGATCAATTATGCGCCTACGACGGTAACAGGAAGTCTGGGAGCTCTCCAATATCTGGACTTGGCTAAAAATAGGCTTGACGCAGATGACAACAAGGGGTGGGAATTCGTTACCTCCTTAACAAACTGCAGCAAGCTGTGGTACTTGTCACTAGGCGGCTATTCTTTTGGAGGACATTTACCTGCTTCGCTTGTGAACCTCTCAGCTACTCTTGAGAAGTTATACATTGCTGATAATAGAATCTCTGGGAGTATTCCTGCAGATATTGGCAATTTGGTTGGTCTTAACAGGCTTGTGATAGTGAATAGTTCCTTGTCAGGAGTGATTCCAGAGAGCATTGGAAAACTTAATAACTTGATTGACCTTGGCCTGTATAGTAGTGGCCTGACAGGCCTGATACCACAATCTGTAGGAAATCTCACAAAGTTAAATAGGTTGCTTGCATTCTACAACAACCTGGAAGGACCAATACCAGCAAGTCTTGGGAAACTCAAAAATCTATTCCTTCTAGATTTGTCAACAAACTACCGCCTGAATGGTTCGATACCTGTGGAAATTTTACAGCTGCCTTCACTCGCATGGTACTTGGATTTATCATACAACTCTCTTTCTGGACCCCTCCCATCAGAAGCTGGTACCATGACTAACCTCAATGAATTGATTCTGTCAGGGAACAAGTTATCTGGCCAAATACCTAGCAGTATAGGAAATTGCATAGTTCTACAAAAACTTTTACTGGATAAGAACTCTTTTGAAGGAAGTATACCCCAATCTCTGGGGAACATAAAAGGGCTCAATATATTGAATCTGACCATGAATAAATTGTCAGGTAGGATCCCTGACGCCATCGGTAGAATTCGAGACCTACAACAGCTGTACCTAGCTAACAACAGCTTTTCAGGATCACTCCCAGCAGTTCTGCAAAATTTGTCATCACTGTCCAGATTTGATGTATCTTTCAATAATTTGGAAGGCGAGGTGCCCAATGGAGGTGTTTTCAGAAACATCACTTACATAGCAGTGGTTGGCAATATCAATTTGTGTGGTGGTGCACCTCAACTTCACTTGGCTCCATGCTCCACAAGTACCTTAAGCAAGAGCAAAAGAATGAGGGCAAAGTCTCTAGTAATTTCTCTAGCAATAACTGGAGCAATCTTGTTATCACTTTCAGTTATTCTTCTTGTTTGGATACTTTGCAAGAAGCTCAAACAAAACCAGAAGTCAGTACTGCAATATTCAGTTGTTGATGACCATTACGAGAGAATCCCCTATCATGCATTATTGAGAGGAACTAACGGATTTTCGGAAGTTAACTTGCTTGGGATGGGAAGTTATGGGGCAGTTTACAAGTGCATTTTGGGCACTGATGAAAGAGTCTTGGCTGTTAAGGTGTTTAACATTGGTCAATCCAGGTATTCCAAGAGTTTTGAGGTTGAATGTGAGGCCACGAGAAGAATACGACATCGTTCTCTCATAAAAATCATCACTTGTTGTTCGAGCTTCAACGACCATGGTCAAGAGTTCAAGGCATTGGTTTTCGAGTTCATGCCCAATAGTACTTGGATGGATGGCTTCATCCAAAATCTCAAGAGCCCACAGCAAACAACACGCTCAGCTTTGCCCAGAGGCTTGATATTGATGTCGACATTGTGGATGGAGTAGAATATCTGCACAACTACTGTCAACCATCGGTAATCCATTGCGATCTTAAGCCAAGCAACATTCTTCTTGCCGACGACATGAGCGCCCGAGTTGGAGACTTTGGCATATCAAGGATCCTTCAAGAAAATACAAGCGAGGGGATGCAAAATTCATATGGCTCGATTGGAATTAGAGGTTCCATAGGCTATGTTGCTCCAGGTATTTTTGCTTTTAATTTTCCATTTAGTTTTCACACAATGTTGCGTTCTAATTTGCTAGGCACAACATTTTAATTGCAGAGTATGGAGAAGGCTCAGCGGTTTCAACACAAGGTGATATTTATAGTCTTGGCATAATGTTACTTGAGATGTTTACCGGAAGAAGCCCAACAGACGAAATGTTCAGAGATTCACTAGATCTGCATAAATTCGCGGAGGATGCTCTTCCAGATAGACCTTGGAGATAGCCGACCCAACAGTTTGGCTGCATACAGAAACAAAGGATGATAATAATACAAGCAGTAGAATACGGGAGTGCTTGGTTTCTGTCTTAAGGCTTGCCGTATCATGCTCAAATACACAGCCTCGAGAGCGGGCATTGATAAGAGAAGCAGCAGTAGAGATACATGCAATTAGAGATGCTTAGCCCCAAAACTTTAGAGGAGTAAACCGACTCCTAAAACTTAAAAATACTCCTCTAACGGTCGGCGGTTCCTAACCGAACCCCTAAACTTAACTCCCTAAAACTAAAATTTAGCTCAAACATTTGATCGAACAGGTGCTATGCGTCTTTCGTGAACCGAGCTGAGCAAACAACCGCAAATCTAAACTGTGGCCGAGGTTAGCAACAGTAAAAACCAGCCTAGTCCCGCACTTGTAGCAGCAATTGGCATAAAAAACAAGTCCAGCTCTGCTTCTTTCCCATGTCTACCGAAATCCCAAATTCCAATCTTTCTTTCCTTGTTCTTTATTGCAAACGAATTGAGAAGATTTGGAAAGAAATCAAGAAAATTTAGAAGCTCTGAATTTGGAGAGCAGAGTGCTATGCGCTCTGCCACCTACGCATCTCCATCATTGTCCAGAACTCGGCCGGGTTCGTCCTGCGGTGGCGCCTCGCGCTTGTGCTCCTCGCCGTGTTCCCGCTTGTCGTGGACGCCACCGTGTTGCAGAAGGAATTCTCCGGGGACCTGCAAGGCGCGCACGCGACGGCGACTCAGATTGCCGGCGAGGCTGTGGCCAACTTGCGCACAGTGGCGGCGGGATCGCTGGAAGGTGCAGGTGATAGTGAAGCACGGCATCTCCGACCTGCCGACTTCTACAAGACCACCCGCGTCTTCATAGTGCTCATGGTCTCTGCCAACGGCGTCGCTGAGAAGCTCACGCTGGCGCCCGACTTCATCAAGGTCTCCCGGCGGCGGCGCGCGGGGCAGGACGGGGCCGGCGGGAGGAGGTCGGGAAGGAAGACCTCGAGGAGCCTGCAGTGCCCCGACTAAATCAAGGGTCTCCCGGCGGCGGGGAAGAAATCGGAGCCGGGGACTTGAGGGACGAGGTCAGGAATCGATCCCGAGCTCGTGCTCGACCTCTCCGCTGGAGCCGGGCACGGATTGGAGGCCGGGAGCGAAGGATATGGCGAGGCGGAGATGAAATCGGGGCAGTTTGCCCTTGGCCGAGTTTTTCTCGGAACTGGCTTCCGACTCCTATATTTACTCATCGGAGGCCACTTTTACTCCTCCGATGAGTAAAATTTTACTCCTCTAACCGTTTTGGAGATCGGTTAGGTGCCGCACCTCCCTATTTTTACTCCTCTAACCGATTTTAGGGGATCGGTTAGAGATGCCCTTACCTCCTGTTTGCTGGTTAGCTTATAGGATGACAAACCTAGGCAAAAGGCATTCAGAAAAGCAACAAACGGACAAGCTGCAACGATAGAAGTTATGTATGTCAGTTCAGATTGTGATTGTTACCAAATCTATTTTCTTCGGAACAGTACGTGATAAATGCAAAATGTCCAGCCCTGGTGCTGCAGAGTAGCACTACAGCAATTGCCATAGCATGTAAGAAGCTTCTTACAAATTCCACGCAAATTTTTTCATCTATAAAACTAGTACATATGCTGGCAAGGCGAAATTTATTGCTCCCAGTAAAACAGTAGATAAAAGTTCAGACTGTGTGCACAAAATGCTGTCCATGTGTAGAAGAACATTACTGTACTGTACGGCAATAGCGTTAGAATCCCACAGCATTTCAAACATATTTGGCACTGGGGAACACAAATTACGCAGGAAAAAGTATAAAAAAAATAGAAGTTACAAATCAGAGATGCGTCAATGCTATTCAGGCAACAGTTTCTGATGGCAGCAGCACAAGATCCATCTTACCTGCACTCAGCTACAGAATAAACATCATGAACAAATTCCAATCAAGTACCAACACTACTGGTCCAAGATTACCAGTGTACAAACAGATTAACACCAGCAGACTACCAGCACTCTAGCAGCACTGTGTCAGGCTCTGTGCCTGTTACCTGTGTTGCTTCTTCAGTTATCCTACGGCTGATATGCCAAGTTACCGCTTCGCTAGGATCCTACGGCTATAATTGTAATCAGATTAATTAGAGCTTAATCGGTGCACTTAATGTGCTTATCCTTGTAATAATCTGGAACTCGTGGCTCTGAGGGGGACTCTATATAACCCCAGAGAGTGGGCGGATGGGTGGCATGAGATCCAAAAACCCTAATATTTTGCTACGTTCTTCCTGTTCTTCTTCGTTGCTTACCAATCCTGTTGATTATCCCTGTCATTTATCCTCCAATTGCCTATCTATCTACTGCCAGTATACAGGTCCCTGACAAATGGTATCACGAGCCTTCCCTTCCCCGAAGTAGACCCCTCCCTCCCACTCCACTCAGCTCGCGCCGCCGCCAGGACGAGGTTGCCGGATCTTGCGGTCCGGAGGTAAAATCCCTCCCCTGTAGGTCGCGCAGGCCAAATTTCGAGAGGTCTGCGTCCGTGAAGGAGCATCCACTACTCAGGGCACCATGGGCCACCGGCGCACGCGCTCGCAGGATCGGTTGGCGTCCGCGGCGGAGGACGCAACGCTGTTGGAGGCAGCCCACGAACAAGCCAGGCAAGAGGAAGCAATCCGTGACCGCCTGCCTCGTGAAGTGTTGAATCTGCATCGTCAACTTGAACATCAGCAAGCTACTGTGGATTCCATTCAAGGTAATATCTCCAAACTTACCGAGATGGTCGCGCAGATTAGCATGGCAGTTCAGCCGCAGCAGCAGTCCGGCCCGACTCCGTCTGCATCCACGGTCACAGATCCTCAACTGCAAGCCACCAACACACCGCCACCAATGGGAAATTCAACACCTTTGAGCCCAATTCTGGAAGTGAACACACCTTTGACAACTCCTACATCCAACCTCCGCCCAAATCCTGCATCAAGTTCGAACCAGTCACCGCACTTGGGGAACCTAGCCCCAGATCAGATGCCACACCCGTCTTTTCCACCTTCCAGCCCTCGACCCATATACAACACCTACAGACCACCACCTTCCCTGCCTTCCACCCATTCGTCCCATCAGCCAAGCTCCAGCTATAACCCAGCTTCCCCACCGATGCCTAGCTTCCACCAAACAACTACACCTGCGACCCACCCACACATGTACAACCCAAGCCAACCTCCTTTTCAACCACCATACAACCCAAACCCCAATTTCTATAACCCACACTACCCCAATTATCCATACTACCCACCGGGCAATGGATACTATCACTACCCACCACCATTTCAACCACAATTCACCTACACACAAACTCAACCCACCCCATACCATACACCTCCTTCACTGCAGCCGCCTTCGGTCACACATACGACCAATGCCACTCCCACAACTCAGCAGGCTGTTTCAACATTCAGTGAAGACACTGCATCACGGAAGAATAACAACCAGGCATCAGAGAATCAGCAAGAACCTTATTTGAGAACTCATCATATTGAATTGCCCCTATTCTATGGTGTCAATGCAAAGACATGGATCGAGGAATGTGAGGGAGTTTTTGCTCTGGCAGGCATTACAGGTGACACAAAGGTGAAGTGGGCGAATGCACACATACGAGGAAAAGCAAAATTCTGGCTGACCAGTACAACTCTCAATGTCCTCTTGATGACTTGGCCTGAATTATGTGAGCTGGTATGTGACCGTTTCCCTGAAGAAGGTGATCAGGAGTCTATGGAACAGTTCCAGCATTTGAAACAAGCGTCAACAGTGAACTTGTACATTGATGCTTTTGAAAACACAATGATACAGATGCAGCGAGACCACCCTTACCTGACGGATAAATTTTTTCTGCTGAGATTCTTAAGTGGCTTGAAAGACACAATCAAGCATGCGGTCAAAAGCCACCAGCCAGCCACACTGCGCCAAGCTTATTTCCTGGCTCGTCAACAGGAACTAGCTCACCTGTCCACAATGAAGAGGGTTAATCCTCAGCCAACAAATACGAGAGCAGCTCCATTACTGAATAGACCTCAGCAGATAAATAGGGAGAATAGAGCTCTGCCTACTCAGAACAAACCAAAGGAAAAGAACAAGTGTTGGTACTGCCCAGAAATATATACCTTTGGACATAAATGTACTGGGTTCAGGAACATGATCCATTTCTTACAAACACAAGGACATATGGAAGAGGAAGATACAGTTATTCCTGAAACATTTCAAGATGCTCAAGCTTCATTAACACCTGAAACAGATGAAGTACAGCAACCAGTGGAAACTGAAACTGACCAAACAAAGAATGATCTTATTCATTTGATATCGGCAGAAGCCTTACATGGAATTCAAGGGAACACTACATTGTCAGTGTTAGTAAAAATTGGAGAACATCAAGCTGTGGTCTTAGTGGACAGTGGAAGCACAAAAACATTTCTGGATTCAGAATTCATAGAGAGGTCGAAGCTCACAACACAGCAGACTGCAGCCAGAAAAGTTTTAGTTGCTGGTGGCGGAGAGCTTATTTCTGATCGTGCAATTCCTGACTGTCAGTTCTCCATACAATCGACACGCTTCACATTTGACTGTCAGATAATTCCATTAAAAGGATATGACATGGTCCTTGGAGCTGATTGGCTTAAAAAGCATAGCCCCAATTACACTGATTGGGAAAACAGAAGCATAGCAATTACAGTCGACAAGCAATGGTGCACACTAATGGACAGAGCAGTACCAAGTAAAAACTGTACAATTTCAGCCACAGCTTGCAACAAGCTACTAAAGGATGGAGCACCTGCTTTCCTCATTCGAATGACAAATTCAGCAAACCCGACTGTAGAATGCCTTCATTCCCTATCTGACAGCAGCTCATATGTTCAAGAAATTCTAGAGCAGTACAAGGATCTTTTTGAAGAACCTTCTGGATTACCACCTGAGCGTCATTGTGATCATTCTATTCCACTTGAAGAAGGTGCAAATCCTCCGAATGTCAGACCTTACAGAATGCCTCACAAGCAGAAGAACATTATTGAGGAACTTGTGAAAAATATGCTGAAGAACTCAGAAATTCAGCAGAGTAACAGTCCATATTCATCACCTGCTATCCTTGTAATGAAAAAGGATAAAAGTTGGAGGTTATGTGTGGATTATAAGAAGCTCAATGCGATTACTATCAAGAATTGTTTCCCTATACCGGTCATCGAAGATTTGCTTGATGAGTTGCATGGTGCAACAATATTTTCCAAACTTGACTTGAGGTCAGGGTACCATCAAATTCGCATGAAGCCTGAAGATATTCAAAAAACAGCCTTCTCAACTCACATGGGCCATTATGAGTACCTTGTTATGCCATTCGGACTTACAAAGGCACCAACTACATTTCAACAGCTCATGAACACCATTTTCGCTCCATATCTGAGGAAGTTCATCTTGGTATTCTTTGATGACATATTGGTTTACAGTAAAAATCTTCAGCAACATAAACACCATCTGAATCTCGCCTTGTCCATCTTAAGGCAGCACCAGCTGAAGGTCAGGTTATCTAAATGCTCATTTGCCACAACTTCTGTTGAATATTTGGGCCATATCATCTCGGGTGAAGGTGTTGCAACAGATCCAGCAAAGATTGCAGAAATTGTTGAGTGGAAAGTACCAACATCTGTCAGACAGCTAAGAAGAATACTTGGAATGGCTGGCTATTATCGCCGTTTCATTGAAGGCTATGCAACTATCTGTAAGCCTTTACATGATGTGTTGAAAAAGAATGCTTTCCAGTGGCAAGAAGCACAGCAAGCAGCTTTTGAAAAACTGAAAACAGTGATGACGACTCCCCCTCTATTACGCCTACCCAACTTTGATCTGCCTTTTCAACTTGAAACAGATGCATCAGGTACTGAGTTAGGAGCTGTATTAATGCAACAAGGGAGACCCTTAGCTTATTTCAGTAAAAGCTTAGGCGTCAAGGCAGCTGCTTCTTACATTTATGAAAAAGAAGCCCTGGCTATATTGGAAGCAGTGCGCAAATGGAGGCACTATCTTCTGGGCAACAAGCTGGTTATAAAAACCGACCAAAAAAGTCTGAAATATCTGACAAGTCAAAGACTCCTAGAAGGTATCCAGCACAAACTGATGTTGAAGCTTCTCGAATTGGACTACAATATTGAGTACAAGCAGGGTAAGGAAAATTCAGTGGCAGATACTTTGTCTAGAAAGGACCAAGACCATCATGACGACACTTGTGCAGCAATATCTGTAGCAGTTCCAGCTTGGATGAATGATGTGCAAGAAACTTATATTGGTGACACTAAGTGTACTCAACTTATACAAGAACTTGCAATCAATGCCTCAAGCCATCCACATTATACACTGACTTCTGGAGTTCTGCGATATAAGAACCGAATTGTGATTGGCACCAAAACTGATTTGAAGGAGAAGTTATTCCAATCCTTTCACTCATCAATTTTTGGTGGTCATTCTGGAGGCAGAGTAACATACCATCGGCTCAAGAGTCTGTTCTTCTGGCCTAATATGAAGCAGTACCCTGGGTTACTTGATCCATTGGAGGTGCCTAAAAAGAAATGGTCATATATCAGTATTGACTTTGTGGAAGGCTTACCTAAGTCCAAAGGAAAAGATGTCATATTAGTGGTCGTTGACCGTCTAACCAAATATGCACATTTCCTTCCATTATCACATCCTTACACAACACAGCAAGTGGCAAACCTTCTGCTGGATAAGGTTGTAAAGGTTCATGGTCCACCTCAAACCATCGTCAGTGATCGAGACAGAGTATTTACATCTAAACTTTGGCAGGAAATTTTCTCTGCTTTGAAAACTCAGCTCCACTTCAGTTCAGCATACCATCCACAATCTGATGGCCAAACTGAAAGAGTAAATCAGTGTATGGAACAGTACCTCCGAAGCATGGCTTTCTCTGAACCAAAGAACTGGGCTAGTTGGTTATCGGCTGCTGAGTGGTGGTATAATACCTCATATCACACTTCCATCAAAACAACTCCATTTGAGGCTCTATTTGAGTACAAGCCACCTCACATCACTCATGTAGCAGTTCCGGAGGATATCTCGACAGAAGCACAAGCTGCCCTTCATGAGCAAGATCACATGTTGAAAACCTTGCAGCACAACCTCCTACAGGCACAAAACCGCATGAAGAAATTTGCTGATCTCAACAGAACTGAGCGCCATTTCAATGAAGGAGACATGGTCTACCTTAAAATGCACTGGGTAATGCACAGAGGAATGGTCTACCTTAGATTTGATATGTGAACTTAGTTCAGAGCGGAGGCGGGGAGCAGCAGGGTGTCGAGGTGGAGGCGGAGAGCACGAGAGTTAGCGGACGTACGAGGCGCGAGGCCGGACGCGTAGGTGGCTTTGGGTGGGAGAGGGGCAAGACGCGGAGGAGGGAGGGAGGCCATCGCCATTGGAGACGGTGGGAAGGAAGCAGAGGAAGAGGAGAATGTTTGGGGCTACGGGGTTGGAAGAAGCGACTGAACAGAAGTCGTTTCTGAAATTCAGATACGTCTTCCTCTGTTTACGCCTTCAAATTCAGATACGATCTTGTTTGAAATGGTTTGGTATGAATCATTCGAAAAGAAACTGAGCAAGCGTCACTCACAGCAGGTTAGCATATACTCCGTATTTTTTTGTGATTACAGGACGTACAAAATTTGAGATTGAAGTAACTAAAAAGCAGGATTTAATCCCTAAAAAAGCAAGATTTAAGATTGAGATCCCGCCAAAAACGATAAATATACAGGGAATATGGTGCTCAAATTAATGTACTCCCTCCGTTTTTATATACAATGCCTATGAGTTATATTTCATAAAAAGTAAAAAAAAAAACAGTGGAAAGTTTGTTGGAACGTGCATCCATGGCATACTTATTGTTGTAGTATCTAACTAAGATTTTGTTGGCAAAATATGATGAAAGTTTATTCTAAACATATGATGTGGCTTTGTATTCAAAGACGGAGGGAGTATTTCGAACGGTCTAAAAACGACTTTTATTAAAGAGATGCCTATTTTCGTTAGATCCAAGGAACAAGTGACCGAGCATAGGGCTTTATCCCTTTATATATCAAGATAGCCCCATTCATTATAAAAAAATATGTCATAGATTGGTTTGAAAACCGACCTAGTAGTTGGCGCGCCATGAATTTATTCGGACATTTCATTTAGTTCCCGTTGAGTCGTTGAAGATTTGAGACTAACCATACATATAATCTCATCCCAAGACTCCACCACGAAGATCACCTACCCCCATCATTTTAGGAATTTGGGGGGTTATTATTTATTTATTATTGTCAAGGGGAATATATTGATATCAACAAGCTATCCATTACGCCCAGCCTCTGCATAAATATGATGTTAAAAACTGGTCAAGACATTAAGGAAGCACACATCCAAAATGAGTAAGAAATGAAAAAAAAAGTGTATTCATTTGAGCATGTTGGTATAAGAAACTCTCTATTATTGCTATGAGGGGACGACTGGAGACACCTAAAAGAAAAAGAGAGTTTATATACTAACTCTCTATTTCTATCAATTACACCCAGAAACGATCGGTGCCACCATCGCTGCCATCTCCAGCCCGTATTCATTCCTCGTCACAGTCTATGTGATGGGTTGTAATCACACATGAACTTCCTTTTTAATTTAATACTTATTTGAGTAATTGTTACTTCCGGTGCCATTGCGTACTCCCATCCTACGATAAATAAGACTACCCCTTTATTTATAAAGATGGCCATCTTGGGGGGTCAAGGTAATTGGCCACCTTGTAGGACTACAAGCCGAAGACATAAGGAAACAACCGGAGATCGACTTTCTTTGTAGGAAAAGTCGGCTTCCTAACAGTTACATCCATAACTACACAACAAGACATATAGAAGGTATTGAAAGTGCCTAGCATAGATGAACCAAAGTTGTATGCTGGCTCTTCTCTCCTCATGGCAGCTATATTCTCTTTTCTTAGATCGGCATGCCATGGGGCACAAGCTTGTCCTTTATCCACATGTAAATGGGCACCAGAAAGAAGTAGGTAGCACATATCGTCCCTATGAGGAAGCGAAATAAGACAATGATAGGATTGACATGCTTACTTATGTCCTCCGCCTTTGGACCAAGCTGCAGGGAGAAAATATTGAAAGCCTCATAATAGGACACCTTAATAGAATAGTCATACAGAGGCTGGGGAATCGCACCCTATTTTCTAATAAAAGACACCTTGATAGAATAATCACACACAAAAATAGAAAATACAAAGTGCAAATAATAAGAAGGTTGGGTGCTATTTAATACGATTAATTGTTGATATGTAGAAAATAATGAGAAGTGACAAGAAATGAGGTAAAGAAAATTTAAAGTACAAATTGCTATGGGGTCTTCGCATGTTGATATAAGAAACAAAGTCCTTTATCGAAAAAATAAATAAGAAACAAAGTCCGCTCCAGACTTAAGTTAGCAGAGGCATGTGAGCTGAAATATACAATTTGCCGTAGCTGTTGATAAACAGGTCCATTTGAACTCCAAATACAGTGTATATATGAAAAGATGAAAATAATGAACTTGCTTGACGGAAGTTTACCTGCAAACGGGAGTCCCCGTTTTCTGTCTTGACACCGGTGACAGAGCATCCTATAACCAGACCATGCCTACGGACACCACGATACCATTTTGGCCCGATTCTCTTGAGCTCAACGTCCTTAAACCCTGCTCTCTCGAACCACTCAATATACTCTTGTTCAGTTGGGAACAACATCCACATATCAGCGAAGAAGCGAGATAACCAAAATGTTTGGCGCACAGGGCCAATGACACAAGCTAGGCCACCAACACTCAAGACTCTGTAGGCTTACTTGATTCCTCGTTGTGGATCAGGCCAGTACTCGATGCTGGAGAGGAAGCCAAATCAAAAGCATCGATTGTGAATCTTGAAATCAACATAAGAAGCAACTTGTCGATGATGACATATTGCTGCCACCTCTGTTTTGTTTTATAAAGTCTGCCTGTATTTCTATATCGCCAATTTTAACAACGAAATATGAGTTACATTTCTTTTCGAATGTGAATTTAACGATGCTGGAGTGGAGGCCAAAGCAAAAGCATCCATTGTCACTTGTGGAACCAGCAGAAGAAGCAAGTCGTTTATGAGGAGATATTGCTGTTACCTCCTTTTTGGCTTAAGCCTCGCGTGTATTTCCTATATCGTCAAGTTAACGATAGAGTATGAGTAATATATTTTTTAGTACAAATTTAGATATATTTGTTGTGATGTGTCAGTCATATTCTTTTGGTCAAATTGGTATTTATAAATACGCGCGTGCTTTATAAGCTAGAGTAAACCTGCCGGCGGAGATGTATCGGTCGAAGGTGTCGGACGGGAAGGGAAGGTCCTCCGCGTCGCCCTCCATGATTTTGACGCCCTTGAGGGCCTTCTTCTTCCTAGCCTTGTCGAGCTGGTGCGGCGACTGGTCGATCAGCGTCACGTTCTCGGGGTCGACGTGCCTGACGATGCCCAGCGTGGTGAACCCAGTGCCGCCGCCGACATCGACGACCTTGAGGTCCCGGCTGCGGAGGTCGGCGTGCTGGCTCATGGCGACGTCGCGCATGTCCTCGGTGTACTGGCCCGGGTTGAACACGCTGTCGTAGCCGATGGAGATGAAGCTGTAGAACCATAGGGCCTCCTTCTTGTGCTGGATGAGCCGCAGCGCCGACGAGGAAGCCATGGCCGTTGCAGCGGATGATGTCTGGGAGTGACGAGCGAGCAGGAGGTATTTATGCTGCTAAGCTGCTAGGTATGTCTATCACGAAATTATTCGTGCCATTAAAACAAAGTCTGTATCCGATTTGCAATGGCAAAGTTAAGCTCGATGTCTTACGCTCGGAGCGCAACCTCGGACTTCCCAACTACCAGACTTGCGTGAAATCAGTTGTACGTCCGCTGATTCCACTGTAGTGATATAACATTGCCGTCGGTCCTCCAACGCCCAACCGTCCGCTGATTCCACTATAGTGATATACATTGTTATACACCAACTAACCGAACGAAGTACCATGAAGTTAGCATGAGATTGTTCTCAGTAAAATACGGGAGGATGGGTCCAGGGGCTTTGCTTGCTCGATATTTACTTATGTTGAAAGACTAGCTGCTAGAGCTTGATACTAGATTTTAATCACTCAGTTTTGGGCCTTTTAACTTCCCCTTTTTGTCAAAGGCAACTTCATTTTAAGTGGCCAACTCCCTAATATATCAGTTTCTGGATATTCCAATGCATATTTAACTGTATCGTGAGCAGCAATCTGGTTTGTTTTCTTTGCGTTAGTCCTTACACTAAGTATTGTTCCTTTTTCACTGAGTATACCTCAACGATGCATATTTCTGTGCAACCATATGCAGCGATACTCGATAACAGAAAAGGTTTAGCTGCATCTTCCTAAGAAAATGTTTAATTAGTTGTTCCTGCAGAGATATGTTGGGGACCATGACAATTTATTCGTCGGTTTGCAATTTTTTTTTGCTGCCAACAAAATTTGAGCATAATATCCCGCCGCAACGTGCGGGGAATCATCTAGTTAATTGGAAATAACATGTAACCATATGGAGTCAATATTTCCTACGCAGCTACACCTGCATCTAGTCATTCCATCTTACAAGTATAGTAGACCGGACGATCGTCTAGTCATGTCTTTAGTCAAAATTTTGAAAAATTAATTACAAATATTGTTTCCGATATTTAGATTAAGAACCCATAAATCACATGTCTAGATTTTTTTCTCAAAATGTATTCATGATTTTTTTTTCTGGTTTATTCATGATATTTGTATTGCATGCCAACATCACCTGCCACACTTGGACGACCGTGGTAAGGGTGGCAAGATGCACTCGATGGGGACGCTTAGGATTGCAGTGGGACCAAACTTGACTAGGCGCTGAGTTGCAAGCCATGGTGGCCTAAAGGCGGTCCTCCACACACCGCTAAAACATGTTTGGCCTAAAAGTACTGCACATGTGAGAGATACTGGTGACAAAGCGTGTTATCACCGAACAAGTTATCGTCTTGAATGCGGATGTTTAAGAATTTTCAAGTGTGAAAACATCTTTGTCAAATAAAACATAAAATGGGCATATGTCATTGTTTTGATATATTAGCGAGTAGCAATCTAAACTTGAGATACGATTGTAAGTATCTAATAAACCTGGTCTAGAAAAGTTGCCTTTTTGGATACGGGTATAGAGTCTCCCAAAATGCAAACTTGATTATACACTTCTGTTATATATTTGTAACTAGTTCTTTTAAAACATCAGTAGGAAATTTGCACGTACGAGTTTCAAATATCCGTTCATAAGCATGTTCGTTGTAACAAAAACTAGAGTTCGACTCTACCCTTGTTTTTTTAGAAACACACACGATGTATGTATGTATTTTTGGTCATCAAATAAAAATACATACATAATCATACCCAATAGCTCTACCACCTAAGTCGTACTTCAAGTCACTCAATTTACGAATTACCGTCACTCAAGCTGGGCCCCGGCTGTAGTATCCCCAAACCAAACACCAATTCCCGCCAGAGAGAAGTCTCCAGCGCCCAGCGGGAAACGCGCGCGCCGAAACCCAAACTTTCGCCACGTCAGCGATCCGTGCCGAAGTGCATCCGGCCCGTCCATCCCGAACTACGACGAACGGCCGATATCAGTTGACATCACCGATCCGCGGCACCACCCCTCCGCCAATCAGCGACCACCTCGTCCCCTGTATATAAACATTCCGCATCCTCCTCTCTTCCTCACATTTCATCTGCAACCAAATTCCCCAACCTCCGCTCCAAGAACCATCCATGGCGCCCAAGGCGGAGAAGAAACCGGCGGCGAAGAAGCCCGCGGAGGAGGAGCCCGCGGCGGAGAAGGCCCCGGCCGTGAAGAAGCCCAAGGCGGGGAAGAGCCTGCCGGCGGGCAAGACCGCCGCGTCCAAGGAGGGCGGCGGCGTGGACAAGAAGTCCAAGAAGAAGAACAAGAAGTCCGTCGAGACCTACAAGATCTACATCTTCAAGGTGCTCAAGCAGGTCCACCCCGACATCGGCATCTCCTCCAAGGCCATGTCCATCATGAACTCCTTCATCAACGACATCTTCGAGAAGCTTGCCGGGGAGTCGGCGAAGCTGGCCCGGTACAACAAGAAGCCCACCATTACATCGAGGGAGATCCAGACGTCGGTGCGCCTTGTGCTGCCTGGCGAGCTGGCCAAGCACGCCGTGTCTGAGGGCACCAAGGCCGTCACCAAGTTTACATCGGCCTAGGCTGTTCTTTGTTTCCCTGTCAGTTTCGAGATTCGCCTGTATGCTGTAGTTAGGTTCCTGAATGTGTTTCTGGCCGTGTAATCCTGTAAGAATTGTGCTTCTGTGGGAGCAGCCCTGTTATTTCAATCTGAAGGAATACTTATGTTGTCCCATAAATACCATTGATCTCGTCTCAGCCTTCTGTTCTTTGGTTAGCTGTATCTGTCATTCTGTATTTCAACGACTGTACTGCTTAAACTTGCAGCGTTTCCTTTACAGAAATTCTATGTTTTTTCTTTGGAAATGGCTACCGCATGGTACGCATCTTTCACTTTGGCGCACAATTCGACTCTTTCGGCTCCAGGACGGCAGAAATCAATGCAGCGAACTGCCTCGGCTCCAAGAATTGTGCTGCTTGAAGAAAATAGTGACTGGCTTCAATCTGGTTTAGACACATTACAGTTTGGATCTGGAGGAGTAGTAGTACTTACTCGTAGCTTGTTTGTGCGACAGTTTAGCACCCGGTTCTGACGCTGAAGCTGTAAATCTCTGCAGATACTGCGTCTGGACTCTCAAAGCTGTTTTTCTACTTCAATTCATGAGGCCGGTTTAGTTTCAGAGTTTAGGCGTTGTCCAGGTGCTGTTGGGTGCAGGTGCAACTTTTGGCATGATTTCAGTTAGCAATGCGTTGCGCGCCCCTGGTCCTTCAACGTGTAGTGTCGGTGCCGCACCGAAATATTTGGGCGGGATTTCAGTTTATAATAGTCTAGTGTGATAGTGCGCGAAAGCAGTGGCGGCGCCAATCTCAAAAAAAAAAAGTGGCGCCGCCACCAAATTACCTACTTATTTCAGTGACGCTGGTCGCATGACGTATTTTTTTTCAGGACATGCAAACTAACATAGAAGGCATATCCTCTTAGCGTATACTTGAAGTACGTAATCTTCCACATAAGGCGTGTTTTCTGGACATATAAACTCCTTTTTTAAAAACCTGTAATCAGCTGGTAGGGAACAAACCTATCGCTCGGAACTTACTCCTTGAGACATCCATCACTATAACAGAGTACAAAATGACAACTTCGGCAGCGTAAAACAATACAACTCAACCTTCACTACCGAGTGATCTAACGAAGTCACCCCATTTTAGCCTCTGTTTCAATGGATAGGGGACATGAGTTGTGCTATTGCTCGCTCTATCTTTCGCGTTGCTGGCGTCTTCTCCTCTATAAAAGCAAATGATATATGGAGCAAATACACATTCATACATTTAAAGATGGCATGTGGGAAGGTGGAAGTATTTTTAACATATTGTGGGAGCAAATACACACCAGAGCCTCTTGCGATGTAAGAACGACAAAATGTGACCGACGATAACAAGTTTAGTTATCAAGCTATTCTTTTTCCGCTTAGTCATGCAGGTTTTACACAAATATATGTAATTAGATCTATCTGTTTATTTTCTGTAACAATTTTTTTATTTCCTAAACTAGCTAGTGACTTGTGGACACCATGTGATAATAAACACATTGCGTAAGAGTTTATAAAATACTAAATGTTACATGCACAAACATATTAGAATCCACATTATTTTTCATTGATGATTACTCTACACAATACTAGAGATCCTCTCGCATGCGCCATGCCCTGGCCCCGCGTGGAGCTCTCTGGTCCCGGGTCGTAGGACACCCGGGACTAGAGGGGGGGGGGGGGGGGGGGGCTCTAGTCCCGGTTGGCGTGTACCGGATGGACGTCCGGTCCCAGAGGCCTCTACCACCCGGGACCAAAGGCATGGTTTCCACTACTGGATATTCAATTCTAAATTTTGTGTTTATGTGTCTACCCCCTCTCGGCGCCGGTCAGAGGAGTCGCTAGGTTCCACTTTTTTCCAAGGGATGAGGGGTTTCTTTAAATATTAAGTACAACACATGTACACTTTATTGAATTTTGAGTTGATGTAGACAATTTTGAGCATAAAAAGTAGTATCACAGGTTTAGATTATACTCTACTAGCAGAAGTTTCCATAAAATGATTACTTAATCATATTACTAGAAAGTTCTATTGAGACATTTGTTAGACCATGCTCATTATAAATATATACCATCAATTCTTACAAATTATATGGATTACGCATTGTAAAAACATAGTTCTAGAAAAACTTTGTTCCAAAGTACAATTTACAATCTTTAATGAATTAATTAGAAAATAGTACAAAATAATATTCCCAATTATGTGGTTAAACTATGCAGCAAACATAAAATTATATTTGTAATACTATGCCATGTTAAAATAAGACCCACAAAATATAAAAGTTTTGTATAAATTTTATTAATATTTGATCGGTCCAACGTGCCATATAATGCTTACTTAATCATGGCTTCAATCTGCCCATTAAATATATGAAGATCATTATCGTTGCTGAGGAAGCTAAGCTGGTATGTTACTTGAAATAACTTATATGTTCTTCTAGATACACTTGTTGCTTCTGTAGTTCAGAACTAGTGTTTGTTTTGTCTGAAAATCCGCAAGTCTGCAGGGGATGTGGAACTTATGAATATTGTGTATACGAGTTTGCACGCTATGTGTGTTGTTCAAATTTAAGTTTGTAGTTTATATGCAGTGCGTGTTCTTTTTCAGGCCTTCGTTTGTATGTTGTTCACCCTTATGAGATCTGGTTCGCGAGAAAATATGTTTGGGGGATTTTCGTACTTGCTCTTCATTTGCTTGATGTGACATCGTGATTTTTTTACTCTAGTTATTATTTTTGTCGTGCTGCTGTACTGCGTGTGCCATCATGTTACTCTTGTGCGTGGCTTTGGCATATTTATTGTTACAATTTGGTGTAGGCCATTGAAAGTTTGGCAGAATGGAGAGGCCAAATATGAGAGCACAAATGTTTTGTTCATTTGAAATGCTAGGGTATGACGCTGGTATTTCTTCCTTTCCTGGCAAAAGCTACAAGAGCATGCCACTGGTAAGGTCCTTTTTCTCATAACAGGACTAGAAACACAAGCCAAACACTTAAGTAAACAAACCACGAAAGTGCACATTCATTCATCAATTCAGTATATACTGGAATTACATTCATCTACACACAACTTTTGCACCACTTGTGCTACATAGCTAAGCTACTAGAACTTGCTGGCAATCTAGCATTCTAGCTGAATGTTAGTAAGTCTGAAATTTCTTCACAAGATCAGAACTGCCTGCATTACACAACACTAAATTTAAGTACAAATTATCGGCCTGGAGCCTGGCCAGGGCGTCCCAGCTCGCTGCTCTTGGATGACGGCGGTCTCCTCCAGGATCGTGTGCTCCAGCAGGCAGCAGCTCGGTGCGCAGCCGGGACTCCCGCTTCTGTAACTCCTCGACGAGGCGGGCGAGCGAGCTCGGCCACCTCCGGCCCCGTCCCGACGACGCAGCGCGCGCCGGCTGCACCTGCGCGGAGTAGCGCGTGAAGGAGCTGCAGCCCTTGGCCCCCGAGCCGGGCGGCGTCGTCTCCGCCGGACGAGGGCGGCGGGAGATCCAGACGTCGGTGCGCCTCGTCCTCCCCGGGGAGGTCGCCAAGCACGCCGTCTCCGAGGGCACCAAGGCCGTCAGCCCGTCACCAAGTTCACATCCTCCATGGCTCTGGTGTTTGGCTTCTCTGTCAGTTTCATATTGTAAGGAGTGTGCTGGTCGTGGGAACATCGATGTTATTTCAATCCGAAGAAATAACAATGTTGCTGCATCTCTCTGAATCATGCCTGTATCGGTCTTGATCTGCAGAATAGTATTACTTCTGATGATCTTTTGTGTGCGACTGTATCTTGGGTCGAACTGTAATTCTGCTTTTGATTCATGCCGTCTGTTCTTATCCTGTGATCCACGTCGCCTGTAATTTTTCAGAAACGTTGGTCTGCTTTTGCATCTGTTTTCGAGTTTGTTCTTTCGGTATTAAGACATTAAGCTATCCTAAGAATCTATTGTTGGTTACTACTTGTTGCACTGGAAATCGCTGGACAGAACACGATCTCCCGGTTTGGAGCCACACTTCAAAAAACTTGGGCTCCAAAATGGCAAATTCAGATGCCTCGAGTTTGCCTTCGCTCCCTGAATCCAGTGTCGTGGAAATGCAGTGTAGTATGGCAGTTTGCCTGATTTCAGTTTCAGATTTTAGCTTTTGGCACCGAAAACGCTTGCGCACTAAACATTTTATGTGAGGCGTAAACGAACTAGCAAGGCGTACTCTGTCCACTACTTAGTCGAACACGTAATCTGATACTAACGGCCTCGCGCCCACTCGTCGTCAGCCCAGCTTTTCTCACCGGCGGCGGGAAAGCGATGTCCACCTCGCCGCGCCTTCGTTCGGCCGGCCGCCTCTCCGTGTGCTGACATGTTCGCCGTCGCAGAGGCTGTTGGTGTCGAGTACTACTGCGTGCCCCTGGCTGGGTTCCTCGGCGCGGCTGCTGTGGAGCCCGCTCTGCGTTGCTCGGGAGCACAACGTGTTTGTGTTATTGCCTGAGAGGGTCCGTGGCCGCTGGGGACGAGGTACATCAGATGCTTGCGTCTACTTACTGCCCGCACATGGGTGAACCGATGGACATTGTTCGGTTGTTCCATCTGGCACTTACTGTTCTTGATAACATGCTTCCACATTGATTCGTGGGTTGTTGGTGTTGATGATTTCCTATGTAATTTTTACGAAGCCAATTTTATGTGTTTCTTGACCAGTTAGCTGGCTTTCATAAACATGATGCTTTAGAAGCTTTCCTTTCAAAAAAAAGTGTGGTTTGCGATTGGGTGGTTATAAGGTCGTTTCGACTCCTATCGGCCTGTATTAGGTAACAAAATGAATGAGCATACAACAGAGAATTGTTGTGTTTTCCCATGCACTTACCACCAATAATGCTTACGTCTTGGGATATGTTGTTGCCCGAGAGCACTGGTTGCTGTCGGATTTTTTGAAGAACAAGGAATATGATACATGTTTGTGTATGTGTGCTGATCTTGGTTTTATTATATTTAGAAGCTACTTCATGTGTTTCTTGACTAGCTAATTGATTTGCACAAACATGGTGCCTTTTCAGTGTATTACAATTTAACTGTTATAAGGTCGTTTCTGATCCTGTTGCATTTCAACAGTTATCAAAATGGTCATATGACAATGATTTCTTGTTCTCACACGCACACTACTACCAATGCTTACATCCTTTCTTGATGTTTTAGTTCTACTGTCAAACCACTATCTTTAGTGCTCAATGTAACGTGTGTATCTTAAATTTCCTTGTTTTCAGGTCTGGCATGGACTGCAGTAATTATGAGTCATCAGAGCTGGGTGATACAGATATTGATGACTGTGCTTAGAAGGCGTACATGGACCTGAAGTCTGTCAAGTTTGTGGTCAGGCTAGGCACTAACAGGTTCAGGACTGCTATTTGAGCTGTCGCGGAAGACTGAGACTCTCATAACTAGTTTAACAAACCATATGTGTGCTAATAGCAAGTATTTGCTGGAACTTGAGTGCAAGTATACTAAGACGGATATTGCTCTTCAGAGGGCCATGGAAGACTGTGACTCGCTGCACTGACACTACAGTGAAGGTACCCTCGTGGAATTGCACTACCGGAAAAGTATCCTGCAGTAGCTGTCTGGATGCTACACTCTTTTGCATTGCCAACATGATCATGTCTGTTGTTTTCTGTTTCATTTTGTCTTTTCTGCAGAAATACGAAATATGCAGTCTGCTGCCCGGGAACATTTGTTGAGAATTTTTCAAGAGACTGATCAACTGAGAAAGCAGTTGAATGAGGAAGAGAGTGACATCAAGAGACTGACATCAAGAGACTGTTTCATTTTGTCTTTTTCAAGAGACTGGATCGCTTTCGGCCAATGCGAGGGTCGATCTGGTTGCTTCGCCGGGACGGCGGTCCCGGAAACGGTGGTGTGTCTTGTTGCGTTTGGTTGACTTGTGTCGTGTGGGCGGCGGGTCGCCTCGCTTGTGCGGTTTTTTGGCACTGTTTTCCTTATAAACAGGGCATTTGTATGGTTTTTGGGCCCGGTCTTCCTTATAAACTGGGCCAATTCTTTTCTATCTATTCGAGGGTGGTACGACCACGTTATCCTCAAAAAGGAGACCGAAGCAACTAAGTGAAATTGTTTCTCAAACTGACATGGAAAGAAGAAAACTGGAGAATCACAGGAAAAATGTATGAATCTGCCTCCCTTTGTTTTATGTTACTCTTTAGCACAGTGCACCATCTGTATATCAGAATTCAGTCTTCCTGTAAAGCGATGGTACTATTTCTAGGGCATAAGAATGTCGTGTTTCTTGGTAATACGTCTCTGTTTATCTATACATCACTATTTTTCTTGAAGTTAGCATTAACTTGCTTGTGATCTTTGTGTAGAACAATCTGGCTGGCTAATTATCTTACTTCTAAACTACTTCCGCTGCAGAATGATGACCAAAATGAATCCCTCCACATGGCAAGAATTGAGCAAAAAAGACAATGAAGGTGTGTGAATTATTGTTGAGAAATAAGGTATGCATTCCTATCCTCTATTTATTGGTTCCATTCAAGTTCTTTTGAATTATAGAATCTAGAATTTATTCTAATGTGTCACATACTTTCCAGAAAGAGGACTCTGGTTTGAACAAAATCCTGATGTTAGAGAAGCAGCTGGATGGTAAGTATAAGCTGGAGCTGGATATACAACAAGCTTAGAGGCAAACTTAAGGTAGTGAAACACATGGAGGGAGAGTGTGTTGATATGAAGAAACTTACTGAAGAGTCGACTAAACAACTAGAAGAAAGAATGGATGTGTGGAACACTTGGATGAGCTAAATCAAACTCTTATCATTAAAGAAAGGATGACCAATGATGAACTGCAAGATGCAAGTAAATAGCTGATCAAGGTAACATGACGTGATATACTAGTCTTCAACTTCTAAATCTCAAGGTCCTGAGACTTGCGCTCGTGTGAATGCTTTATAGGGCTTGGCAATTTGTTAAACCCTTGTAGCAACATGGAATCAAGAGGATGGGTGAACTGGATGAGAAGCTGTTTGTTAGTGCTTGCAAGCAAAGATATGGCATAGAGACCGAATTAAAAGCTCTTGAATTGTGCTCCTAGTGGCAAGTTAATCTTAGGGGCGCTAATTGGGATCCTTTCAAGATAGTGACACAGGTGAAACGGCCAAGGAACGCTTGTTCCAATGCATTAGTTCCCTGAACATGCCCCCGTCACTCCCTCTCCTTTCCCACCACGCCAAACCACTCAACCCTACTATGTCACTCACCTCCGCCATCCCCTCCCTCTTTCCAGATCCACCAAGGCTGCCAGCCCGCCACCAAGTTAACATCCTCTCAGCTTGTACTCTGGTCATCTAGTTGTACTAATACTGGCTGGTGTTAGCTACTACTTAGACGCTGTTTATCTTGGAATTAGAAATGTGAGTACTTGATGCGAATTGATGTTAGTACGATTACATACTGCTTTCTTTTAGAACCTGCTGTCTGACATATCATAATCACATTGATGCATTTCTACTCTGTGTTTTCCTTTTTTTGCCACATTTTTTTGTGCTTTGTGAGTCTATTCTGATGTGCTTCCTAGTGTCAAATTTCCATTTGTTACTGGATGTGGTGAAATATTAGTCAGTTTCTGCTGCTATTGCGTATTGTCATATTTTTCCAACACATTACACATGGGAAATGTTTTGTGCAATGTCTGAACTTTTATGTACTGATTTACTTGGAGCAATAAATATATGTGGTCAGCATACTGAGGATTGAGAATGTAGTTTCTCAAATATTTGAAATTTTGTAAAGAAGCCATGTATGTGTACGGCGAATGATAATGCTATTTTTCAGGATATTACATTTTCGGATACTGTTGCAAATAATGTAGCTCATATCACAAATGCTAACTGAAACGAAATGCATAACTTCTACTGTTGCAGGATCATGTCATTCCAGCTCGAATGTCTTGAGAAGAGGCTCCTCTTGTGCTCCATGTTCCCCTACACGCTTACCAGCAAACAGGAGGTACGCATCTCTAATTGCATGCATCTCTCCCGCTGCATCTCTTATCAGCGTCCGCTCTCGTGGCTGTCTCTTGGAGCAGGATATGCCAAGCCTGAAGACAGAAACCAAGCACTCCTGGATTCTACTACTTTTAATATCTTCCTTTGGTTCTCTATGCAGCCAGATTGTTGGGTCTGCTATCTCCAAGGATCTCTCTGGAATAGCACCCTCAGCAAATTTATGCAGACTCAGTGAATCCCTGAACGTGTCGTCTGTTGGGCTTCTTCCGGTAAACATCTCAAGCAGCAATATTCCAATACTATAAATATCACCATAAGTAGAGACCACAGAGCCTTCTCCGTACTCTACAATTAAAATTGTGTGGTTAGCAACTTAGCATGCGATGAAAACTAAAAGAAAAAAATAAGAACAGTTTCAGTTACCTGGAGCTACATAGCCTATGGAACCTCTAATCCCGATTGAGCTATATGAAGCTTGCATTCTCTTCCTTGTATTTCTTGAAGGATCTTTGATATGCCAAAGTCTCCAACGCGGGCGCTCATGTCTTCAGCAAGAAGAATGTTGCTTGGCTTAAGATCACAATGGATTACAGGCGGTTGACAGTAGTTGTGCAGATATTCTACTGCGTCCACAATATCGACAGCAATATCAAGCCTCTGGGAAAGGCTGAGAGTGGTGTTTGTTGTGGGCTCTTGAGCTTTTGGATGAAGCCAACCATCCAAGTTACCATTGGCTGAAATTCAAAAACCAGTGCCTTGAACTCTCGACCTTTGTCGTCGACGCTTGAGCAACACGTTATGATCTTTGTGAGACAACGGTGTCGTATCCTTCTCATGGCCTCACATTCAACCTGAAAACTCTTGGAAGATCCAGATTGCTGAAGATTAAATACCTTGACAGCCAACGATCTATCTTGACTGTCCAAATCACACTTATAAACTGCACCATAACTTCCTCTCCCAAGCAAGTTAGCTTCTGAAAACCCATTAGTTCCTGTAAATAATGCTTGGTATGAGATTCTTTCATATTGCTCCTCTGCATTTATAGATTGCACTATTTCCTTCTGTCTTCTTTTGAGCTTCTGGCAAAGTATCCAAACAACAAGAATAAATGAAAGCGACAACAAGATTGTTCCAGTTGTTGCCAGAGAAATTACCAGATACTTTGGCATCTCTGTTTTGTTCTTGCTTAAGTGGCTTATGGAGCATGGAACCAAGTGAAGCTGAGGTGGGCCACCACACAAGTTCATATTCCCAGCAACTGCTATGTAAGTGATATTTCTGAAAACACCTCCATGTGGCACCTCACCTTGCAAATTATTGAAGGATATATCCAATTTGGACAGTGTTGTCAAATTTTGTAGAGCTGCCGGGATTAACCCTGTCAAGTTGTTGTGTGCTAGGTACAGTTCCTGCAGGTTTCCAACATCACCAAGGGCATCAGGTATGTTACCGGAGAACTTATTCATTGTCAGGTTTAGTTTGCTGAGTCCCTTTATATTCTTCAGCAGTTTAGGTATACTTCCCTCAAATGAGTTATTGTCTAGCAAAAGCCATTCCAACACTATGCAGTTCTGAATACTGTAGGGTATCTTGCCAGACAACTGGTTTCCTGATAGAATCAGTTGATTAAGGTTTGACAAGCTACCAACTTCATCAGGAAGAGTTCCAGAAAGGGAGTTGTATGACAAGTCCAAGTACCATGAAAGGCCAGGTAATTTAAAAATCCCTCTTGGAATTGAACCATTAATTTGGTAATTCGTTGACAAATCAAGTACAAACAGGTTTTTCAACTCCCCTAGGCTTGCTGGAATTGGCCCCTCCAAGTTGCCATAGTATGCATAAAGCCTATTCAACCGCGAAAGATTTCCTAATGATGGCGGTATGAGTCCAGACAAGCTATTGTTGTACAAGCCTAGCTCAATCAAGTTTTCAAGCTTACCAATACTCTCTGGAATTACTCCGGATATGTAAGTATTTGCTATGGCAAGCAAGTTGAGACCAACCAAATTGCCTATGTCTGCAGGAATACCCCCAGAGACCCCACTGTCCATTAAGTATAACTTCTGGAGAGTTGTTGAGAGGTTCACAATCGAACCAGGTAGTTGTCCTCCAAAAGAGTCGCCTCCGAGTGACAAACGCTCTAGTTGGCTGCAGTTCGCCAAAGAAGTGATGAATTCCCACCCCTTGTTGTTATTCACTTCAAGCTTATTTCCATCCAAGTCCAGATTTTGGAGAGCTCCCAGCCTCCCCAAAGTGGGAGGCACATACCCACTAAATCTATTTCCGCTGAGCCTAAGTCCTGTGAGGTATGATAGATTTGATATTGAGGAAGGGATTGTTCCCGTGAAATGATTCTCACCCAAGCCAAGAACTTTCATCTTGGAGAACTTGTTGCCAATATCATCCTTAATGCTTCCGTACAACATATTTACCCCTACCTCAAATATTTCCAGCGATGACCAGTTGTAGAGAGAAGGTGGAATCATACCAGAGAGATTGTTGCTGAAGAGATTGAATTTCCACATGCTGTGGATGCTGCCGAGCCCTGGTGGTATCAAGCCCACGAGCTGGTTATTTTTTTGAGTTTTAAGACGGTCGTATCCGTCATCCGATTAGATAGAATAGAATGTTATTTACAGAGTTTAAGATTAGGGAAAATCCCTATAAAGACACGAGCTGGTTATTTGAGAGATCGAGGTATTGTAGATAGGACAGATTGGCTAGTGATGCCGGGATGGGTCCTGTGAAGCTGTTGTTACTTACGGAGATTGCTGCCAGGGACATGAGCTTTTCGCCGAGCTCACCTGGGATGCGCCCGCCAAGCTTGTTATTGTGCACTCCCATTATGATCATGCTGACGCAGGAGCTCAGGTTCACAGGGAACGTGCCAGAGAATGTGTTGTCGTTCAGGTAGAGCCTCTGTAGGCGGTGGAGGCGCCCGAGGCTCGCGGGGATCTCCCCATTCAGCCAGTTGAAGCTCAGGTCCAGCGTCCGCAGGAACGTGAGGTTCCCGAGGGCCGGTGAGAGCGCTCCGGTGAGCCCGGCAGTGGCGGATGTAGAAGTAAATTGTTGGGGGTGCCAAACTCAGTATTCATGGCCTAAATATCATTTATGTATTTTTTTAACACATGTAATACACATAAAAGTAGACTAAATTGGTACTAGATTACAAAATCTGTATTTTTTAGGGGGTGCCATGGCATCCATGGCACCCCCACTGGATCCGCCCCTGGAGCCCGGTGCCATTCAATCTCAGCTCCACCACCCGCGTTGGCCTCCGGTGGTTGCAGGTCACGCCCTCCCAGCTGCAGAAGTGGGCGCTTTCGTTCCACGAGGCCAGCATAGGAGATCTGGTGTCGCTGACTTGCCCTTTGAAAGCAAGCAACGCGTCTTTGTCGCCAGCGCTCACTACGGTGATCATCACGACGGCAAGGAGTGACCATAGCAAGGTCATGGCCATGATCTCCATTGCCAGGCCCTTCTTGGTTTGGTTGCCAAAACAGCAACCCCGAGGTTCGCTTATACTTGGCCATCTGTGCTTGCCTTGTGCCTGTTGGAAGCGTTGTGCAATTATTCAGACAGTGTCTTCAGCTGTACCATTTAATTTGGTCCAGTTTCCCCTTCAAGAAATGATTTAGACACTCTGTTGACTTTATCATATCTTTAACATGCAGAATTTGCTGAACGGAGTGACAGAATTTTAAACATGTTACTGTCAATTATTTTATTTGGAAAACTGCATGGTTTGTGCGCGAAAACTCTCTTGCATGGTTTCTGCGCGAAAACTGTCTCTTGCACACGAGCGTCAGTGCGAGCTTGCTGCAACAAACTCAAACAGCAAGCAGACAGTGGGCTTTGCTCCCGTCATTGATCCGCAATCCCATCCACAAATGCAAATAGATTGTTGAATCTCTTTTTTTTTGCGAATAAACTGTCTTCCACAATTCCTTACAAGAGAAACCTTGGATCCACCACAATCCAATTTATTCCACTTCTATTAAAAAGGTGCAAACGTATCGTTATTTGTAGCTTTTTTATTTTCCCTAGGCTGGAGCACCATTTCATTGTCGCCGCAGTCAACGAACTGGTAGCTGACAGTATGGTGGCCCTGCTGGATACCCTGTCCGTTGGTGTCGATCTTGCTGAACACCGTGTCGTAGTCGAGGTCCAGGCCGCCATTGTTGCACTGGTTGACGATCCTCGCCGTAATTTGCACGCCGGTCGCCGTGTTCATCACCTATGTATGCAGATTCAGACGATTAACCCGTTATCCAAGACGTAGAAAAACATAGAATGACATTTGAGACACCAGGCAGTTTTATGCAAACAGGGTGAAATTGTACTGTACTTACCGGGAGGCATTTGCCGTAGGATGCCTGGCTGGTGGGCCCACCTCAGCTTGGAATCTGGAGAGTCAATACCAGGGATTCCGTTCGGAGGGGCCTCCTCGCTCCCCAGGTTTCCATCGTTAGCCACCAAACAAACCCAATGGGCCATGAACGGAAATTCTTTAGCGAAAAGGTGTACCTATCGGCTACCGAGTCCGAGTGGATCTCCGGAGGGGCTGCGCGCTGCGATGCGAGCGATTCAAAAGCGCAGCGAGCGACGCACAGGGGACGGTGTTTTCTTGTTGCGCCGCCTCCACCACTCAAACCCTAATAATTCGCCGAAAACCCATCGCCATGGATTCATCCTCCATCGATAAATCGGCTATCGATGAGTCCCCACCCGTTGTTCAGCCCGTCATCGATGAGTCCCGCTCATCGATGAATCCAAGGGTTTGCCTCCCGCTCCATGGATCAGTTTCGACATGGCCACCCCGTGGGTGATGTTCGAGCGCTTCGTGTTCCGCAGGGACGACGACGACGGCTCCTTCCCGGACGCCAAGGCCGCGCCCATCAGGGCCACGTCCGTCACCTCACTGGGACAGCCCTTCACCGTCGCCATGTCCTCAGCCAGACCTCCTGCCGTCTCCCGCCTCTACATGCAGTGGCCGGGCGGGAAGGGTTCAAGCGCCGAGCTCCTGACCACCGACACGGGCCTCCTTCTACTCAGGCTCACCTCCGTCGTGGAGCTCAGCGCGGGCGAGACCGACAAGTACCCTTACAAGCAAGACTACTTCGTCTGCAAAACCATCCCATTGCCCCCCCTACATCTCGATCAAACGGCTCCCAGAGTGCACTATACCCATCGTGTTAACTACCGGGGACGGCCGCCAGATAACTACGGATCGCCGGTTCCTTGCTGACGCGCTCGGCCTGTGTCGCCTCGATGGTGATCAGTTTGCGGTGGTGCAGCTGGCCAAGTTCTTGGTTCAAGCTGAGGACCGGGTGGGTGTGGAACTGTGTGTGCTCCGCTCCCCTCTGTGGACGGCCAGCGTCAAGGATGATGGCTCTGACACTGTTGCCGAGGGCAAGTGGGAGGTTCTTGAGCTGCCCATCCGCCATCTCAAGGAAGAATTCAACGAAGTCAGAAGCTGGTCAGTCGGTTCTGCCATCACATATGGCGGCACCATAATCTGGGTTGATTATCACCAAGGAGGTATGCTGTGCTTCACACCAAGAATAGGTTCATTCGTGGAATACTACCGGTTGCCTATCGACAACCGCCCTCGCGATTCACTACCAAGCCCATACCGCCTCGAGAAGTACCGCAGCCGGTGTGTCACCCAAGTTCACTCCCCCGACAGGCGCTATGTTTTCCACCTCAAGTTTGTGGATGTGGTCCGTGAAGATGGCGCCTATTTTGGAACGATTTCACCCGCTTCTAGTTTCACCGTCACCTACCATACTTTCACACCAACAGAGGATCAGAAGTGGCGCAAGGATGTGGTGCTGTCGTCTAGAAAAATACAGTATCTTAACTCCCGTAAACCTTTCATGCCGAGCAATGTTGTGACCACGTTCCCTGTTTTGAGTATGGACGATCCTAATCTTGTCTACTTCCTCGTGTCTGAGAAGAGGGACATGGCTGATAAGCTTTCGGTGGTTGCTATTGATATCGTTAAAGAGAATATAGTTTCAGTAGATCAATATATTCAAGGAGACCAAGACCTCAACGGCGAATATGCAGACATGGTCAGGCACAGGTCCCGTCTTCCGAGGTCTTTTCTGCCGTCTCAGTTCCTTGCTCATATCTGATTGACAGGTACTAATTTGCATGTCGCATACTCATTTCAGCATAGTGTCTATTAGTTATGCCATGCTGGATGTTGGTATTGTTGGCCTGGTTACTGATTTAGCTTCCTCCGTGGTCTTTCTTCCTTTTACATTCTATAAAACTTGTTCTGATTTGCAGGTATTTGCCTGCATGTCACATATTTGTGTTTATTGATCATTTTAAACACGCTTGGTATTCACTGCCTGACTTTGACCTCATGTTGGCTGCTGTTACCTAACTGCCTGAAGTGAACTCTTTGGATTCATTAGGAAAATGATGTATGCTAAGAATGTGAAACCACTGATAGTGCCAGTTTTTAAATGTTGAAATCATTTCAATAACAACATGTGCATTCTATATTACTAAAATCAGAAATCATACTCATTTATGCAGTTGTGGTGTAATAAAAACCATTTTTCCCCCTATTTTTAGCTTCAGGATGCAACCTCAATCAGTTTGGGGTGTAATTTAACTTTTGACGAAAATGTGCGGAGAACTAAGTTTTTGCAATAAAAAACAATTTATATGGCAATAATAAAATCCATTGCTCCCTTCTAATGTAAAGCTTTGGATGGTATTTGTTTGTTGTTCTCTCCATTATTTCCTACCTACACCAGCATAAGGTTTGCTACATTTGTAATGTCAATATTGAGACTAGGCCGAACCTTCATGTATGATATTGTGCAATAAAACTCAAGTTCTGAAAACTGTCTCTTGCACACGAGCGTCAGTGCGAGCTTACTAAAACAAACTCAAATAGCAAGTAGACAGTAGACAGTGGGCTTTGCTCCCGTCCTTGATCCACCATCCCATCCACAAATGCAAATAGATTGTTGAATCTCAAGTTCAGTTTGCAAATAAACTGTCTTCCACAATTCCTTACAAGAGAAACCTTGGATCCATCACGATCCAGTTTATTCCACTTTATTAAAATGTTCAAACACATCGTTATTTGTAGCTTCTTATTTTCTCTAGAGCTGGAGCACCATTTCGTTGTCGCCGCAGTCGACGAACTGGTAGCTGACAGTAAGGTGGCCCTGCTGGATACCCTGTCCGTTGGTGTCGATCTTGCTGAACACCGTGTCGTAGTCGAGGTCCAGGCCGCCATTGCTGCACTGGTCGACGATCCTCGCCGTGATCTGCGCACCGGTCGCCGTGTTTGTCACCTATATATGCATATTCAGACGGGAAACACGTTAGCCAGGGAATCGAAGAGCAGAGAAGGAAGAAAAGCAGAGAGAGTAAAACTGTCCTTACCAGGAGGCACCTTCCGCAGGATGCCTGGCCGGTGGGACCGGCGGGCCCGCAGAAGGCGGTCCAGCCGTACTTGGAGCGCCAGGCGAAGGACATGCCGCCGTCCCAGGTTGAGCAGTAGGCGCTGGCAGTGTAAAGGTCCCAGCTGATGCTCCTCGGGTTGTAGTAGTTGTATGTGGCGCGGACGTTGGACGCCGACTGCGCCGCCGCCGTTGAAGCCACCGCACACAGCAGGACCGCCGCCAGCGCCATGCGTCCCGCCATTGTCGTCGTCGCCGAAGGAGAGGATGTTTATCAGTGTATGCAATGGTGTTGATGGAAATTAGCCTCTTCCGGCCAGAGGGCATTATATAGATGTTGGGAGATAGTTGGGCGTGGCACCGACACATAATAAGGTGGACTTTTCTTTCTATATGCAGGTTTTCCACATCTAATCAAGAGCATGTGTCAGCAACAATTTTAATGTGACAACAACGGAGCATAGCTACGTGTCCACATGGATGACATGGTTTTTCAGCATCTTAATCTATCATCAATTTCGACGGCGACTTCTTATCTTAAGCTTTAGAGGATTAGAAACCTTACAGATTGACATATATAAAAACGGTTGTGACTACATCTTTGAAAAATCGTAGAATTCACAGGTCACATAAACTAAGATTATACTCTTAGTCGGCACATTTGAAATTGAGTGTGATCTATTAAAGATTTCTAATCCTACGAATCAAACATCTCCGGAGGAAAAAATTCTAAGTACGGAGTACTATTCTAGTTGCACAATATTTTTATATCTTTTGAAGAAGAAAAAGGCTGGAGATTTTGTTCTGCATGCCGGATTGTAATTTTGTGGAAACCTTATTGGTGAGCTCTTGACATCGACACCCTTATTATGTTGGTATGAATATTATAGTGGTATACTAGTTGTTCTCTCCGTTGTGCAAGCACATGCCTACCACCAAGCCTGCACCTCAAGCACATCTTGTCATCTTGCATCTCTCTCTCTCTCTCTCTCTCTCTCTCTCTCTCTCTCTCTCTCTCTCTCTCTTTTGCTTGACACTAATAATATTCCAATGGTTTACATGTACTGCTTGTGGGTGTTCGGTAGAAACAAAATAAATCCAATTAGTGAATTCCGCTTTCCGATGGATATGGTTAGTAGAACTTGGAACAAAAATTAGCACTCAAATTTTAAAACCAAGAAATTCAGATAACCGATGATTTCGGATAAACGGACTTTTACAGGACATACACACAAATCTCAGAGGCGGACTACTGAAAGTGGAGAGCACGAGTGACACTGACAATTGACTCTATCGGGTCTGCGAGATTGCTCATTAACATCCTTGGTTTGCGAGATGAAGCTACGCTTAATCTTCTTGATTCACTCGAGGGTGCATTTCAGCATGGGAAACGCCAAGAGGTAGATAGCCTTGGTGATGCATCACACTTAATAGTATAGCGACTCCTTTTGTCTCCCCGTCGAAGATAACAAGCATATCCGTCGAAGCAATCAGTAATCTACAAGATATATACTACACCTAGAAGTAGTATTCGACCAAAGAAAAACGTTATAATCAGTTGCTATCCAAAAGTGGCCGTGGGTATGGCGCTAGGCGGGGATTGAGGTGGCAGGTAGCCATGACGTAGTGTGGTGCTGTGGAACTGCAATTGATTTGGTGTCAAGTCTGCGACCCTAGGAGATTTTTCTTCCATTTGGTTACACGTTTCTTTCAGTTAATAATACTAGAATTTAGGGGATGAAGGAGACCCTTTGGCTTGGTTTAGAGTGGATGGGCAGCTGGAAGGGCGGTTGGGAGTTAGCCGATTAATAGCGGATAAACTTTGTGTATTGTGTACAATAAACTTCGTGTATTAGTTACAGTTTGTAGAGTTTTTTTCATAAAAATATATAGATAGATACCTTATAAGAGCATCTCCAATAACTGAAATCGGACATAAAAAACGTCTTGATGTAAAATATGCATCCACCAAAATCGTGATTTTTAGGGCCGCGAGAATGACCATCTCCAATGGCTGCACTAAAATAGGGCACCATATAGGGCACGAGTGCTTCAACAGCCGACTTAGAGCATCTCTAACAGATGCCCTATATTAGGAGGGTTGTTTTTGTGTATAGGGCACCTGTTTTAGCGTTTTAGGACACCAAAAACATTTCTGCTTTACCGTAAGCCCTATAATAGGGCACCTCCTCTCCAACAGCTGCCCTATTTTAGGGCATACGTCGCCTATTCGAAACTAAATTTGAGCCAAATTTAAAATAGTTTGACAACATTTCATACATAAACTTCAACAAACTGACCCAAATTTAAAAGTTCAACCTAATAAACTTCGAACCTAGACCTAAACTAGTGGCCCCTAGGTAATGCCTTCCAGTCGACACCGGAATCGTCATTGGAATCAAAGTCCGATAAACCGGACTCGTCGGAAGAATCCCCGATATCGATCACCGGAGTCGAGGATGTAGACGGGTGATGCATGTAAAATGCATACATGAACTTTGCATTATTTTACTTATATTCCAATCATATTTGCATCATATAAGGGTTATATCAATGTTTTATAATGATTTTGGGAATATTTCGTAGTTTTCCCATTTATTTGGAATTAACCCTGTTTTCCAGAAAACGTCTTTTTTAGTGTTTCAGACTTTCCGGGAGCTTCGAGACTCCAAAAAGGACAAGGCCAAAGAGCACGGTTCAGAATTTTCGAGACGAACGCAATGGGCTCAAGATGAAGACCAGAACGCAACCAGCTGGGAATTAGAGGGTCCCACGTGGCCCCTGTACCTGGCCACGTGGGTCCACCTCTTTTGGGCCTCGGAGCTCCGCTGTCGTTGATCTTTTCTCCACCGACCTAGTCGTGACCTAAAAACGCCTATAAAAATTGTCCCCGACGTTCTCTGGAAGGAGCGCCGCCGAAACACAGAAACACCGAAACAGAGACCTGGAGCTGCAGATTAGAGGGGGAAAACTCCGGCGGGGCGCTGCCGGGGTGGTCTCCATCTTCTCCAACGACTTCTCCACTGTCTCCATGATGAAGGGGGAGTAGTCCACCCCATGGACTTGGGTTTGTGGTGGTAACTTATGTATCTCTCCTCTCTTTGAGCTTCACTAATTAGTACCGTATGAGCTGCTGAACATGATTACAGTGATCTATGTAATTCCTATGGTGGATATTGTGGTATGAGATGATTTGTTATGCATTTACCGTTGTGTTGGAACTTTTATGACTTGTCATACTTTGGAGATATTCTATGATGCATGTGATGGTTTGATTTATTCATAATGCCTTGTTTATCCTTGTCATGAGGTGATTGACACCACCAAGTGTAGATAGATAAGAGAGATGTGGTCACACACACGAAATATGAATCATTGCACTAGTGTTTAGAATATTGTCCATTAAGAAGTATGATCACTAGTGGAAACCACGCCTCTAGTCCTGGGTTGTAGAGGCCTTTGGGACCGGATTGCCATCCGGTACATGGCAACCGGGACTAGAGCCCCCCCCCCCCCTCTAGTCCGGGGTGACCTACGACCCGGGACCAGAGAGCTCCACGCGGGGGCAGCACATGGCGCTTGTGAGAGGATCTCTAGTCCCGGGTTGTAATACCACCCGGGACTAGAGATGCACCCACGTGGCGGCTTGTGGCTTTTTTCGTTTCGATTGTTGTATATTACGAATAATTTGCAAAAAATACGGTTAATTATCTGTAAATCAGAAAAATACATATAGCATATCAAAATATTTGTAAGAGAAAGCTTTATGAGAAAGTCGGGAAATCAGAAGTCGGAACGTAAAGCCGTGAAAGTCGTGAAGTCGGGAAAGTCGACGTCACGTTTTGAAAGGACAAGGATGTCGCCTAGAGGGGGGGTGAATAGGCGATTTAAAACTTTTCCGGTTTAGGCTTGATAATTGCGGAATAAAACTAGGTGATTAAATTAACAAGCCAACAACCTAAATAAACTAGGTCACCTATGTGCACCAACGACTTATGCTAAGTAAGACAAGCAACAAGGTGATAGCAAGATAGTACTTCAAGCACGAAGGCTATCACAAAGTAAAGTGCATAAGTAAAGAGCTCGGGTATAGAAATAACCGAGGCACGCGGAGACGACGATGTATTCCCGAGTTCCTCCTTTTTAGGGGAGTATGTCTCGTTGGAGGGGTGTGAGTTTCAAACTCAAGATGCCACAAATGGCCTCACCCTATTCTCCGATGAACCTCGCACAAAAGCTCGGTTCACCTTCCACTATTGATTTCCTTTTGGGCGGAAATCGAATCCCTTACAACAATCTTGAGGCACAACCCACAAAAGGATTGGGAGCTCCCAAGTGGCCTCAAAAGGCCTCCACCGCCACAAAAGGCGTGCACCGCCACAAAAGGCGTCTAGGGTCCAAAGACCCAAGAGTAACAAGCTCACGAACTTTTACTTCCACGAATCCTCGTGGAGAGCACAAACCGATGCACAAAAGCAATGGCAAGAACACAAGAAGTGCTCAAGTCCTTCACTCTCAAATCCCACCAAAAGCAACTAATGCTTATGGGGGGAGAAGAGAGGAAGAACAAAGAAGAGAACCACACAAGAACTCCAAGATCTAGATCCACTAGGTTCCCCTCACTTAGAGGAGAGATGGATTGGTGGAAATATAGATCTAGATCTCCTCTCTCAAATCCCTCAAAGATATGCAAGAATCATGGGAGGAATTGGGAGAGGGGCAAGCTTTCCAAGGACAACAATGGAGGTGAGAGAGAAGGAAAAACGTGCTTGGAAGAAGCTTAGTGGCTGAAGGTAGGTGGAGGGGTATTTATACCCCTCCCAGAAAAAGAGCCGTTGCAGCCACTTAGTCCGGAGACTCCGGACCACGGAGGCCGGAGACTCCGGCCCGGGCGGAGACTCCGGACCAAAAGGGCGGAGACTCCGGATGCAGAAAGTCAGGAAAAAGGCCGATGCAGAAAAACTCATACCGGAGACTCCGGACCACGAGGGCACTTCGCTCCAAAACCAGGGAGGCCGGAGACTCCGGCCCTGAGCACCCCTGAGGCCGGAGACTCCGGACAGGAAACACAGCACAGAACAGCAAATCCTGAAATGCAATAACTTTCTCGTTCGAACTCCAAATCAGGTGAAACCAATTTCGTTGGAAATATTAAGATTCATAAATAGAGTAAAGTTACACACATGGGAAGGTGTGGAACTTTCCTCCCGGATAAACCGATAATATTTCCAACACGAAAACACAACAAGTTTTCCATCCGGACTCCGATTTCTATGATCTTGAGATTGTTGGATTCGCAACGAAGGGCATTACAAGATCATGCATAGAAACATCATAGTCCATCATGTGAGGAGGAGACCATAAGGAGAGAGTTTGACCTCTCTTAGAAAAGACGCACCGGTAAAACCTCCAACATCAAAAACGCAACAAGATATTCATGACATCCGTTTTTGATGGACTAGAGCTTGGTATAGAGATGAACACAAGCTCTAAATCCTCACATGGAACAAAGCCAAATAAGAACCAAGAAAGATGATATGCCAAGTAAGCAAAGGTTTGAGCTCTCCACAAAGATGCGATCAAGTTACTCACTTGAGAGCCCCTCTTGATAGTACGCCGTCTATCCTATAACCCGGTCTTCCACTAACACCAAGAGACCGGTAAAATAGAAACCCTATCAAGATCATACCTTTGCCTTGCGCTAGATGATAAAGATCTTGATCTCTTCAAGTAGACCACCTTTCTTGATTGAGCTTTGCTAGCACATGCTTGATGAAGACTTCTCCAAATACTCCCCCATACACCATTATGGGAGAGCCTCGCTTAGCTTCGTCTTCATGAATCCACTTGCACTTTGTCTTCTTATCTTGATATAGATGATGGCTTGGAGATAAACATGAATGTTCACTCAATCTTCTTTTCCAAGCCATGCTTGCAAAAAGCTCAACACTAGACGACCATTCTTTATATAAACCCTTGGATAGAATCTTGGTCATTGATACGTCTCCAACGTATCCATAATTTCTGCTGTTCCATGCTTATATTATACCATTTGCTACATGTTTTATATACACTTCGTATCACTTTTATGCATTTTCTGGGACTAACCTATTAACAAGATGCCACAGTGCCAGTTCCCTGTTTTCTGCTGTTTTTGGTTTCAGAAAGTTACTTCTGGAAATATTCTCGGAATTGCACGAAACAAAAGGCCAGGTCCCTATTTTTCCAGCACGTACACGGAGTCCGAAGGAGACACGAAGGGGAGCCACCAGGTGGCCAAACCACACCCAGGCGCGGGTGGGCCCCCTGCCGCGCCACCTGGTGGTTTGGGCCCCTCGGGGGTCCGCCGACATCGCCCCTTCGCCTATTTATTCCCCGAGACGCGAAAACCCTAAAACACCGAGCCTTTCATCCAGAACATATTCGCTGCCGCCGCCGTCGTCAACTCTAACTCGGGGGGTTCCTGAAGCTCTTCCCGGCACCCTGCCGGAGAGGGGAATCATCACCGGAGGGCTCTACATCGCCATGCCCGCCTCCGGAGTGATGTGTGAGTAGTTCATCCTTGGACTATGGGTCCATAGCAGTAGCTAGATGGTTGTCTTCTCCACTTGTGCCATCATGTTTAGATCTTGTGAGCTGCCTATCATGATCAAGATCATCTTATTGTAATGCTACATGTTGTGTTTGCTGGGATATGACTTATATTGATACCTATGTGGAGCTGAATATTATATTATCATGTCTATGTCATTTGTGATCTTGCATGCTCTCCGTTACTTGTTGAAGCCTTGGCCACGTGAATACTTGTAACTCCAAGAGGGGGTATTTATGCATGATAGTTGGGTTCAACCTCTATTTAACCTGGGATAGTGACAGCAAGTTCTAAGGTTGTAGATATGTTGTTGCCACTAGGGGTAAAACAGCAATGCTTTATTCAAGGATGAATGTATTGTTTACATTACGCACATTACTTAATGCAATTGTCTGTTGCTTGCAACTTAATACTGGAAGGGGTACGGATGTTAACCGGAAAGTGGACTATTTAAGCATAGATGCATGCTGGATAGCGGTCTATGTACTTTGTCGTAATGCCCAAATGAATCTCATAGTAGACACCACAGCTCACACATGCATGTTATATGCACTTATCAATTGTCAATTGCCCAGCTGTAATTTGTTTACCCATCATGTTAGTTATCTTATTGGAGAGACACCACTAGTGAACTGTGGACCCCGGTCCATTCTTTTACATCTGAAATACAATCTACTGCAATCATTGTTCTCTACTGTTTTATGCAAACAAACATCATTTTCCATTCGATACGTTTAACCCTTTGTTTTCAGCAAGCCGGTGAGATTGACAACCTCACTGTTAAGTTGGGGCAAAGTAATTTGGTTGTGTTGTGCAGGTTCCACGTTGGCACCGGAATCCCTGGTGTTGCGCCACACTACACTCCTTCACCAACACCTTCGAAGCAAACCTCGTTTTCCTACTGGTCCGATTAAACCTTGGTTTCATACTGAGGGAAAACTTACTGCTGCACTCATCATACCTTCCTCTTGGGGTTCCCAACTGACGTGCGACGTACAAGCATTGTTTCTGGCACTATTGACCTAGAGCCACCAGTCATCATATAATCTTCTAGAGTCCAACACATGAACTCCAATCTTCTTCATGGACAAGATCTATAAAGATACCGCAACGTAAACATTAGTCCATAGGGATTGTCATTAATTACCAAAACCACAGATGGGGCAACACATGCCCTTTCACGTTTTCCCGGCTTCCCGGTTTCACATTTTCACGGCTTCCCGGCTTCACGTTTTCCCGGCTTCCCGTTTTCACGGTTTCTCGGCTTCCTGGATTAATTTACATATAAAGATCCCATATATAAATGGACTAGAACCGTCATCTATTCGATTACATGGAGATCATCAAGCTAGCCACTACTAGAGCCCGTCATCTATCTTGAGACGGCGCCATTGTATTTTCCCTTCGGAGTTACAAGCATAAACTTGGCCAGAGCCTACAAGCATAAACTTGGCCAGAGCCTACACTAATAACGGAGAGCATGCAAGATCATAAACAACACATATATGATAGATCAATAATCAACTTGACATAGTATTCAATATCATCGGATCCCAGCAAACACAACATGTAGCATTACAATAAGATGATCTTGATCATGATAGGCAGCTCACAAGATCTAAACATGATGGCACAAAAGGAGAAGACAACCATCTAGCTACTGTATGGACCCGTAGTCCAGAGATGAACTACTCACGCATCACTCCGGAGGCAGGCATGGCGATGTAGAGCCCTCCGGTGATGATTCCCCTCTCCGGCAGGGTGCCGGAGGAGAACTTCAGAACCCCCCGAGTTAGGGTTGACGGCGGCGGCGGAGAGGATGTTTTCTGGAATAATGGCTCGGTGTTTTAGGGTTTTCGCGTCTGGGGAATAAATAGGCGAAGGGGCGATGTCGGTGGAGGCACGAGGCGCTCCCCATGGCGGCGCGGCAGGGGGCCCACCCGCGCCATGTGTGGGGACGGCGCCTCGTGCCCCCCTTCGTCTCTCTTCGGACTTCTGGAACGTGTCGGGAAAAATAGGACTGGCAATTTGTTTCGTCCGATTCCGAGGATATTTGCAGAACAGCTTTTCTGAAACCAAAAACAGCAGAAAACAGGAACTGGCACTGTGGCATCTTGTTAATAGGTTAGTCCCAGAAAATGCATAAAAATGCTATGAAGTGTGAATAAAACATGTAGCTATTGGTATAAAACTAGCATGGAACATAAGAAATTATAGATACGTTGGAGACGTATCAAGCATCCCCAAGCTTAGTTCTACTCGTCCTCGAGTAGGTAAAACGATAACAACAAATAATTTCTGAAGTGACATGCTACCAACATAATCTTGATCAATAATATTGTAAAGCATATGAGCTGAGATCAAATCATTCAAAGCAAAAGTCTATAATTGATATAAGAGACAACAAAACAAGTTAGTTAAACAAGCTAAAAGTTTTCATGAATGATTGCTTTAAAGACATGAAACCGTACAAGGTTCATTAAAGATGTGTTAAGTATCCAATGTAGGAGTTCTATCCTTCAATTCCAAGCATCAAGTAATTTTCATAACAAAGAGGATTCAGCCAAGTAAAAATAAACATGAACATCATGAATCAACTGTTTCGAAGTCTACTCAACCGGTGAGCGTAAGCATTTGGTATTGGCACCAGGATGTTATGGCTAAAAGAACATTAATGGGGGTTTGGAAGGCCAAAGGAAGAAAGTCTCACAAAGCTATAAGTGATCATTAGACAAGAGGAAGTCTTATAATCGAAGCTATGTAAGGAGTAGTGATTGCCATGCAACGGATGCACATAGAGCTATATGTGTATGAAAGCTCTCCAATGGAACTAGTGGGGGTGCATCCAACTTGGTTGCTCATGAAGACCTAGAGCATTTTTGAGGAAGCTCATCATTGGAATATACAACCCAAGTTCTATAGTGTAAATTCCCCACATAGTTATACTAGTAAAACATGAAAACTCTCTCACATGGAGTATAGGTGCTAAACATGAGCACAAATGATGACTATGAATAATGCAGGTGCTGAAACATGAGCACAAGTGTGGATAAAGGATAGTAATGTTGCCCCCTTTTTCTTTATTCTTTTTTTCTTTTTTCTTTTTTCTTTTTTTTTCTTTTTCTGTTTCTCTTTTCGATGGCCTCCATGGCTCTTTTCACTTTTAGGGGCAACACTCTAATATGACAACACACTTTTTGTACAAATAACTCACAATGAACTAAAACATGATGTATGAAACTGTATGCCTCTGCCAGTGTAGCAGGATATGCAATGATCTAGCGTAACATGGGTAAACCGCACATCAGCTGTATAGAATCATGCAAAGCAATATGTATATGATGAATGACAACAAGTCATGTAATGTAAGATGGAAGTTGCATGGCAATATATCTCGGAACAGCTATGGAAATGCTGTGGTAGGTAGGTATGGTGGCTGTTTTGAGGAAGATGTATGTGTAGGAGAACAAGAGAAAGTTCTCCCACGGGTTTGGATGTACTGGCGAAGTATGCACAACTCTCAATGTGAGCAGAAGGCAATGCACAGCACCGAAGAGGCTAGCAAATATGGATGGTGGAAGTGCCAAAAACCGTAGCTCAACATTAGTCAAAAAGAACTCACAAGCTTATTGCAAACATCTAGCAGGTTCAACATTAAGAACATGATTAAAGTTTACTCCAAGAAGGGCCGTTCACGGCGGCACAAGTACCCCGCTAGATCCCTCGACCTTCAGCACAACTTAGTTATTACGAATCACTTTTAGACATGGAAAGCTATCAAGTCCAACTACACCTTCAACAATTTAAATAGAGTTTGTAGTACGGTACAAGCTTAAAGACAACTATCCACTAATAATTTTAACTTAATTAACCAGCAAGCTTTACCATCTAAATACCTCAAAACATTTGCAAAGAATCAAGTCATCAAAGTTCAATGATCTACAAGATTATGCAAGTTATTACTATACCACTACCACATGCAGCATTTTCTGAACCAACACATCAACCAAGCAACTAAACAAAAACTCTCCAAGTGATTTACAAATGAAACAAGAGAGTACTACTCCACAAGAATTAACAGCTCTAAAAGAGATGCATGAAAAACAGGAGCTAAAAGCATACAGTAGCTAGATAAGAATACTCAAAAGATATAAGTGAAGAATATGAGTATTCACATGAAAAAGCGGAGCGTGTCTCTCTCCCACACAAGAATGCTAGGATCCAACTTTATTCAGAAAATAAAAACAACAAGCAAAAATAAAAGCACACAGACGCTCCAAGTAAAATACATAAAATGTGGAAGAATTAAAATATAGTTTCACTAGAGATGACCTGATAAATTGTTGATGAAGAAGGGGATGCCTTGGGCATCCCCAAGCTTAGACGCTTGAGTCTTCTTGAATATTGCAGGGATGACCCACGGGGGCATCCCCAAGCTTAGGCTTTTCACTCTTCTTGATCACATCATATCATCCTTCTCTTGCTCCTTGAAAACTTCCGCCACACCAAACTCAAAGTAACTCATTAGAGGGTTAGTGCATAATCAAAAATTCACATATTCTACTGTGACACAATCATTACCAAAGCTTCTGGACATTACTACAGCCACTGATGTTTAATGGAGCAAAGAAATCCAATCAAACATAGTAAAAGAGGCAATGCAAAATAAAAGGCAGAATCTGTCAAAAACAGAACAGTCTGGAAAGACGAATTTTTTCGAGGCACTTAACTTGCTCAGATGGAAGAAACCAAACTAATGAAAGTTGCGTACATATATAAGGATCATGCGTGATTTTTTCAGAATTTTTCGAATTTTCTGTAGCGCATACAGCTCAAAACGGTGGACAGCAAAAATCTGTCACTGCGCAGAAATCCAATTTTAGCAACAACTTTCAACTAGAGACTTTACTTGGCACAACAATGCAATAAAATAAAGATACAAAGGAGTTGCTACAGAAGTAAACAACACCTTGACTCAAAATAAAATAAAATGACAGAAAATAAAAAGGTGGGTTGTCTCCCATAAGCGCTTTTCTTTAACGCCTTTCAGCTAGGCGCAGAAAGTGAAAATCAAGTGTTCTCAAGAGATAAATCATCCAAATCATCAAAAGCTTCCTCAAAACACAACTTGTCACAATAGGTACCTTAGGTGTTCCTGAAGATGTTTCATTATTTAAATTTCCCATAGTTGTACTAAGAGTTTTATCAATTTTAAGCTCATAATGAGTCTTGGTTTTGGCATCTTAGGAACATACATGAACTTTTGCTCTTTCCCACATAAGCCTTCTCCTTTCTTAAGAGAGAAAAGGTTGAACTTAAGGTTCCATAGCTTCTTCTAATTCACCAATCCTATGGTTTTGATTATCAAGAGCATGTTTAGCCTCTAAAGCAGTGATTCTTTCATTAATGCTTACTATGATTCATCAACTTGATATCAAGTAGTGTTGGAAAAAATTCTCCATAGAATCTAGTTTGTTTATAACATCCTCCAAAGTAATCTCAGTTTTAATATTGTTAGTAGGTGGTGTTCCTACTAAACTTTCAATTAAATTACAAGCTTCCAAAGCAGGAGTACCTAGGAAATTACCCCTGTAAGAGTATCCAGAACATACCTATACCAACTAGTGATACCAACATAGAAATTCCTAAGAAGGATCATGGTAGAATGTTTTTTAGTACATCTATGATGAGCATCACTAATTCTATACCAAGCATCTTTCAAACTTTCTCCCCCTTGTTGCCTAAAGGAACGAACCTCAACTTCAGGAGTACTCATTTTAGCAAAACAAAAACTAGGCCGAAATAACAAAAGTAAAACAAGTAACTAATTTTTTTGTGTTTTTGATATAAAGAAAGCAAACAAGACAAAATAAAAATAAAGTAAGCAAGACAAAAACAAAGTAAAGTGATTGGAAGTGAGAGACTCCCCTTGCAGAAGCAATTCGGCCTCCCGGCAACGGCGCCAGAAAACTTGCTGGCGTAGTTGACGGGAAATATCTTGTAGGAACCTGTTGATCTCCCCGGCGACGGCGCCAGAAAACTTGCTTGATGCGTGTAAAGCACACGTTCGTTAGGAGACCTCAAGTGTAAGGTTTGATGAGTGTAGCGGCAAGTTTTCCCTCAGTATGAAACCAAGGTTATCGAACCAGTAGGAAGTCGACGTTGCTTCGAAGGTGTTGGTGAAGGAGTGTAGTGCGGCGCAACACCAGGGATTCCGGTGCCAACGTGGAACCTGCACAACACAATCAAATTATTTTGTCCCAACGAAACAGTGAGGTTGTCAATCTCACCGGCTTGCTGAAAACAAAGGATTAGGCGTATAGTGTGGAAAATGATGTTTGCTTGCAGAGAATGTAAAAGAACAATGATTGCAGTAGGTTGTATTTAAGATGTAAAGGAATGGACCGGGGTCCACAGTTCACTAGTGGTGTCTCTCCATAATAAAATACTAACATGCTGGGTAAACATATTACAGCTGGGCAATTGACAAAATAGAGAGGTGCATAACAATGCATAGACATGTCATGATGATCACTATGAGATTTACTTGAGCATTACGACAAAGTACACAGACCGCTATCCAGCATGCATCTGTGCCTAAATAGTCCACCTTCAGGTTAGCATCCGCACCCCTTCCAGTATTAAGTTGCAAGCAACAGACAATTGCATTAAGTATGGTGCATAATGTAAACAACACTAATATCCTTAGACAAAGCATTGTTGTTTTACCCCTAGTAGCAACAGCACATCCACAACCTTAAAACTTTCTGCCACTGTCCTAGATTAAATGGAGGCATGAACCTACTATCTAGCATAAATACTCACTCTTGGAGTTACAAGCATAAACTTGGCCAGAGCCTACACTAATAACGGAGAGCATGCAAGATCATAAATAACACATATATGATAGATCAATAATCAACTTGACATAGTATTCAATATTCATCGTATCCCAGCAAACACAACATGTAACATTACAATAATATGATCTTGATCATGATAGGCAGCTCACAAGATCTAAACATGATGGCACAAAAGGAGAAGACAACCATCTAGCTACTGTATGGACCCGTAGTCCAGAGATGAACTACTCACGCATCACTCCGGAGGCAGGCATGGCGATGTAGAGCCCTCCGGTGATGATTCCCCTCTCCGGCTGGGTGCCGAAGGAGAACTTCAGAACCCCCGAGTTAGGGTTGACGGCGGCGGCGGCAGAGGATGTTTTCTGGAATAATGGCTCGGTGTTTTAGGGTTTTCGCATCTGGGGGAATAAATAGGCGAAGGGGCGATGTCGGTGGAGGCACGAGGCGTGCTCCCCACGTGGCGGCGCGGCAGGGGGCCCACCCGCACCACGGTGTGGGGACGGCGCCTCGTTGCCCCCCTTCGTCTCTTCTTCGGACTTCTGGAACGTGTCGGGAAAAATAGGACTTTGGCAATTTGTTTCGTCCGATTCCGAGGATATTTGCAGAACAGCTTTTCTGAAACCAAAAACAGCAGAAAACAGGAACTGGAACTGTGGCATCTTGTTAATAGGTTAGTCCCAGAAAATGCATAAAAATGCTATGAAGTGTGAATAAAACATGTAGCTATTGGTATAAAACTAGCATGGAACATAATAAATTATAGATACGTTGGAGACGTATCAGGGCCCTAAACAAGGTGTCCACCGTTTCGTGGTGCTTTGTAAACAATCTATGATTAACTCGGCTTGGGTCGACGAACCCAATCTCCCAGTTTTTCTTTCTATCACATTCATCGCTCTTCATTCTGCATAATACCGTAGTGATCGAGCATAATTAGAACAGGCAATGACCTTGCTAAGCTATAGACTTACAGACAATGTTCATCTTTACAGAAAATAAATGAATTGAATCACTTACAGACAATAGGCAGTGAGGATGCTCAAGTCGAGGGCGTCAAGCTGGTATAACTTATAGAGTTCTTCAAATTCAATAGTTACCTCGTCTACACCGTTGAAATGTTCACTTGTAATTTTCATAATGATCATTGTTCGACCTTCCAAAATGACCTCCGTATACTAGTTATGCAGTCTTGCCATTTGTGTTGGTAGATTCTTGAGCTCATCAGGTGACACTAGATCCTTCACGTATTCCCAGGTCCATCTAGCAGGTTCAAATGTAGGGGAGAGGATATTTTCGAAATCCAGTTGAGAAACTGAAATACCAGCTTCTGCAGCAAATTGTGTGCGGTGAGCGGGATCCTTCTCAAGCGCGGAGCCCATATCAGTGGTCACCTTGAGCGGGGAGATGGACTGATTTGACTGATGTCTTAGCTGGGCAACATCTCTTCTCCTTTCCCGCCGGAGGGAGCTTTCCTCATTTGACGTACATAATCATCTGGCCTATTCATCGAAACCTGCGATGGCTGAGTAAGAAAATAAACAGCAAATTGTGTTTGCTCTTCCGTATACTTTTCCTTTGGCTTAGGTTTACTTTTCTCCCTAAATTCTGCAGCATGTCTTCTCGCCTCTGTTTGTAGCCACATGCTGGCTTCCTCTGCAGTACACGGAGGTTCGTCGTAAGGTCTCGGGGGAGGAACTTTCGGTACTTTTGGGAGGGGCTCAAGTCGGCGTATGGGTGATCGGAAACCCATGGCGGTGGTCTTCATCCCCTTTCGAGCCTTAGTGGGCGGAGGAGGTGGAGACGGCTCAGGAGTCGGCTGGCGCGGCGACGGAGTCGGCTGACGCGGCGACTGACGCGACGACGGAGATCGAGATGGACTCATGCCGTGGTGGTCGTCGTAAGTGTCGTCATGTCGACTCAGAGAAGGCGATGGTGGCCTTGGCGGTGTCCAGCCTGGAAACTTGATCATTTTCTTGGGCCATAGAATGAGTCCACCCTGGACATCTCCCAGTTTCCTCTCATCATCCTCTCCAGGGAAACAAAGGTCGAGTGATTCAAATCCGGGTTCAACGTGATCCACGCCGACACGAGCATAGCCAGCTGGAATCTCCTTGTCACGATACAGTGCTGTAGATTCACAAGTTAAAGCATAGCCGACCGCCGCCTTCATGGATAAGTTTCTCATTGCCTCATGTAGCTCACAAGTTTTCTTCTCAGTAATAAAATCCACGGGTATGTTTGGTTCGATGCCTCATCAGCACCGACCGCCGTGGAAGCCACGCTGCTTTTCCGTTGAGATGGACCACCTGCTTCACTATCTTGCAGCTGCAGCTGATGAGTTGCCCCTTGACTAGCTCGCAATTCTTCTAGTTGCTTTTCTACTTTGCTCAATCGGTCGTTTTGCTCCTGCTCCTTCCTCGTCTTTGCTCTTTCTCGGCTTCTATATGAGTCACGGTCATCGGGAAACCCTTCATGCCACGTCACACCTCCCCTGCCTTTAACAGTTCCTCCTTTTGGTTTAGCACCGAGGGCCTTCCACAGCTCGTCGCGTTCTCTGTCGGGAAAAAACCTTCCCTCATGAGCATCCTTGATTGCATCCAGAATTGTTTGCTGGGGTATAGGAGTTTCTTTCGCTTCATCAACTATTACATCACCTAATGCGTCATACTCTGCCCCATGAGCAAGCATCCAATTTCTGACCCTACGGGGCCAACTATCTGTAACTGGAATGATCCCTTTTTCGCGCAGTTCGGCCTCAATCTTTTCCCACTTAGGCTCGGCAGCTATGTAGCAACCTCCACCCAACTTATGGTTATATATCTTCTTCGATGCATTCAACTTATTCTGTGCCGATCTATCCATGGTTAGTTGTGTACCCTTGTATTCCAGAAATGCCGGCCAGTGAGCCCGCTGCCTCTCTAGTGTTCCAGTGAAATCTGGAACTTTCTCTTTCTCAAACCAATCACGGTATATTCTGTTCTTCCATTTATTGAATTGTTCAGCCATCTTCTTCAGAGCCCAATGCTTGACTTTATCCGTCATGGCTTTTGTCTGTTCGAGACGATCAAACAATGGTAGGGTGAAATGTGCCATGAGCTTCTCCCAACATATATCTTTAGTTCTGGTGGTGACATAATAATTGCCCTCTATGTTCCTTATCTGATTCCATTCCGGTAGGCTGATCGGAACATTGTTCCTAGCAATAACTCCGCATTGATGCACAAACTTAGTGCGGACGTTCCCAAGATGTTGGCCATGTGAATCGACTGACTCAATTCTGTAATGATCTTTTTTATCCAACCCTTTGGCATGGCCTCGTTTAGTAGTTTGTTTCGATGCGGAGGAGGTCTAAAAAGAAGAAACATTTGTTAATATATATATATAAATAAAATTTTACATCTGATCAAATAGAGGCTTAATATACCACGCCGGACTACGGGGGTTCACCAACTGTGCTAGTTTGCCCTTGGACGCTTCGTTCCACCTCCATTCCCTCACCGGAATCGTTCAAAAACTCGGGGCCATCTTCTTCTCCTCCAATGTGTTCATCACCATCCGCGGGTTGCCGGATAAAGCCGAACATCACATCTTCCCCTTCTCTGGATTGGAAGGGAGGAACATCTCCATCGTCCATTGCTTAACTATTAGAAAAGAAAATAAAACAAATGATAGCATTAGCACAATAATTCAATGTAGGAAACTTTCCGACTACCCGACTTCCCGACTTTCCCGACTTTCCGACTACACGACTTTCCGACTACACGACTCAACGACTTCCCGACTTAACGACTTCCCGACTTAACGACTTCCCGACTTAACGACTTTCCGACTTTACGATTTCTTGACTTTCCCGACTTTCCGACTTAACGACTTCATGACTTAACGACTTCCCAACTTTCCGACTACACGACTTAACGACTTCCCGACTTAACGACTTCCTGACTTAACGACTTCCCGACTTAACGACTTTCCGACTTTACGACTTCTTGACTTTCCCGACTTTCCCGACTTAACGACTACACGACTTTCCGACTTTCCGACTACACAACTTAACGACTACACGACTTAACGATTTAATGACTACACGACTTTACGACTTTCCGACTACACGACTTTCCCGACTAACTTAGCAAAATTTAAACTAACCTACACTAACTAAAAAAATAACTTAGCAAATCTACACTAAATTTCTAGACATAGCTAATTAACAACTAAATCGAACCTAGCTAATTAATCTACACAAAAAATAAAATAACTTAGGTAATGAAAAAACAGAAGAAAAAAAAAGCGCCTTCTTGGGAGGGCAGAGGCGGCGCTGCGGCGTGCGGGGGAGGGCGGCCGCCGGCGGCGGAGTGGGCTGGGCGGTGAGAACGGTGCGGTAGAGGCGCCGGAGAGGGCGCGGCGGCGAGGACCGCGCGGTGGAGGCGCGGGCGGGCGGCGCGATGGCGACGGCGCGGGCGGAGGGCTCGGGCGGCGCGGAGGGCTCGGACGGCGACGGCGCGGGCGCGGGCGGAGGGCTCGGGCGGCGCGGAGGGCGGCGCGCCGGACTTGGGCAGCCTGCCGGCGTGGAGGTGGAGGGCGGCGGCGCGGGGGCGCTGAGAGGAAGTCTTCCCGGGTCGTGGCTCGACCCGGGGTCAACTCCTGGGCTTTTATACCTAGGGAGCTCTGGTCCCGGGCGGTGCCACGGCCCGGGACCAGAGGGGGACCAGAGGTCTTTTTGCAGACGCCACCCCAGCGCGCGCAAATTGACCTCTTGTCCCGGGTGGTGCCACGACTGGGACAAGAGGTCCTTTTTTTCATTCAAGCGCCCAAATTTGCAAACTTTAGCGCGCAAATTTTTGAAAGTTAATTTGAATATGAATTTGAATAGATTCTGCATGCTTTCGAATCTAAAAATAAATTCAACATGAAAAGTTTTTGAATTTGCAAACTAATCCAAAGCAATTTTCTGTTTTCTAAAATAATTGTTCTAACTATTCAAACTATTAAACATTTTGCCATTTTCAATTTAAAATGCATTAACTAATATTGTTCAAATTTGAAAGACATCTCTTTATTTTAAAAACATCGTTAACCGTTGGGCTCCCCTCCCGGAAATGTTCGGGGAAACCGTGTGTTTTGTTTCAAACTTTTTAGAACCAAATATGAGTGTTTAATTAGAGTTCTCTTCTGAGTTTTCAGAACACAGTTACATAAAAGTTTAATACATTATTACACATCACCAACAACATCCCTATCTAGTCTTCACTTTTTCTTCGTGTGTGTCCCTTTCTTCTGATTGTGCCGTAACCATGGACAAGGTTCATCATTTAACTTCAGGCTTGGGTCAGTGTTCACTTTGAAGGCTAGAATTTCATGAAACTTGCCGTAATCTTCTGACATGTCTGTCTTGTCCTCCACTCCCACGGTGGTTCTTTTCCCTGAAAGAACTATGTGGCGCTTTGGCTCATCGGCTGATGTATCTGCCTGCTTATCTTTCCTTTTTTTGGGTTTGGTAGACATGTACTTCACATAGAAAACCTGAGCCACATCTTTTGCTAGAACGAATGGTTCGGTGTCATACGCAAGATTCTTGATATCCACTGTAGTCATTCCGTACAGTGAGTCTACATTTACCCCGCCTTCTTTCAGATTGAACCATTTGCACCAGAACAAAGGGACCTTCAAAGAAGGTCCATAGTCAAGTTCCCATATCTGCTCTATGTAACCATAATATGTGACCGTGACCTTTCGCCCATTGACGTTTGTTGAATCATCAAAGCGGACACCACTGTTTTGGTTGGTGCTCTTTTTATCTTGGGCGTTCATGTAAAATGTAGTCCCATTTATCTCGTACCCTTGGAAAGTACAAATAGTCGAAGATGGTCCCTTAGACAACAAGTACAGCTCATCTGAGACTGTGTTGTTATTGTTCAAATGTGTTTCCAACCAACCGCCAAAATTCTCCATGTGTTCCTTTGCAATAAAGGATACATCCTTCCCCGGGTTGTTGGAGCGTACAATATCCTTGTATGTCTGGATATACGGAGCCACCAAAGTTGACTTATGTAGAACGGTGTAATGGGCTTGTGTGAAAGAATGCCCGTCCCTACATATTGTTGATTTACTTCCTAGAGTGCATTTTCCACTCAGTCTCCCCTCATGTCGCGATTCAGGAAGGCCAATCGACTTAATGCCAGGAATAAAGTCAACACAAAACTCAATAACCTCCTCTGTTCCATAGCCTTGATGCTTCCTTCTGGCCTAGCACGGTTATGAACATACTTCTTCAAGACTCCCATGAACCTCTCAAAGGGGAACATATTGTGTAGAAATACAGGACCCAGAATGAGAATCTCGTCGACCAGGTGTACTAGGAGATGTGTCATAATAGTGAAGAAGGATGGTGGGAACACCAACTCAAAACTAACGAGACATTGAGCCACATCCTTCCGTAACCTTGCTAGAGTGGCTGGACTGATTGACTTCTGCGAAATTGCATTGAGGAACGCACATAGCTGAACAATGGGTAGTCGAACATTTTCCGGTAGAAGCCCCCGCAATGCAACCAGAAGCAATTGGGTCATAAGCACGTGGCAGTCATGAGACTTTAGGTTCTGGAACTTTTTCTCTGCCATATTTATTATTCCCTTTATATTCGACGAGAAGCCGGACGGGACCTTTATTGTGATCAAGGCTTCAAAAAAATCTCCTTCTCTTCTTTGGTAAGAACGTAGCTAGAAGGTATTAGACGTCCTTTATCCGTTTTCATTGGATGCAGGTTGTTTGGGTCTTTCATACGTTGCTGGTCCTCTCGTGCTTCCGGCGTATCTTTTGTCTTCCCATACACGCCCAGAAAGTCTAGCAGGTTCACGCAAACATTCTTCGTCACGTGCATCACATCGACTGCAGAGCGGACCTGTAGGAGTTTCCAATAGGGTAGATCCCAAAATATAGACTTCTTCTTCCACATGGGTACGTGTCCGTGAGCGTCACGCGGAACAGACTGTCCGCCAGGACCCTTTCCAAAGATTACTTCTAAATCCTTGACCATATCATGTATAACATCACCATCTGGGAGGGTTGGCTTCGTCCGGTAATCTGCCTCACCTTTGAAATGCTTGCCTCCTCTCTTTCTTACGTGATGCTGCTTTGTGAGAAATCGACGATGCCCAAGGTACACATTCTTGTTACCTAAATATATACTTTCAGTCTTGTCCAAACAGTGCGTGCATGTTTTGTATCCCTTGTTTGACTGTCCTGAAATGTTACTAAGAGCAGGCCAATCATTGATTGTTACAAACAGCAACGCTCGTAGGCCAAATTCCTGCTATTTGTACTCATCCCACACACGTACACGTTCGTCAGACCACAGCTGTAAAAGTTCATCAACTAATGTCGTTGCCGGGCTGCTTCGTGCCTTGGTTGAGCACTGGCATCATAATGAACTTCCGCTTCATGGACAACCAAGGAGGAAGGCTATAGATACATAGAGTCACGGGCCATGTGCTATGACTGCTGCTCTGCTCCCCAAAAGGATTAAAGCCATCCGTGCTTAGACCAAACCTTAAGTTCCTTGCGTCCCTTGAAAACTCCTCGTACTCTGTATCGATTTTTCTTCACTGCGACCAATCAGCCGGGTGTCTGTACATCTCCTCGCTCTTGCGGTTTTCTTTGTGCCATCGCAACAACTTGGCATGCTCTTTGTTTCTGAACAAACGTTTCAACCGTGGTATTATAGGAGCGTACCACATCACCTTGGCAGGAACCCTCTTCCTGGGGGGCTGGCCCTCAACATCACCAGGGTCATCTTGTCTGATCTTATACCGCAATGCACCGCATACCGGGCATTCATTCATATTCTCGTACTGCTCACCGCGGTAGAGAATGCAGTCATTAATGCATGCATGTATCTTCTGCACATCTAATCCTAGAGGGCAGATAGCTTCATACGTACTGTCGGGCAATTCGTTATCCGCTGGAAGCTTTTTCTTCATTATGTTCCGTAAAGTCCCAAATCCCTTGTCAGATACGCCATTCTCCGCCTTCCATTGCAGCAATTCCAGTGTGGTACCGAGCTTTGTGTTGTCATCCTTCTCATTCCGACATTTACTGCATGGACAACACATAAAACCCTTCGGCCCCTTGTTATCCTTGGCCACTTTGAGAAAAGACTGCACGCCTTCCATGTACACTTTAGAGCATCGGTCAGCGTACATCCATGGAAGACTCATCTGCAAATTACCGCTAAAACCCATTACGGTAAACGAACATAATAGACAACTGACCATATTCATTAATACAAGTTCATCACATTAAAACCAAAGTACAGTAGTGACCAAATGTAATACATAGTTCGCATAAAACATACATTTAAACCAAGATACAACTATCCAAAGAATTTAAACCCAACAACAAATGCGATAAAAATCGCAACTAAGGTAACTACTGAACCAACAACATTATGATACCAAGCCTCTTGACTAATGGCATAACTTGTAATTTTTTTAATCTTCAAGCGCATTGCATTCATCTTGATCTCGTGAGCATCGGCGACGTCGGCAAGCTTAAACTGGTGTTCATCGGCGATGACGGCAAGCTTGGACTCCAATTTCCTGTTCTCTTCTAGGCATTGGAGACGAAGATCTTCACTTCTTTTCAGTTTTGCTTTCAAATCATTGTTTTCTTTTATAAAATACTCGACAATAGGGTCGGTTGGAATTTCCGGTTCAACTACCTCCTAGATAAAAATATATCTATGTCAAGTTGGTCGGCATGATTGTCATAAACACGAAACGAAACAAATATATAGTTATAACAACAATCATACCACATCCGAATAATAGAGCGCACGAGGGCCGGTGTGGGCATGTGTCAAAACCATGGCACTATATATATAACAAACAATTATACAACTTATAAAAAAATACAAATAATAATTATGCATCTAAATCATACAACTAAGATTTTTTAAATAAAAGTTTCAAAAAATATGCTTACCGAGGTGGTGCCGGTGACGGGACAACCGGGGCGATCAACGGCGGTGAGCACGACACTAGAACACACAAATAATATTTTAATTTAGCTTAAATTGCATATGAAACAAATGAACTTACTAACTTAGGCATTTCATCAAACACCTACCAAGTACTACAAAAATGAAATGAGCTAAGCTAGTAAGGAAATGAGCTAAAATGGGCAATGACGGATGAAAGGATCAAGTTGCTAACCTCGGATAGATGGCTGCCGCTAATCTTGACAATAGTGAGAAAAAAATGGGGATAAACTTGAGCTAGAGAGAGGAAACAATGGAGCAAATGAAGATGAACTCGAGCTGAAAAATGGAGGGGCTGCTCTCGGGGTAGAAGATGATATAGGGCGAGCAATGGTCCCGGGTGATATCACGACCCGGGACAAAAGCTCCACCTCTAGTCCGGGTTGTATTACAACCCGGGACGAGATGTTCTCACGTGGCCCATGCCCTAGGCAGCCCTGCCAATGCACCTATGGTCCCGGGTCGTGGCACCACCCGGGACTAGAGCTCCCTCACGACCCGGGACCAATGCAAATTTATTGACCCGGGACTAATTCCCCCCTCTAGTCCCGGGTCGTAAGCCACCCGGGACTAGAGGCAATATTGGCCCTAGACCAAAGGTCTTGTTTCTAGTAGTGGATGTATGTAGGTACGGGATGGCCGATGTGACACGGCATAGGTATTGAGTGACACAGTACCGCCCAACATCCTTTATCTAGGGGTAAAAAGGAAGAGTATGATATGGGAGTGACAGCAACCACGCTAGCCTTACGAGGGTGACCTAGCAACATAAATGAGTACTTCTTTCAACTATGTGTTTTAGGACATATAGCCGTTATAAAAGCCACCATTAAACATGACAATTGTGTGTACTTTATCTATAACATGATAATCACCATAGATGAGAGAGAGAGAGGATTAACTGAACCCATGAACCCATATCCATTGTTTCTATAAGAGAAAACCTTTGTCTTGTCCTCTTGCATTGAAGAGGATTGGGACACTTTTACATTCTTGTTTTGTTACATTAAACTTCCATCCATTAAATCAACCACCTTGTTCTTTAAATTTGTTTAGTGCATAATCAACTAAAACTTGTGACACTTTAGTTGTAGGGAATAGATAACTTTTCCTTCTTGCTCCTGCGGATCGATACCTTACTTCCACATTGAGAGGTGCTACAGTGATCCCCTGCTCTTGGGGGTTATCAACGGGCCAGCCCCCTTCTTCGGCTTCTTCGCGCCCCGGCTCGCAAAGAACTCTTCCTCCGCCTTCACGAGCTCAGGGTTCTCCCACCGGAGCTTCTCCATCGCCGCCTCATCTGCCTGCTCGGCCCGGAGCTGGCGGCGTGCCTGCCAGTCTTCCTCCTTGATGGCGTGGCAAACCACGTGAAACTCCGGAGCCACAGTCGTGGCATCCTCGGCGGTCTCGACGTCGAAGAAATTCATCTCCGACATCGGCCGGCCGTACTGCCACGCGATGGTGAACGCGCAGTGAGCTCCGGCATGGGGAAGGTGCCGAGCCACATCCTCGTGTGGTCCACCGTGATCTCCGCCACATTGTCGAGCTTCGGACTGGCGGCGGCGCGGGGCTCCTCCCATCGCAGCGCGGCCACAACGAGCCGCGACTGCTGCTGCCACCAGAGCCACGGTAGCCACTGCTGCCACCGTAGGCACTGCCGGAGCCGTGGTTGTAGCCACCGGAACCACGGTTTCGGTGCGGCCACATCGGCCAAATCCGTCGCGGGGAAGGCCGTGGCGGAGGGTGGGGGCATCGGCGGGGGTAGGGGAAGTGGGGGAGGTGGCGGCGGCGGATCTACGTTGGGGCAGCGGCGAATCGCAACGGCGACAACTGAATCGAACGCGGGGACAGCGTGGGAAGGTGAAACTGAAGGGCGGTTGGTTCGCGCGCGGATGAAATGAAGGTATAGGGCAGGGGCGCGTGCTGCCCTATTTTCCCCATATATGGGGCAGAGAGGACCAAATTTTCGGGCAGCCCTATTATAGGGCACCACATAGGGCAGCTGTTGGAGCTCGTTTTTTCGCCCTCTGGTGCCCTATAAAACCGTTTTTAGGGCACATCTTCTAATAAAGGGCAGCCGTTAGAGATGCTCTTAGTGCCCCCAAGTGATATCTATTTTTGTTCCACCAAAATCGGCATCGGTGTGGAAATCAATCAACCATACTAGCTGTGACTCAACCATGGTTTTGGCGGTGAAAGTTTTGGATGGCGGCGAAGTTGAGTTGGTGCCATGCAGGGGAAGAAGGGAAGGAGGCGACAGAGCACCGGAAAGGAGCGAAGGGGCCAACGGCTTTCTATATCGATGGGGCCATCGACGGCTAAATTGAAAGCGACGAGGCCGGAGATAGCGGCGAATCTCGAGAAAGACGAAGGTGGGATGACGGGGCGGCGCCTCTGGCCAGGAACAATAATATCGAGAAGGTGGAGGGGCGGTGGCACCGGTGGAAAGCTAGTCGACTTGGGGGAACCAATGGCCATCGGTAGTGCACAGGGTGGCGGCAGGTTCGGGAGGTCTAGATACCCGCGTCAGAAGCGGCAGGTTTAGGGCATGACCTCCTAATGTATTTTTTATCAGGCGAGGCAAAGTTGTGGTCAAAATATACATCTCGCATAGCTGTTGGAGACCTTTTTTTGCGGCAGTGACGTAAAAATCGGTAGCGGGAGAATTTACAATTTGCCACGTTTTACTTCGGACTTCTATAATTTGCCACACATTACTTGGCCTTTTATTATTTGCCATACATTAGACTATCTTCTTTATAATTTGCCATGTTTCTCGTTTTACAGATGTATTAACTTTTTTAACCCCGAAATACACCGTGAAATACAGTACATTTGTATCCCTAGCCGAACCAGGTTTTGATCGATTGAATTTGTCTTCTTCCCCTTGCGTAGCCGAAGAGAAACAGAGGAACTGGGCGGGACGGAGCGCCGCCGCCGGCAACAATCGGACCACAGATCGTGCAGCGACGATCGGCGACTATTAACGGCATAATGGAGCGTCGTAGCCTCGTAGGTCATCAGGGTGGCCTCCGCCAGAAGGCGTACGTCCTCGTCAGGCAGCTCGCACGCCTCGACCATGGTGAGCTGCTCCGAGGCGCGTCGCTGCGGGCACGGAAGACGACGCCACGGCGTCCTTCGCCGCCCTGACGCTTGACGCGCGATGGACGGCAGTCTCTAACAGAGCGCTCTCCTTGGCGCGAAGCCTGACGCTGGTGCATGGTCGCACGCGCGGGCGGCGCGCTGACATCTGCAGGGGGCGCCTGGGCCGCCACGGTAGCCAAGCTGCTACAGTTGGAGTAGAACGCCATAGGTTCAGTACACACCACGGCCGAGGCGATCACCCGCACCGAAATACGCGCGGCAACGCAGTGGACTCTCGTTCTTCTTGAGTCTTTGTCAGCAAGAACAAGCACACACAGTGCCTGCCAAGCCTGTGAGGCTGTGACTCCGTGCCGCACACCTCTTGGAGGGATGCGATCCCCATTATGTCCTTGGTCTGGTCGGTGTCGGCGGCGGGCGGCAGCTCTGCACCTCGCCACCTCCTCCGCCGTTCGTGCGGCCTGGCGGGCGCACCGTCCTCCGTCCTGGTCGCCGCCGGGAGGAAGATCTGTGCGTGTGGCCTGTCTGTGGTGGCGCGCTGTCCGCCGGACTGAAGGTCGTGCAGCCTGGCCGCTGCCACCGGCGCTGCTGCCGCCCCCACTTCCTCTGTTTCTTTTTTTCATGGTAATACGATTCTTATTCATAAATGAAACACAAGACACGAAGTATGTATACATCGATCTTACAGATCTGAAAAGATAGGATAAACGTATGTGACAAACAAACGCCTATCCAACTTCTTCGGCACCACCATAGCAGCCACCAAAGAAATAATAGACAGATCACCTTTTCACCCGAGCTCGACGCGGCTCCATCGCTGATCATCAGCTTTTCGGACCTCCAAAGTAGTTTGCCATAAAACAAACCATTTCCGTTGAAAGAATCAGACCGGGGCAGCACGACAATGTACACGCCATCGAACTTCAGCACTAGCACCCCGCACGATGATGTCGGAGTAGGGAACCAGAACCATCAACCTCCATCCACGAACCCACCACAAGGTGCATCATCTTCCAGCTGGCACCAATGCAGATCACCGTCTGCACGTACTCCTGGATGAATCCTCTCTGTTCTACCATGGCGCCGGAGACAACGCCGCAGCAACGGGGACAGAGCAGGAGGAAAAACTCATCTGATGGAGTCGCCGCCGCCGCCTCGCCCACACCATCCAGGAACCTTACAGCCACCGATCTAAAAGATCGGCAAGCACACATTGCCACAAACTCCGAGACGCCGCCATGAAAGACAACGCCGGTGTGGGAGTAGAGTTGAGGCATATTTATTTGTCCGGACGCCGCTCTCACCACCCCAACGACGCACCATGCTAAAAAGCTTCTAACCCTAATTACCATGCAAAAAACGGGGTCCCCCTCCCTCCTGCTGCCGGAGCGGCACGCGGAAGGAGAGGGGCCCAACTCTTCTGTCGGAGACCTGCGGCGGCGGTGGCGGCTAGGGCAGAAAAAAAGGTCGCCTCGCGAGTCGCCTGGGAGCGACTCACGAGCGAAAACCTTTCGCTACGTTCGCGTCAGTTCCTCTGTTTCTCCTGAGCCGGCGCTGCTCCCGCTCTAGGTACAGAGGTACGAATGTACGGTATCATAGAATGTATTTCGGAGTTAAAAAATAATAATTTAGCTATACACAGGAGAAACAGGGCAAAATAGAGAGGAATGAGTGTAATGTGTGGGGTCATGTAATGTGTGGCAAATAATAAAGATCTGAAGTAAAACATGGCAAATTGTAAATTCTCCCATTTCCATCACTGAAGTACTACTCCGAGTAACGAACTTGCACCTCTCAATTCTCGAATCATTGGAGGTAGGGATAATTAATCATGCGTCTTAACAACCACCAAAATGAAATGCACATTAATTAATTAATCGCAATAAACAAATAGTATACCCATACTCGACTCCGAGTGACAAAAGTCTACCTGTCAAGTAATCATACACATGCGCCCACGGCCGAAAGATGTAAAGAAATAAACTAATCCTCCGTCTCAGTTTTCTTGGGCGGTCCAAAGTTGCTCTCGATCCGATGGAGCTCCGCCGGCGTGAGCCCGAACGCCCTCTCGAGCGCGGCGTCCCTGATCCCGGACCCGAACACGGTGGCCGGGATGCGCACGATGCCGGGGTTCTCGCTGTTGAACGTCCCGTACACGGTGGCCGGCGCGTCGCCGACGTTGAGCTGGAAGTGCACCATGCCGCGCGGGAACACCATGACTTCCCCCTCGACGAGCACCTTGGTGAAGACGCGCCCGCCGGTGTCCACGAACCCGGCGTACACGCGGCCCGCGAGGACGAGCGCCGTCTCGGTTGCGCGCGGGTGGTAGTGCGGCGGGTTGACGCCCCCCGCGGCCGACAGGTCGGCGCGCGCGAAGGACATGCCGAGGGTGTTGAGCGCCGGGAACTGCGCCGGCGTGACGGCCACCCCCGCGAAGCCCGTGGCCGCCGAGAAGTTGCCCGCGGCGCGCACGCCCGAGAAGGCGAAGTCGCCCGCCGTCAGGTTGGCCGGGTTCTTGCAGCCGTAGGTGCGGAGCTGGAGGAGGTCCACCTTGCGGGCGTCCGGCACGCAGTAGTCCTGCACCGCGTCCGGGTCGGCCGTGGCTGCCGCGGGGAGCAGCACCGCGAGCAGGAGGAAGAGGACGTGGTTGCGCGCCATTCTTGCACTCAAGATCAGCTCAACACGTCGTCGCTTGTCCACTGGCTCCTCTTTGGTTTATGGACTAGCAACACGCCGGCGGTTATGGCTGGGGAAGAAACTGGGGGCCGTGTATATATGGACAGGCCGGCGGTTGAAGTACCTCGTCGCAGGTGTGCATGCAGAGTTGGAAAGTGCCGAGTTCTGGGATAATGCGGTGGGAGAGAAGAAGATAACAGAACTACAGAAGCAGCAGCGCGTGGATTTTTCTTTTGTTTGCAGCTTCTCGGAAATAGCCATTGAAATGGTCCAGTCAAGTGTGCATAATATTCAACGAGTCAAAGAGATACTGGAACCGACGTGGTGGGCCGGAAGGAGAACGAGTTGGTGAGATGTCAACTTCCAATACTTATATTATGGACTCCACAGAAATGGCAAAAGTGTGGATCTGAATAAATTTTAAATTTACAAATTTATTGTTTTTGTGTAGCGCAGATGGGAGAATACAGAGTACTTGAAGTTTACTTTTTACTAGTTAGTGGGGTACCTCATTGGGTACGTCTAAAAAATTCAAAAAGAAAAACTGAAACTCGTAAATATTTTTTTTATTTTCTTAAACTACCAAAATCCGTGGTGCTTGGGAGCCAAAGACTATTTTCGACGTTGGCACTCTACATAACTGACTGCTGGCGAGGAAAATGGGGCCAACTACGTGCTCAAAAGAAAGAAGAAGAAAATCGGGGCAAATGATGCTTCCGTGCCGTAGCAGACTCTTCACTTCCAACCAGCGCCACCAGATATATTCCTTGCCACTAACGCAACTAGCTCCGGCATCATCGCCAGCACAAGAACATACTAATCAGTAGTATATCATATGATATACTCCCGCATGCACCTTTATTATCATTGCGATAATTAGTGAACTCGCCGTACTGTATAATACTTGGGGCCAATAACAGACATTATGAATGGAGAAAATGATGGTCAAAAACTCAGAATGGAGCAGTACGTAATAAGGAGAAGGTGGACACAACACAAGCCCTTTCCATGTGGGCTTTCATATATAGCGCCATTTCTAAAAAATTAAATACTACCAGTAAGCTTCGCGAAGTGGCACGCCTTTAGCCTAGAAATTATTCTAAAATTCCAAGTTTGACAAATAAGGAGAAAGAAAGCAAGTACCCGTATGTGTAGACGGAATCAGGCTTGGTTCGGGCAGGCAAGCAAGTTCCTTTCTTCATGAACGAACAGGTTTTCCATATTTCCAGGTTGACATACATCATACTAAAAAGGACTGCATGTACTAGTCTAAGTTTGTTGAACTCAAAGAAACTCAGTGGCAGAATAAGAGCACAACGTTTTTCTAGTTTAGAATAAATGGGATGTAAAATTTGATAGAATGAGACTAATTTGAAATTTATCTTAGGATGTGCAATTTCAGAGAATGTAAACAGCAAAACTGGAAGATGACACTAGAATACGGATGATTCAGCACCTCAACAGCTATGGCCACATATCAAACAAACTAAGAAAAGTTCAACAATTCGAACCCCACACAACATGAAAGATGAAACCAAACCACAAACAAGTCGACCTACAGCCATGGGAAGCTCCCTAAATCCAGGTTCAAAACCTGCCTTCCGTAAAACATCTGTGCAGTTTTACTTGAGAAAATTACTAGAAAAGGGTTTACATGACAGAGGAAGATACAAAGCAATAATATAAGACACAATGCACAGAGAAACGAATAGCTAGGGAACTTGCATAGGTTAATGTCGACGCTTGCACCTGAAACTACAATTCCATATTTGCCCACATGTTGGGTCTTTCTGATTCAGCATATAGGCTAACTACATGATGTAACGCAAGCAAGACAAGCAAACAACCATCTACCTAGAGGATCCCATCCCATGTATGCATAATAGTGTTACTTGCAGCCACATTACACCCTCTAGTGCTTCCTCTTCTTGCCCTTCTTCTGATTGGACACAAGCTTGGCAATGAACTGGTCTAAAACAGAGGGATGTGTCGCCATCGCATGCTTCCAGCCATCAGTTGCCATTACTTTCTCCAAACACTTGGGAGACTGGACTTGGATAAACTTGAAGCATGCCTCCTTCAATCTGTGGCAATGGCGCTGTTCAGCTAGAGCAAGAGTAGACGCCACCGAGCTCACATCTATATGCTCAGACAACTGCTTTTCACATAGGAACTTGAGCCGCTGGATATCATATCGGTCTGCCGCTACAAACAAGCCATGCAGCCATTGCAGACCCATAACAGGCTCTACGGCTTCCTCTTCTTGTCCTTCCACAACTTGTGTTTTGTCCTCCTCCATCTCAGGGAATGAATCTGTGTATATGAAGCGAAGCAAAGCCGCAAACACTTCTGGTTCCATGTCTTTGATCTGTATGATATTGGATGTAGTGCCCTCCATCATGGGGCCAAAGAGTTGTGCCATGAAGACCGTAGATCGGGCTGCAAGCACACACCGGTGTGCAGCGAATATCTCGCCGCTGACCTCGAATGTCACATCAGCACCCACCTTATTTTCAAGGAGAATGTTAAAATGATCTTGCATGTCAGACAGGGTGCCATTAGCATCCTTGGGAGTGTTGAGATCATTGCAAACCATGATGTCACATCGGATTGTGAAAGAATCATCATTCAAGTAAGTGGACCGTTCAAGGGCATCTCTTTTCATAAAATTCACCCGGCACCAGCCAGTACCTTTGGTGGAGAAGCTGCATGTTTCATTTGCACGGATGTATATGGGCTTTTGGTACTCAAACTGATCGACGAAGCTAAACTCAAACTTCACGTCCACAGCAACTTCAGTTTCGTCTTCTGCCTTGACACGGGAAAGATGGAGAGAAATGAAGTCGGCATGGCTGGGATCGTAACCGTTAGGAAAGTAGTAGATGCACCATCGATGGCCTCCTACCATGAAAGGCCCAGAACTGATGCTCATGCCTTTGGGTATCATTTCTACGGTAAGTGAGTAGTCTTTGACCACAAGCAGGTGGTACCCGCTGTCCGTTTTGGTGCCCACGTCGAACGTGGTGCTCTTATTTCCGCCGGTAACGACAGATAATCCAGCAAACGACGACATTGTGAAATCTAGGAGTCAATGGGAGATCCAGCCAACATTCACAATCCGCTGAGATGGGAGCAGAAGGGGAAAACCTGGTCACCTCCCGCTGCTTGAACAGGCGGCCGAACAGAGATGCACGCAAGCGTCACTTCTACCCGGAAACAGCCTGAGCATTTCGACGAGAGTCTATTAGAATCCATGTTAAACAAAATTTCAGCTGCATTTGTTTATACAATACTAACAAATCAGGAGTGCAGCAGAAAATATCTCTGAAATTGGCACACCACATAACTTTGTTTATACCAGGTAATCTTCCACACACACACAAAAAAAAAAACGGTTAAATAGAACACATGCCACCATAGCAAAACACTGAATCGTGTTCCTCTTTTCTTGCAGCAAATATCTGAATTTTACTTCAGTCAAGGAATCAAGCCATCCCAACCGTAAGAACTGAAAAGGCATTACTGATGTTTCCAGAACAGAAGCGTTGCGTCCAAATAGCCCTTTTCTTCTGCTAACAGTGTTCATCAGAAATGCCATGTATAATATACTGCAATACAATACTACAAATGATAGCAAAGATACTAGTACAAATCATACAAAAAAAATACTACAAGTCATAGCAAAAATACTTAAGTGATTACAGTGGTATACTGGTATGCATAGCAAAAAGGAAAGAAAAAAATCACCAAGCGGGAGGTCGGCAGCTCACCAAGACCAAGGGAGAGAGCGTCGGTGATGCGCCTGGAGAGAGCGGCTGGAGGTAGGGCTCGGTGCGGAGAAGCTCCTCCGAGGAGGAGGCGGAGAATCTGGTCAGCTCCCGCTTGCTAACCCACGGTTGAACTGGCGGACGGACGGAGACGAAGCTTAAGCTCCGCTCGCCGCGCCGCCGTCGATCCACCCGGAAATAGAGAGCGCCGCGGCGGCGGGAGGAGGTTCTCGGGCTGGATGCGGTGGCGGCGAATCTGGTCAGCTCCCGCTTGCTAACCCTCGATTCTCGGCCTGGGTAGAGTGGGCTTCGTACCACGTTTGCTCGGCCTTTGAGGGCCCATTGTTCACGACATTCAACTGTTTGGGCCACATACACAGTGAATATCAAAAAAGAAAAAAAGAAAAACATACACGACTAGTATCATAAGAGGTTCATTCAGTTTTCCGTGTGCAGGTTTCCAGCTCCCGATGGAGTTATTTTTGCGAAGCTTAAGAGGGTTTGGGCAGTTGATTGTGGAGCTTGATTGCCTGGATGTTGTCAACTTGTGGAGTACACGTCAGGTCTCGCGCCGATCTTTTTAGAAGTAGCAGAGTTCGCTAAAAGTTTCAGTTATTTTGTTATTCATCATGTAAAGAGACATGCTAATTGTTCCGCCCATCTTTGTGCTAAGACTGCTTGTGCTTTGAGGTGCCGGACTGTTGGATGGACTCCCCCGGCCCCCCTTAGCTTTCTTGTAACCAGTGTTCTTGCTGATTACGTTGGATCAGAAGTTCATGAATAAAGTTCTCAATTTCTCTGGTAAAGAAAAAAAGATTTCCCGCTGCCGACAGTTAAATTCCGGAACTGCCTACATCCACAAATGTGTTCTTCTGCCGACAGTTAAAGATCTCAGTTCTGAATTTATCAGTGATGTTCCCACAAGCAGCACCATTCATACAAGACCATAGTCAGATCGCAGTGGAACATCTAGCTAAAGAGTACGTACACGAGAATCTCGAAACTGACAATGGACTCCACAAGACGGAAGGAAACAGGGGAAGACAGATCACGTAGTTTATGGCCACCAAGTTAGTTTATATGGCCGGTAAAAATACGCCTAGCGACCGCGCATTGACACAGTACTTGACGAATTAAAGGCGTCGCGCACAACCCCAATTTCCAAACTGAGATCTCACCCAAAAAAAAATCTGAGTGAGCAAACTTTGCGCCATCGGTGGTAGTTGGATGGGAAATGCGAAATTTGCGATAGACGACACGGAGAGCGCGGCGCCTAAATCATTGCTCAACTGAAACCAGACCAAACCTGTTGTGCGCCAATCTGAAAATAACCAAATTGAAACTGCAGCGCGCTTGTCTATGGGAAAAGAGAAAGAGAATTGTCCAGCGGCGCATCGACCACCTATTTTTAAACATCGTCTCTGAAACTGCAGAAGGATATCTTCAGAGATTTACATCACCAAAGACTACTACTTGAACCTGCTTCCTAAATCAGGACGGAACTGCAATCAAATAAACCAGAAGGCCATAGCCCGAACTGAACATGAAAGCAAAGCATGACTGAATTAGAACAATCAAATTTCTTAGAAACATCATACAGTAACAGACCCACAAAGCTAACTACAGACTACAATCGGTTCGTCACCCAACCATGAGGAGGCCGAAGAATCTAGGAGGATGTGAACTTGGTGACAGCCTTGGTGCCCTCGGACACGGCGTGCTTGGCGAGCTCCCCAGGAAGCACAAGCCGCACCGAGGTCTGGATCTCCCTTGACGTGATGGTGGGCTTCTTGTTGTAGCGCGCGAGCTTGGCGGACTCACCGGCGAGCTTCTCGAAGATGTCGTTGATGAAGGAGTTCATGATGGACATGGCCTTGGAGGAGATGCCGATGTCGGGGTGGACCTGCTTGAGCACCTTGAAGATGTAGATCTTGTAGGTCTCGACGCTCTTCTTGGCCTTCTTCTTGCCCTTCTTCTCGCCGCCCTCCTTGGCGGCGGTCTTGCTAGCGGGGAGGCTCTTCCCCGCCTTGGGCTTCTTCCCGGCGGTGGTCTTCTCGGCCTTCTCCGCCGCCGGCTCCTCCTCCACGGGCTTCTTGGCCGCCGGCTTCTTCTCCGCCTTGGGTGCCATGGATGATTCTTGGAGGGGAGGTGCGGCGCTGGTGGATTTGGTTTCGTTGCAAGGTGGGGAATTTGGTTGCAGATTGAGATGTGAGGAAGCGAGGACGGGGACGGAATCATTATATAGATGGAGGAGGTGGGCGCTGATTGGTGGAGGGGTCGGTGCCGCGGATCGCTGGCGTGAAGTCATCCAGCCGTTCGCCGCTGCTCGGGATGGACGGGCTGGATGCATTTTGCGTCGGATCGCTGACATGGCGAAAAGTTGGGCGGACCCGCGCAACTGGAGGAGGACCCGTCTGGCGGGAATTTTGTAATTTCGGGTGCAGCACTGCGGTCCCAGCTGCTAGCGGTGAGAAACTTCCCGTGTGAGTTTGTAGCGCAAACGATTTTTCTTATGCGATTACTTGAGTTTGCACAAAACCACTTTTAGTGGCCATGACAGTACTCGTATCAAGAAATGTAATTCTTCCGTGGCGTGTGCTAGCTAGGGTTCTTACAGTACTATCTGGAGTCTAGGATTTATGATCGATCTATTGCATCCATTTTGAGTTGTCTTCTTTTTGCAGGTTTGAAGAAATTTCGGAAGATAAAGAATAGTTTATGTGTTTAGAACTTAGGTCTTTTGTAATTCTTGTTCTTGTATTTGTTTTTGAAAAACTCCAACGTAACAATTCCAATAATGCATACTTGGATTTATATTTGATTCTCATTTTTGTTGTAGTTTTCGTGGATTATTTCACCACGTAATAGTTATTGGAAAATTCCTAGTAAAACGAACAAAATGATTATTCCACTTGCCCTTTTATTTGAATTCAAATATTCAAAATGAATTTGAAATGAATGATGTGTGGATTCTTCGGTCTATAAACTGTTGATGTTTACCATCATCAATGGTTGTCTCGGCAATTAATGTCATAAGACTGGAGCAACACTCTACGCATCGTGCCTTCTCGTGCTCCTATTTTTTTTCCTTCGCTCCTCATTTATATCACATGATGGCCATAGATTATATGGAAACTAGAACGATATCTCGCGCGTTGCAGCGAGTATCTCTTAAAGAAACTAATGATGTGGATGGTTTGCATGAAGATGCCATACAAATTGCCGCATAATGTGTCTAAAAACTTTTTGAGCGGTTACATGTAGAAGAGCACAAAATCTCGAATAATAGTTCTATGGTTTTCATTATTGAAAAGCTTGGCGAAAATATCACTTGATTGTCATAACTGATTCTGGTGTTCCACTTGCACATTATTTAATTATGTAATTACATACCGGGATGGTGCGATTTTATCGTTTGACAGTAAAAAAAGATGATATGATGTAGACAACTTGATGGCCAAAAAATAATGATGTGCATGCTTGCATGTAGATATAGACAATAAGTAATGATGTTAGTTGGATGACGTGGACAATTGAATGGCTAAAAGAGAAAGTGATGTGGATGGCTTGCATGTTGAGATAGAAAAATATTAATTGCACTTAGTGGGGTTTTGCTTTATAAGAAGTATAGATTGGTGCTTAGCCATGTAGGTATGTGGATCATGTGGATAATAGCAACCAAACACAAAAATCAAATAAATGGAATCGCTTTGATATTACCGTAGTAAGTCACAATAAGATGGATGATTAACCTTACACAGATCTTTGAGTCAAAGTATGAATAGGATTTCCAACCTTAGCCTTAAGACTAGTATTCTCCCTCTAAAGGTGGTGTTCTTGATGGTGGAATGGAAGATTTTCTGCAGAGGACCTCAGAATGGATCTAACTGAGGTAATTATCCTCATATCTCTCTCCTCTATTCTCACATTGGTTTCTCACTTCTCGATTGATCTTCTGTAGTCGCCCCGGTTTTCAAAAGTTGTTGGTGTTGATAAGGGGAAGGCATTGACGCATGTATGTTCATACCGTGCATCGTCTTCAGCCATATGAACGCCATCTGGACATCATACTGAATGGAAAGTTATTCATTTCTATCTCAATCATCCAAACTGGCACCACATCCTTCCAGAAGTGTTTGATCCTGAAAATCATATAAGAAAATCAATAAGTTTAGAAAATCTCACCTAACCTTTAGATAATCATACTCTCAAATTTTAAGTAAAGGATGTCATCTTTTGTCGAAGTTGTCTTGCATAAATAAGAGAATTTATGCATAAATTTGTAAATGCATTCTTTCCAACTAGTTATGCAATTGTGTGGAAGTCTAGCAAACCATTCTTTGACTTTACCTTTCAAGGTCCACCTAACTAAACTATGTTAATAAGACAAACTCTTGTGACACATATTTGTTCGTGAAAGTACCATGAAAGGTATTAAAATTTATAAGATGCACATAAGGGTTCTCATTGACGTGTCCTAAAAAAGTTTTATCCTGCACTTTGATACGTCCAAAACGTATCTATAATTTTTGATGGTCCATGCATGTTATATATTAAATACCACATGTTTTATTTACACTTTATATCATTTTTATGCATTTTCTGGGACTAACCTATTAACAAGATGCCACAGTGCCAGCTCCTGTTTCCTGCTGTCTTTTTGTTTCAGAAATTCTCTTCTGGAAATATTCTCCAAAAGGCACGCCAATTTACCTGATTTATTTCTGCACGGGAACGAAGCACCAGTCCGAAGGAGAAGCCCAAGAGGCAGCCCAGGAGAGGAGGCGGGCCCACGGCGCGGCCAGGGGTGGCCCACGCCGCCACCCCGCCTGGCCCACCTGGTGCCAACTGGCTTCCCTCTTTCGCCTATAAATTACATCTATTCGAGAAACCCTAAACACCCGATCAGAAATCCACGAAAAGTTTCATCGCCGCCGTCGTCGTCAACCCTAGTTCAGGAGGGTTCAGAAGTTCTTCCCGGCACTCCGCCGGAGGAGAAATCATCACCGGAGGGCTCTTCATCACCATGCCTGCCTCCGGAGTGATGCGTGAGTAGTTCTTCACGGGACTACGGGTCCATAGCAGTAGCTAGTTGGTAGTCTCTCCACCTTGTGCTATCATGTTTAGATCTTGTGAGCTGCCTAACATGATCAAGATCATCTTTATATAATGTTATATGTTGTGTTTACTGGGATCCGATGAATTGTGAAGTTATGATCAAGTTTGTTCATCTATTTATATCCATGTTTTATCTATGTTCCTACATGCTCTCTGTTGTTAGTAGATGTTCTGGCCACGTAGATGCTAATGCCTGCAAGAGGGGGTATTTATGCTAGATAGTGGGTTCATGCCTCTAGAAGCCTGGGCTCGAGATGACAGAAACGACTAAGGCTGTAGATGTGCTGTTGCCACTAGGGAGAAAACAACTTTGTTGTGTCTATATGTCATATGCATTGTTTACATTACACACTTTGCTTAATGCTTTTATCTGTTGCTTGCAACTTAATACTCACGGGAGACACGGAAGGTATCCCGGGGTTGGATTATTAGTCATAGATGCAGCTAGTAAGCGGTCTATGTATATTGATGTAATGCCCAATAGATCTAACAATGAACATGTTCTTATCATATCTTGCATTATCATGCATTTGCACTTTGTCAATTGCCCAGCTGTAATTTGTTTACCCAACATATTTATCTGTTTTATGGAGAGACATCACTAGTGAACTGTGGACCCCGGTCCTTTATTCCACACTGATAAAAACACCGTTTCCACCACGCTTTGCATTTATTTCCTCGCTGTTCCTTTTTGCACTCATCATTACTTTCCGCACCATACGTTTAATCCTTTGTATTCAGCAAGCCGGGGAGATTGACAACCTTCCTGTTTCGTTGGGGCAAAGTACTTTGATTGTGTTGTGTGCAGGTCCACGTCAGTGATCGTAACGGCGCCGCTGACACCGTGTTGAAGCTTTTTCAATTCCTACTGGTTCGATAACCTTGGTAGATTTCAAGGGAAAATTGTTGTTGCCCTACTTCATACCTTCCTCTTGGGGTCTCCCAACGAACGTGTGTTTCCACGTCATCAAGCATATTTTCTGGCGCCGTTGCCGGGGAATTGGAAGCCACAGCAAGGGGAGTTACACACCACCATTCTCTTTACTTTGTTTTTGTCTTGCTTAGTTAATTTTCATTTTATCTTGTTTGCATTAAAAATTAAAAACCACAAAAATAAAATTTCAGCAACTAGTATTTTTCTGTTCTTCTTGTTATTATGTCTAGTTCTTTATTTTCTATCTATGGTTAACTTCTTTGATACTAGTTTATATTGGCAAGGTGGGTTCACGGAGGATCAACAAAAATATTATAAGGAATACCGCTTGTCACAAAAAGGGAAATATTTATGGGAACAAATAGATAAATTGAAAAGTCTTGCTAGAAACTTGTGCTCTACATATGATGAATCCTGGTGCTTTAATGAATCTTTTTGCTTTACGAGGCATAAACACCTCCCCTTCCAGTGCGATTATAATGATGATGAGACCTTGGCTTCTTATGCCAAATAAAACTATGACTTTGATAATCTTGAACAAATTGAAGAATTTGTTGTTTTTAAAGGTGCCTATGAGATTACTGCTTTGATTAAGAATACTTATGATGCTCCTTATAAATCTAAGAATTTTGCTATACTTGGATATTGCCTTGAATATTACAATGATAATCCTTATATTACTGAATTTCTTGAGAAACTTATCCTCCAAAAGAAGAAACTGATGTCTTGCAGGAACCTATGGAAGAAGAAATTGCTGAAACTGAAGGGTCATTGGATGAAAAAAAGAGGAAGAGAGTGATGAACAAAAGGAGGATCTACCTTCTAATGATAGTAACTCTTTAACTCTTACATTATATGATTACCCTCCATGCCTACCTAAGGAGGAAGAATGTTGTATTGTTGAATGTTATGATTCTATTGAAATATCTCCTTTTGATAAATTTGAAGTAACAAATTCCTTGACTCAAGAAAAAGAAAAAATAACAGAAAGTAAAAATGTGCTCCCTACTGTTATATATGATAATGCTCTTGATGATGGTCCTATATTGCCTGATGATATTAATTATACTGGTATCATCATAAGTGGGTTTAATGACCCCGCAGTTTTTGAGCTTAATAAAAACTATGTGTTTGTAGGTCATGAAAAGCATGCTTTATGTGATAGTTATATTGTTGAGTTTGTTCATGATGCTACTGAAAGTTATTATGAGAGAGGAAAATATGGTTGTAAAAGTTTTCAAGTCACTAAAACACCTCTCTTTATGTTGAAAGTTTTGAAGTTGCATTTGTTTCATCTTCCTATGCTAGTTGCTTTATGCTTCAATAATTTATTTTTTTACTCATCTCCAGTTTCAAGTTAATCACCAAGTTGTTGGCAAATCGACTGCAGCGGAAAATTCTTGAAATTGTTCACGTCAATCAGTACGGTTTTCTAAAGACGCGAACAATCCAAGACTGTGTGGCCTGGGCTTATGAATATATTCATGAGGTTAAGCAGTCTGGGAGGCCTGCTATTATTCTTAAAATCGATTTTGCTAAAGCTTTCGATACAATTGAGCATCAGGCAATTCTTGCAATCTTAAGAGGTCATGGCTATCATAATAGATGGATCGGATGGATCTCCTCAATTTTTGCCACTGGCACTTCTTCTGTTTTGCTCAATGGGGTTCCAGGAAGAAAATTTGCTTGCCGTAGAGGAGTTCGACAAGGCGATCCTCTGTCGCCAATTCTCTTTGTTGAACGGGCAGATTTGCTGCAGACTATGGTTAACCGTTTGACTGTGAGTGGAGATCTCATTGCTCCACTTCCTATCCCCAACATGGATTTTCCCATAGTTCAGTACGCGGACGATACGCTTCTCATCATGCAAGCCTGCCCGAGACAGCTGACCATTCTTAGAAGCCTACTGCAAACTTTCACTGCAGCCACTGGCTTAGCCGTGAATTATTCGAAAACCTGCATGATGCCCCTGAATATTGACAGTTCTCGGCTGACTGAATTGGCCACTATTTTTGGCTGTGCCGTAGGCACTCTACCATTTACATACCTTGGCCTCCCCCTTGGCACTACTAGGCCAACGATCGCTGATCTCTCCCCGCTGGCTGATCAAGTGGAACGCAGGATGAATGCATGTGCTAGATTTCTTGATTACGGTGGTCGCCTCACCTTTGTGCAGTCTGTTTTGTCCTCGTTACCTACTCACTTTCTTTGCTCACTGAAACTTCCTAAAGGTTTTTTCAAGATTTTTGATCGATCTAGGCGCCATTGCCTGTGGGCCAAGGAGGAGGGAGCCGGCGCCCCGCACTCCCTTGCAGCGTGGCCTTTAGTCTGCAGACCTAAGAAACATGGTGGGCTTGGAGTGATGAACCTAGAAATTCAGAACAAAGCGTTGCTGCTGAAACATTTGCACAAGTTTTATTGCCGAGCTAATAGACCTTGGGTGACACTTGTTTGGAACTTATATGGGGCAGGCCCCCCGCACGCTCAAACCTCTCGAGGCTCATTTTGGAGGAAGGATGTGTTCAGTCTCATAGATATATACAGAAGCATCACGCGCTCTGCTGTTAATAATGGCGAGGACACCTTACTCTGGAAAGATCTTTGGCATGGTAACAGAATATTATGCGATGAGCTCCCTCACCTGTACTCGTATGTATTAGACGAGGATGTTTCAGTGGCCGCCGTGATGCAACACAATCACCCAGATGAAGCCCTCGCTCTTCCCCTCTCTGTCCAAGCTTTTGATGAGTATGAGCAATTAACGGATATTCTTCAGTCCTATGTCCCTGCGCATCCGACACCAGATGCCCGATCCTTTGCATGGGGGGATGCAACGTACTCAGCGTCGAGATTTTATAAATTCATGTTTGCTCGAGTGGATTGTGATCAAGAGATCAAATCCATCTGGACCTCCAAATGTCTACCCAAACTGAAAGTTTTCCTTTGGCTGATGTACTATGATAGGCTCAACACCAAAGACTTGATGATGCGCAAACATTGGCAGGTTGAAGGGGGACCCAATTGCATTCTTTGTTCGTCGGGGAGCCGTGAGACCAGGGATCATCTCTTTTTTGGGTGTCCTTTCGCTGCTAGTTGTTGGAACTTCATTGGGTTTCAATGGGACACAACTAGACCCTTTCTCAGCAGAATTGCGAGTGCCAAAGCTACTTATACTGGCCCCTGCTTTCTTGAGGTTTTTGCTTGTGCAGCTTGGAATATTTGGAAGATCAGAAACGATGCAATTTTTCAGGCCGTGCAGCCTTCTTTTGGGAAGTGGAAAGTCAAATTCACATCTGATCTTAGTCTACATCAGCATCGTGTGAAGATAGCTACTATTCATCCCCTCCTGGAGTGGATTAGATCATTAGACTCTTGATTCATGTTTTCTTCTCTAACTTATCAGCCCCCCTGATGTAATTCCCCTTTTTGAGCCCCTGATTAATATAAAATCTACACCGTAGGGATTTTCCCTACGGTACCGGTGTTCAAAAAAAAATTTATTTTATTACAAGATTCCTTTGCATAGGAAGTGGGTTAGACTTAAATGTGTTTGATATTTGCCTCTTGATGCTCTCTTTTGTTTTTCAACTCGTATTCTTATGAGAGCATCATTAAAATCTTCTAGCCTAGCTAAAAGGCATTAAAGAAAGCGCTTTTGGGAGGCAACCCATTATCTTTTGTTTTCAGTTTTATGAGTCAAGGATGTTTCTTACTTCTGTAACAACTCCTTTGTATCCTTTTTGTTTTGTTTTTTTTCCAAGAAAAGCTTCGGATGCAAGAAAGTGTTAAAGTTTGGTTTGCTGTCCAGAAACAGATTTCTGTTATTTACTGTACGAAAATCCGAAAAATCACAGAACATGATCTTAATCTGCAAATTTTTTAGCAGAAGTCTGCGCTTTATATCTATCTTTTGTTAGTTAACCGTTTTCTGATTTGAGCAACGGAAGTACCTCGGAAAAAATTCGTCTTTACGGACTGTTCTGGTTTTAACAGATTCTGTTTTTATTTTGCATTGTCTCTTTTGCAAGTATTGATTTACGTTCTTCGGGGGAGATCAGGATCTTGCTTAGTAACAGTAGCTAATGTTTAAAATGAAATTATGCAATGTGTCTTTACAGAACCAAGTGAGGTTATGTTTTGATGTACTAACCCCTCTAATGAAGTCTACGAGTTGTCTTTGTGTGAAGGAAGTTTTCAAGTATCAAGAGAGGAGGATGATACAAGAAGATCAAGAAGAGAGAAAAGCTTAAGCTTGGGAAGCTCCCATGGATCTCCCCTGCATATATCAAGATGACTCAAGCGTATAAGCTTGCTGATGCCCAAGGCATCCCCTTCTTCATCAACAAATTATCAGGTCATCTCTAGTGAGACTATATTTTTATTGCTTCACATGTTGTGTGATGTTCTTGGAGCATATGTGTGTTTTTATTTTCTGTTTTGTTTTTGTTTTATTTTGTTTTGTTTTCTGATCATAACTAAGTTGGATCCTTGCATTCTTGTGTGGGAGAGAGACACGCTCCGCTTTTTCTTAGAATACTCTTGTTGTTCACTTATATCTATTGAGTATTTTGTTTATGTTTTGTTAGCTTCTAGCTCTCATTTTTTCGTGTACCTCTTGTTCAGAGCTATTAGTTCTTTTGTAGAAAGTACTCTCTTGCTTCACTTATATTTTTTGGAGAGTTGTTTAAATAAGTTGATTGGCGTCTGGTTGGAACAGAAAATGCTAAGTGTGTGGTAGTTGTATAACGGAAAATTTTGCATAGTCTTGTAGATCATTGAACTTTGATAACTTGATTTCTTGCAAATATTTTGAGATATTAAGAAATTAGATGTTAATGCTTGCTGGTTACTTAAGTTAAAATTTATTAGTGGTTGTGTTATAAAGCTTGTACCGTACTACAAACTCTACTAAAATTGTTGAAGGTGTAGTTGGTCTTGATAGCTGTTCATGTCTGAAAAGTAATTCGTAATAACATAGTTGCGTGCTAAGGTCGAGGGATCTAACGGGGTACTTGTGCCGCCGTGAATGGCCCTCCTTGGAGTAAATTTAATCATGCTCTTAATGTTGAACCTGCTAGTTGTTTGCAATAAGCTTGTGAGTTCTTTTTGACTAATGTTGAGCTACGGTTTTTTGGCACTTCCACCATTGATGCATGTAAAATGCATACATGAACTTTGCATTATTTTACTTATATTCCAGTCATATTTGCATCATATAAGGGTTATATCACTGTTTTATAATGATTTTGGGAATATTTGGTATGTTTCCTATTTTTATGGAATTAACCCTGCACAGTCAGAAAACCATGTTTTCTATATTTTAATGTTTCAGGGACCCAAACGACGTCCAAATGACCTAATATTTTACGGGCATCAGTTTTTGGAAGGAACAAAGCGTAGGAGCCAAGGAAGCACACGAAAGGAAGCCGGAGGCCGAAGTTGAGTGGGCCCACCTGGCCGCGTGGGACCCCTCTTTTGGGCCTCGGAGCTCCGTTGCGTCGATCTTTCCTCCACCGACTCGGTTTTGACCTAAAACCGACTATAAAAATAGCCCCCCGACGTTCTCTGGAAGGAGCGCCGCAGAAACACAGAAACACCGAAACAGAGACCTGGAGCTGCAGATTGGAGGGGGAAAACTCCGGCGGGGCGCTGCCGGCGTGGTCTCCATCTTCTCCAACGACTTCTCCACCGTCTCCATGATGAAGAGGGAGTAGTCCACCTCTGGACTATGGGTTTGTGGAAGTAACTTATGTATCTCTCTCTCTTGAGCTTCACTAATTAGTACCGTATGAGCTGCTGAACATGATTACGGTCATCTATGTAATACCTTTGTGGTGGATCTTTTTATGAGTTAATATATGTTTGAGATTGCAATGGTTTTGTTTCAGTTATGAAAGTAGATGCATATTATGTACCCCTTCTTATTTACTTGTCATGATCAAGCATGTTTATGAGAGCGTGTGAGGGGGAACGTGTGCATTAGTTGGAGTAACGGGGGGTGGCTAGTGCAGTGAACGTGAGAGAAAGTTCTGCGATCCACTTGGGTATTTACCTTACTTTGTTGCCTCACTAGGGATAAAAAGAAATACCATGCTACCGGAGATGTGGGTGTGACCATTGCCACTTCCTCCATGACTAGATCTAGCATGTTCTTATTTTAACTTCATGTCATGATACTTATTGCTATACTCTGAGTTATCTTAATTACTGAGGTGTTATGATTTAGTTCGCATCTTGGTGGAGTATAAGAGAGACTAATAACCAAAAGGTCTCTATGTTAGGACGTGATGCCCATATAATTATAACTTGTCATTAAACTGTTGTGTTGCAATCTCATATGTCAACTCTAGTGTTCCATTGTCTACCACTTTATTAAAGAGAGAGTGCATTTGTGAAACCATGAACCCCGGTCCATTTTTAATCATAAGAAACACCTTTCCAACCACTTTTACCACTTTACCATTTTCTGCCATTTAAAAATCCGAAAATACAAAAACACTTTTACATCTTGCATTCATCATATAAAACCCAAAAATATCATTTATCATTGCTACCACCATCCTTGCATATTTATTTACCACCATTGCATATTTATTTCTTGTTTGCATTGCATATTATCTTGATATCATTCTCACACCTTGTGCTTGACAACCACTAGGTGAGGTTGAGGACCAAAACATTTACTTTGTTTTGTAGGTAACCAAAAGAAGGATAGGAAAGATAAATCTTCACTACTGATTCCCCGAGAGTTCGATATTAAACCCTCGAGTCACCCCTCGTGGGGAAAACACGTCTTCCACTTACTACACACTCTGCACTTGGAGTCTCAACCTAACCCATATTCTTTTGACGCAGGTAACTACGTCATCGGGTATCAAGACTGTTTTCTGGCGCCGTTGCCGGGGAATCATTGCTGAAAGGTTTATCCAAGGGTCCCCCGCACTAGCTCTGTTTTCTGGCGCCGGGTTTATCCAAGGATATCTCACCAAGTCAACTTCATCACCAACTTGTGCTAACACCTAAGCTTGGGGAGGTTGCACCTACGTGAGCATCATCTTATCCATCTTTACCTTCAAAGCAATTTATCTTGTTTTGTCATTGTCTTGCATTTTTAAGTTCGGTTTGCATATTTATTTTCAGTTTTGCATTTTGTGTTGCATTTGTTATTTCGGTTTGCATCATTTAGTGTCATTTTATTTTCAGTTTTGCATAAAAAATTAAAAAACACATAAAAACTTGCTAAAATGGGAGAAAGAACTAAGTTGTGTGATTACACAAACACTCCAAATGATCAATTTATTGCTAGGCCCATTGCCACACCTGAGATAAAAGCTGATAGTTATGAAGTAAGTCCTAGTTTGTTGAACTTGATAACTAGGGAACAATTTGGCGGTAGTGCTATGGAGGATGCCTCTATGCATCTTCATGATTTTGTTGAAATATGTGACATGCAGAAATTTAAAAATGTGGAAAGTGATATTCTAAAACTGAAGTTATTTCCTTTCTCACTTAGAGGAAAAGCTAAAGAGTGGCTGCATTCATTACCTATTGATAGCATTAAAACTTGGGATGATTTAAAAGAAGCTTTCATTAAGAAATACTATCCTCCTGTTAAAATTTTGCAAAATAGAAACAACATTCTTTCTTTTAGGCAAAATGAAAATGAACATGTTGCTATGGCTTGGGATAGGATTAAACTTATGCTTAGAACTTGTCCATCACATGGGGTCAACGAATGGACCATACTACACTCTTTTTACAATGGTCTAAATTACATGTCTAGAAATATTCTTGATTCTGCTGCTGGAGGTGCGTTTATGGGAAAAACTATAGTAGAAGCTAAGATATTGGAGAGCATTTTGCAAAACTATAGTCAATGGCATACTGATAGAGCACCTAATCCTTCTAAGAAAGTGAACTCCATAGAAGAAACAAATGATTTGTCATCTAAAATGGATACTATTCTTGCTTTCATTAATAAACAAAATATTGAAAATGTGCCTTTGCAAGAATTAGTTGGTAATAATCCTGAAAATATTGATGTCAACTTCATTAGGAACTATGGTAATAATGGGTATGGTAACAACAATTATAACTCTATAATAAACCCCCATATGTTCCCAACAATCGTCCTTCTATTCCATATCCTAATGCTAGTGATAATAATTGGAAGCCTATGCCACCACGCAATGATAATTTTGAGGCTAATAAAATTCTTATGGAACAAGTTGCTAGTCATAATACCATGATACAAGAGTTGAATAAGTCTGTTGCTTCTATTAGTTCTGATATTAAGGCTTACAACTCCAACTGCAGGACTAGACAAAGCCTTGTCAAAACTAGCTGATAACCAAGCCACTCTATTGAGCATGTCTGCAGGGAAACCACAAGCCCACCTGTGGTTGGAATGAATTCTATTAATATTGCTGAAAATATGCCTCTTACTTTAGAGGAAACTCTTGATGAATTATTGAACTATCCTGAATACTTGTTGCCTTTTATGTCTCAACTTGCTGGTTTAAAGGAAGAAGTAATAAAACTGAACATGATGAATCTCTTATGTTGATTGAGTTAGAAAAGAAAGTTGAAGAAGTTAAAATGCTTACTGAAGTTAAGGAACCATGGCTTGATTTAGAGAATTGTAGCTTGCATGAATTAATATCTATCTTACAAAAATTTGCAAGTGATCCTTCCATCAACTCTAACCAAGCTGGTTTTGGTTCTTATATTGCTAATCATGTGTTAAAAGAAAAGATTGCTAGGTACAACCAAGAGGCTATGATACCACCTAAGCTTGGGGATATTGGATTCCCAAAGTCCTAGTAACCATTGGAAAAGAGACACACCATGCTATACTTGATCTAGGATCTAGTGTCTCTGTTTTATCTAAAGAACTATATGATATACTTGAATTGAAAAATCTTGAAAAATGCTCTATTGAACTTGCACTTGCTGATGATTCATTAAACATGCTTTAGGAAATTAAGTGATGTTATGGTAGAGTTACATATGACATTTGTGCCTGTTGATTTTCTAATCATGGATATGGGGAATAAAACCTCTAGTCCAATTATTCTTGGAAGACCTTTTCTTCGTACTACAGGTGCTATCATTGATTCAAAAGAAGGGAATGTGAAGTTTCAGTTTCCACACAAGAAGTGCATGGAACACTTCCCAAGGAAGAGGGCACATCATTCAAGCTCCCTCATGAGCTTCGTCCTCTATAAACATCAAGTAAGAAGCCTAACTATATGGCTATAAAGAAAGCGCTTTACGGGAGGCAACCCGGTTGTTTTTATTTGTAATTTTCTTTGTGTCCTCTTGCTGTAACAAGAGACTTTGTTTATAGTTTAGTTTCTGGAATTTTTAATAAAGTGCCAAGTTTTACTCATTTTGGTTTGAAAAAGTTGCTTATAGCGTTCGGAGATTTTATTCCTGCACGAATCTGTGCACGGTATGATTTTTAATTCTTATTCTGTAACTCCGAATGAGCTCATATTTGAACTGTAGTTGCAACTTTTCATCCTCTGTATGAATGAATTGTTTCGGAATTTTTCGACAAAGTTTAGTAGGGTAGAAAAATACGTTTTGCTGCTGCTGTTTTTCTGGACAGATTCTGTCCCATTTTGTTTGGTGCATACTTTGAACTTTTAACTTGAATCTTTTTGATCCAATTGAGTTTATGAGTAGGCATACAAATTATACACTTTCTGGACATCCATATGAATTTTTGTCAAAGGATTATATGCAACAAGAAATCTATTTGTTTATCACTACTAATGCACCCCACAGAAAAGAAATGGGAGAAACGGTGTTTGCAAGTTTTTTCACAGGGATTAGAGGAGATGCACCAAGAGCTATCCAAGGATGGTGAAGACCATAAGCTTGGGAATGTGAAGACAACCCCACTGGACCTACTGATGCATGTAAAATGCATACATGAACTTTGCACTTTAATTGCTTATATTCCAATCATATTTGCATCATATAAGGGTTATATCAATGTATTATCATGATTTTGGGAATACATCATAGTTTTCCCATTTATTTGGAATTAACCCTGCACAGGCAGAAAACCCTAGTTTTGTATTTTAATGTTTCAGGGACCCAAACGTCATCGAAATCTCCTGGAAATTTACGGGTGTCAATATTTGGAAGGAAAAAGGACTACGGAAAAAGGAAGCAAGCAAACGGAGACCCGAGGGCCAAACGGGCTTGGCCCACGTGGCCAGGTACTGTGGCCGCGTGGGACCCACCCGTTTGGGCCTCGTGGCTCCGTTGCCGTCGATCTTCGCTCCACCGCCTTCGTCTTGACCTAAAAACGCCTATAAAAAGGTCCCCCCGTCGTTCTCTGGAATGAGCGCCGCACAAACACAGAAACACCGAAACGGAGATCAGGAGCTGCAGATTGGAGGGGGAAAACTCCGACGGGTGCTGCGGCGTGGTCTCCACCTTCTCTATCAACTTCTCCACCGTCTCCATGATGAAGAGGGAGTAGTCCACCTCTGGACTATGGGTTTGTGGAAGTAACTTATGTATCTCTCCTCTCTTGAGCTTCACTAATTAGTACCGTATGAGCTGCTGAACATGATTACGGTCACCGTTGTAATACCTTTGTGGTGGATCTTTATGAGTTAATATATGTTTGAGATTGCAATGTTTGTTTCAGTTATGAGTATAGATGCATATTATGTACCCCGTTCTTGTCTACTTGTTTTGATCAAGCATGTTTATGAGAGCGTGTGAGGGGAACGTGTGCATTAGTTGGAGTAACGGGGGGTGGCTAGTGCAGTGAACGTGAGAGAAAGTTCTGCGATCCACTTTGGTATCTTTACCTTACTTTGTTACCTCACTAGGGATAAACTAAAATACCATGCTACCGGGGATGTGGGCGTGACCATTGCCACTACTCCATGACTAGATCTAGCATGTTCTTATTTTCACTTCATGTCATGATACTTATTGCTATACTCTGAGTTATCTTAATTACTGAGGTGTTATGATTTAGTTCGCATCTTGGTGGAGTATAAGAGAGGTTAATAACCAAAAGATCTCTATGTTAGGACGTGATGCCCATATATCTAAATAACTTGTTATCAAACTCTGTGTTGCAATCTCATATGTTAACTTTGTGTGTTCCATTGTCTACCACTCTATAAAGAGAGAGTGCATTTGTGAAACCATGAACCCCAGTCCATTTTTAATCATAAGAAACACCTTTCCAACACCATATACCACTTTTATATTTTCAGCCATCATTAAATCCGAAAATACAAAAATACTTTTCATCTTGCATACATCATTTAAAAACCCAAAAATATCATTTACCATTGCATCCACCATCATTGCATATTTATTTCCTGTTTGCATTGCATAACTATCCTGATATCATTCTTACACCTTGTGCTTGACAACCACAGGTGAGGTTGAGGACCAAAACATCTAACCTTGTTTTGTAGGTAACCAAAAGAAGGATAAGAAGATAAATCTACCACTTCAGATTCCCCGAGAGTTCGATATTAAACCCTCGAGTCACCCCTCGTGGGGAAAAACTGTCTTCCACTATACTATACACTCTGCACTTGGAGTCTCAACCTAAATCCCGTTATTTGTGCAGGCATCAAGACTTGCTCTTCGGATCATCAAGACGTTTTCTGGCGCCGTTGCCGGGGAATCGTAGCTGAGAGATTTATCCAAGGGTGTGCATCATCGCATTCATCTCACAACAAAGTCAACATCACCAACTTGTGCTAACACCTAAGCTTCGGGAGGTTGCACCTACGTGAGCACCATCTTATCCATCTTTACTTACAAAGCAATTTATTTGTTTTGTTAGTGTCATTGCATATCATATCATATTTATTTCAGTTTTGCATAAAAAATTAAAAATACCAAAAAAAAAAAAACTTGCTATCATGGTGCTTGGAAACAAACAAGGAGGGAGTTCTCTAGGGAATTCTGTTTCTAGTTTTAAACAATATCATGGAGAAACATTAAAAGATGCTTGGGTAAGAATTAATAGGATGCATTATGAAGATCCTATACCTTGTGAAGATGAAAAGCTAAATCTTTATTTCTATTATGGAATAGATCCTTGGTATCAAAATGCTTTAGATGGGGCTACAGGTGGAAGTTTTGTCTTGTCAACACCACCTTGTGCAGCCATGACACTTAGAAGGATTTTTGGTAGCTTTGTGGGTAGCAAGAAAAAGTTGGAAAACACCATTAGATCTTTTATATCTACCCAAAAAGAGCTTAATAAGGAATTTATCTCTAAGTTTGAAAAACAAGATGCTTTGTTTGAAAGGGTAGATCAGCTTACTAAGGAAGTTTCATCATTAAAGAGCATCATTACAGCCCAAAAACATGAGGAAACAATAAAATATTGCCAAGAGGTTATCAATAAGTCTTGGGAACACATTCATGAGCAAGAGAGAGTTGCTAAAGAATCTATTGGGGTAATGAAAGAGGTTGAAGTTGAGGAAGTTAAAATGCTTAATGAAGTCAAGGATCCTTTGCTTGACTTAGAAAATTGTAGCTTGCATGAATTAATATCTATCTTACAAAAATTTGCAAGTGATCCTTCCATCAACACTAACCAAGCAGGTTTTGGTTCTTATATTGCTAATCATGTCTTGAAAGAAAAGATTGCTAGGTACAACCAAGAGGCTATGATACCACCTAAGCTTGGGGATATGTGGATACCTAAGGTACTAGTAACTATTGGAAAAGAGACACACCATGCCATACTTGATCTAGGATCTAGTGTCTCTGTTTTATCTAAAGAACTATATGAAGTGCTTGAATTGAAAAATCTTGAAAAATGCTCTATTGAACTAGCACTTGCTGATGACTCTATTAAACATGCTTTGGGAAAAGTAAGTGATGTTATGGTAGAGTTACATATGACTTTTGTGCCTGTGGATTTTCTAATCATGGATATGGGGAATAAAACCTCTAGTCCTATTATTCTTGGAAGACCTTTTCTTCGTACCACAGGTGCTATCATTGATTCAAAAGAAGGGAATGTAAAGTTTCAGTTTCCACACAAGAAGTGCATGGAACACTTTCCAAGGAAGAGGGAACCACAAAGTTCAAGCTCCCTCATGAGCTTCGTCCACAATAAACAACAAGTAAGAAGCCTAGCTATATGGCTATAAAGAAAGCGCTTTGCGGGAGGCAACCCGGTTATTTTTATGTGTGATTTTCTTTGTGTCCTCTTGCTGTAACAAGAGACTTTGTGTTAGTTTAGTTCTGGAGTTTTTAATAAAGTGCCAAGTTTTACCTTTTTGGTTTGAAAAGTTGCTTATAGCGTTCGGAGATTTTATTCCTGCACGAATCAGTGCACGGTATGATTTTTAATTCTTATTCTGTAACTCCGAATGAGCTCATATTTGAACTGTAGTTGCAACTTTTCATCCTCTGTATGCATGAATTTTTTCGGAATTTTTCGAGAAAGTTTGGTAGGGTAGAAAAATACGTTTTGCTGCTGCTGTTTTTCTGGACAGATTCTGTCCCATTTTGTTTGATGCATGCTTTGAGCTTTTAAGTTGAATCTTTTTGATCCAATTGAGTTTATGAGTAGGCATACAACATTATACACTTTCTGGACATTCATATGAATTTTTGTTCAAGGATTATATGCAGCAAGAAATCTATTTGTTTATCACTATTAATGCACCCCACAGAAAAGAGAATGGGAGAAACGGTGTTTTGAAGTTTTTTCACAGGGATTGGAGGAGATGCACCAAGAGCTATCCAAGGATGGTGAAGACCATAAGCTTGGGGATGTGAAGACAACCCCACTGGACCTACACACTCTCGGTTTGCACACGTCCAACTTCTGTTTTTCGATCGAAACACTTTATCGCATAAACTTGGAGCGTCGTTTTTGTTTTTGTTTGAGTTTGAGAGACCACCACACTATCATTATATATGAGAGAGCTACTGGAAATTTGGGTTGAAATATGTTGGATGCTTTATAAGATTGGGAAAAGGGATGTTTGAGTTGATTTTTAATGATACATATAGTTGCATGATTCATGAGCTTGTTAATGAGTAATAGTTTGCAAATTTTTTTGTAGAGCTATCTTATTCATGTTTTGATGCTGATTGTTATTTTACTTGTTTAACATGGATTAGTTAGTTCTATGGACACTCATGCATGCATCTAGATGGTCAACTTTCTCCCTTTGCTAGCCCAAAAATTCCAACAAGCAAAAACTTGTTTCCAACACCTTCAACCAAAGTTTTTCCAGTGAGTCCACCATATCTACCTATTAGCTTTATGCTATTCCGAGTATGTTTATCATGTTTTTGTGTTATCTATACCTCTGAATGAAAATGTTTATGTTATTGATTGATGGGAAAAGTTGGTTATATAGCTCTCACGAACTTGATGCACATTTACTTTCATTGCATAAATAAAACATGACCCATTGTGATTAAAATTATGATGTTGTGGCTTGACAAATGTCGGTTGGAGTTAGCCATATGTGCTGTCACATGGCAAGCTTTCAACATGCTCTTCATCTCATTTAGTTGATATCATGTACTTTTGTTTATGGATGCTTATCATGGTGAAATAAATGTGGAAATGAAGTGAGTTTAAATGAGTTTGTATAAATGGTTAGAGAGACGCCTGGGCCGCTAATCTAAGCCATGCATCATTCATGGTGGAAATTTACTTACATGCTATGGTGAACCTTCTGTGATACACCTTACAATAAAAAGCTATCCAATGGTAAATAAAAAGGGTGTTGAGATTGTTCATTTGTTTGTTTGTCTTGTCATTTTGATATGGGCTTGTTCCATATCCTGGGACAAGAGGTACCCCAGTTGACGCTCTTAATGATACTATTATTACTTACAATGATATTTAACTTGAACTTGCTTTGTTTCCCAAGTTGAGTAACACATGGAGTAGGTACTTGTATTCAAGGGGCATGAGACTTTCAACCTGTACTTTGTCAAGCACACTACTCATATTTGCTTTCACTTTAAACTTAATCATTCAAGATGCTATGATAGGGGAATGAGAGCTTGACACCAAGGATTACCACATTACAATCATTAACTTAAGTAGAGAAGTTCAGAAGTTAGATGAAACTTATTCATGCTTTACCTCTACTCATATATATCTTTCCAAAGTGTCCACCTTTTATATTCAGATTTTCATCAATACTCTATGACCATTATAGGATGTTCTTTCTTTCATTATGCATACATGTGGTCCATAGTACTTTCTTTTATGTTACACTTTGTGAATTATCATTGAACATCCTTGCATTGAATACTTGATATCACTTCATAAACTATCTTGCATATTGCTACTCCTTTTAAGAATGAATCATTTGACTCTATGTAGCAATAGTAATCATCTTTGATATCCATTGATAGTATTAAATTGCAAAGTCCATGTTAGTTTTATCACCTTCATACTCGAGGACGAGTATAGGTTAAGCTTGGGGATGTTGATGCATGTAAAATGCATACATGAACTTTGCATTATTTTACTTATATTCCAGTCATATTTGCATCATATAAGGGTTATATCACTGTTTTATAATGATTTTGGGAATATTTGTATGTTTCCTATTTTTATGGAATTAACCCTGCACAGGCAGAAAACCCTATTTCTATATTTTAATGTTTCAGGGACCCAAACGACGTCCAAATGACCTAAATTTACGAGCATCAGTTTTTGGAAGGAACAAAGCGTAGGAGCGAAGGAAGCGCACGAAAGGACGGAGGCCAAGTTGAGTGGGCCCACGCGGCCAGGTACCTGGCCGCGTGGGACCCCCTCTTTTGGGCCTCGGAGCTCCGTTGCCGTCGATCTTTCCTCCACCGACTCGTTTTGACCTAAAACCGACTATAAAAATAGCCCCCGACGTTCTCTGGAAGGAGCGCCGCAGAAACACAGAAACACCGAAACAGAGACCTGGAGCTGCAGATTGGAGGGGGAAAACTCCGGCGGGGCGCTGCCGGCGTGGTCTCCATCTTCTCCAACGACTTCTCCACCGTCTCCATGATGAAGAGGGAGTAGTCCACCTCTGGACTATGGGTTTGTGGAAGTAACTTATGTATCTCTCTCTCTTGAGCTTCACTAATTAGTACCGTATGAGCTGCTGAACATGATTACGGTCATCTATGTAATACCTTTGTGGTGGATCTTTTTATGAGTTAATATATGTTTGAGATTGCAATGGTTTTGTTTCAGTTATGAAAGTAGATGCATATTATGTACCCCGTTCTTATTTACTTGTCATGATCAAGCATGTTTATGAGAGCGTGTGAGGGGGAACGTGTGCATTAGTTGGAGTAACGGGGGGTGGCTAGTGCAGTGAACGTGAGAGAAAGTTCTGCGATCCACTTGGGTTTTACCTTACTTTGTTGCCTCACTAGGGATAAAAAGAAATACCATGCTACCGGAGATGTGGGTGTGACCATTGCCACTTCCTCCATGACTAGATCTAGCATGTTCTTATTTTAACTTCATGTCATGATACTTATTGCTATACTCTGAGTTATCTTAATTACTGAGGTGTTATGATTTAGTTCGCATCTTGGTGGAGTATAAGAGAGACTAATAACCAAAAGGTCTCTATGTTAGGACGTGATGCCCATATAATTATAACTTGTCATTAAACTGTTGTGTTGCAATCTCATATGTCAACTCTAGTGTTCCATTGTCTACCACTTTATTAAAGAGAGAGTGCATTTGTGAAACCATGAACCCCGGTCCATTTTTAATCATAAGAAACACCTTTCCAACCACTTTTACCACTTTTCCATTTTCTGCCATTTAAAAATCCGAAAATACAAAAACACTTTTACATCTTGCATTCATCATATAAAACCCAAAAATATCATTTATCATTGCTACCACCATCCTTGCATATTTATTTACCACCATTGCATATTTATTTCTTGTTTGCATTGCATATTATCTTGATATCATTCTCACACCTTGTGCTTGACAACCACTAGGTGAGGTTGAGGACCAAAACATTTACTTTGTTTTGTAGGTAACCAAAAGAAGGATAGGAAAGATAAATCTTCACTACTGATTCCCCGAGAGTTCGATATTAAACCCTCGAGTCACCCCTCGTGGGGAAAACACGTCTTCCACTTACTACACACTCTGCACTTGGAGTGTCAACCTAACCCATATTCTTTTGACGCAGGTAACTACGTCATCGGGTATCAACCATCCAATTTTTGCTAGCCTCTTCGGTGTTGTGCATTGCCTTCTGCTCACATTGAGAGTTGTGCATACTTCACCAGCACATCCAAACTCCGTGGGAGAACTTCATTTTGTTCTCCTACACATAAGCCAAACATCTTTCTCAAACAGCCACCATAACTACCTATCACAGCATTTCCATAGCTGTTCCGAGATATATTGACATACAATTTCCATCTTACATTACATGACTTGTTGTCATTCATCATTGTTATATATTGCTTTGCATGATTCTATACAGCTGATGTGTGGTTTTACCCATGTTACGACTAGATCATTGCACATCCTGCTACACTGGTAGAGACACTCAGTTCCATACATCATGTTTTATTCATTATGAGTTATTTGTTATCATATTAGGATGTAGCCCCTACAGTGAGGGAGAGAAAAGTGAAAAGAGCCATGGAGGCCATCGAAAAGAGAAATAGAAAAAAAAGAGAGGGGGCAACATTACTATCCTTTATCCACACTTGTGCTCATGTTTAGCACCTGCAGTTTCATAGTCATCATTTGTGCTCATGTTTAGCACCTATACTCCATGAGAGAGTTTTCATGTTTTACTAGTATAACTATGTGGGGAATTTTCATTATAGAACTTGGGTTGTAAATTCCAATGATGAGCCTCCTCAAAAGTGCTCTAGGTCTTCGTGAGCAACCGAGTTGGATGCACCCGCACTAGTTCCATTGGAGAGCTTTCATACACAGCTCTATGTGCATCCGTTGCATGACAATCACTACTCCTTGCATAGCTTTGATTATAAGACTTCCTCTTGTTTAATGATCACTTACAGCTTTGTGAGACTTTCTTCCATTGTCCCTCTAAACCCCCATTATTATTCTCTTTGCCATAACATCCTGGTGCCAAAACCAAATGCTTACGCTCACCGGTTGAGTAAAACTTCGAAACAGTTGATTCATGACGTTCATGTTTGTTTTTACTTGACTGGATCCTTTCTCTGTTGTGAAAAATTGCTTGATGCTTGAGTAGAAGGATAGAACTTCTACACTGAATACTTAAATCATCTATAATGAACTTTGTACGGTTTCATGTCTTTAGAGCATCATCCATGAAAGATTTTGACTTGTTTAACTGTCTTGCTTTATCATCAGTTTGTTTAATATCAATATAGACATTTACTTTGAATGATTTGATCTCAGTTCACATGCTTTACATTACTATTTGATCAAGATTATGTTGGTAGCATGTCACTTCAAAATTTATCTTTTTGTTATCGTTTACCTACTCGAGGACGAGCAGGAACTACGCTTGGGGATGCTTGATACGTCCAAAACGTATCTATAATTTTTGATGTTCCATGCCTGTTATATATTAAATACCACAAGTTTTATTTACACTTTATATCATTTTTATGCATTTTCTGGGACTAACCTATAAACAAGATGCCATAGTGCCAATTCCTGTTTTCTGCTGTCTTTTTGTTTCAGCAATTCTCTTCTGGAAATATTCTCCAAAAGGCACGCCAATTTACCTGATTTATTTCTGCACGGGAACAAAGCACCAGTCCGAAGGAGAAGCCCAGGAGGCAGCCCAGGAGAGGAGGCGGGCCCACGGCGCGGCCAGGGGTGGCCCCGCACCGCCACCCCGCCTGGCCCACCTGGTGCCGCCCTGGCGCCCCTCTTTCGCCTATAAATTACATCTATTTGGAAAACCCTAAACACCCGATCAGAAGTCCACGAAAAGTTCCGTCGTCGCCGTCGTCGTCAACCCTAGTTCGGGAGGGTTCTGGAGTTCTTCCCGGCACCCGCCGGAGGAGAAATCATCACCGGAGGGCTCTTCATCACCATGCATGTCTCCGGAGTGATGCGTGAGTAGTTCTTCACGGACTACGGGTCCATAGCAGTAGCTAGTTGGTAGTCTCTCCACCTTGTGCTATCATGTTTAGATCTTGTGAGCTGCCTAACATGATCAAGATCATCTTTATGTAATAATATATGTTGTGTTTGTTGGGATCCGATGAATTGTGAAATTATGATCAAGTTTGTTCATCTATTTATATCCATGTTTTATCTATGTTACTACATGCTCTCCGTTGTTAGTAGATGCTTCGGCCAAATAGATGATAATGACTGCAAGAGGGAGTATTTATGCTAGATAGTGGGTTCATGCCTCTAGAAGCCTGGGCTCGAGATGACAGAAACGACTAAGACAGTAGATGTGATGTTGCCACTAGGGAGAAAACAACTTTGTTGTGTCTATATGTCATATGCATTGTTTATATTACATACTTTGCTTAATTCTTTTATCTGTTGCTTGCAACTTAATACTCACAGGAGACACGGAAGTTATCCTGGGGGTGGATTATTAGTTATAGATGCAGCTAGTATGCAGTCTATGTATATTGATGTAATGCCCAATAGATCTAACAATGAACATGTTCTTATCATATCTTGCATTATCATGCATTTGCACTTTGTCAATTGCCCAGCTGTAATTTGTTTACCCAACATATTTATCTGTTTTATGAAGAGACACCACTAGTGAACCGTGGACCTCGGTCCTTTATTTCACACTGATAAAAACACTGTTTCCACCACGCTCTGCATTTATTTCCTCGCTGTTCCTTTTTGCACTCATCATTACTTTCCTCATCATACGTTTAATCCTTTGTATTCAGCAAGCCGGGGAGATTGACGACCTTCCTGTTTCGTTGGGGCAAAGTACTTTGATTGTATTGTGTGCAGGTCCACGTCAGTGATCGTAACGACGCCGCTGACACCGTGTTGAAGCTCTTCCAATCCTACTGGTTCGATAACCTTGGTAGATTTCATGGGAAACTTGCTGCTGCACTACTTCATACCTTCCTCTTAGGTCTCCCAACAAACGTGTGTTTCCACGTCATCACACTTCAAAGATAAATCAGTCGCCAATAGCAAACTATTAACCATTAATTATTGGAATAACTATATGAGAGTTAACTACATATTTTGATGGAGCTCCGTGCTCTCTCAAAGTTTATTTTCTAATATGTAGTCATCTTGCAGATAAGGCGTTAAGATCAAATATCAACTTTTAAGTGAATTGCATAAGTCTTTCATTCCGGAATCTCTCAAGGTAGTCTGATAAATATTGTCTTTGAAGTTGCATCATCAGCCGAAATGAGATAATTTCTGCAGAAATTTGATAATGCATATTCCCAACTAGTTATGCACGGTGATGAAGTATATTGAAACATTCTCTCCCTTTATCTATCAAAGAACACCTAAACAATTTTAATAAGACAAACTTTCATGACAAATCTTTCTTCCCGAAAGTACCACAAATTACATAAAATCCAGTTGTTATAGAAAAGCTTTATCCTGCACTTCACGAATAAGATCACCTTCAATAGAAAATTCTCCAGTTGTTATTGTAGGGATAAATATAGGAGATTGAATGATATATTTTGAAGGAGCTCCATGCTCTCTAACAAAATTACCATTTTATAATTTATAGTCATCCTTTACAAATAAGGTGTTAAGATCAACAATAATTAACTTATCAAGTCTCGTAATGAATTATGGAAGTCTTTCCTCCGATATAGGACCTCTTTGCAGCCACTTGGACCCCGCCAAGTCGATAGCCATGGTGGCCAAGCATATGACTTCAATGGACTTGCGAACACTACAGACGTCGACCCCTCCTTCTGAAACTGTCAGGATCACCCAGTGGCACGAGTCGAGGAATGATGGCATGCCTAATCACTTACGACGTGTGGTTCTTCACTTGTGCTTAAGGCGTAACGAGGCTTATCCTAGTGGCGAAGCTTCATTGGGGCTAAAGGTGGGGGAGGGGGCCTTGGCCCCCTTATACTTTTGCAAATCATAAGATTAGTTATGTTGATTATATATTTAGTGAATAAATTTAAAATGACATTCAGAACTTGCTACATGTGTTGGCACCACCATATTGTGTATTTCATAACAATGCTATGGCCTAGTAGATATTAAATATTATTGTATATAAGGATTTTGTGCATATTCAATCGCAACATTTAAAACATAACACAATAATATAATTTTTTTAAACTTAAAAAACATAATTAATTCATGTTGTTTAACTATACATATGTATGCACCTTTGTTCAAAATAGTCCCACTTTCTTACAAGTCGTGACATGTCTTTATCCTTGATCATTAATTAATAAAACAACATGTAGATTAGTCAAGAAGAAACTTTACCCTAGCACGACTTAATATTAAGAGGCAATTGTATTGAAAATCCCGCATCAGATTTGCTTAAATTGGCACCATATAAGCAATATGTTCTCTAGTTTATTTATACTTGAGTAAATTAGGCCCCCATCATTTTATTTTTGCCAAGCCTACCTATTTGATCTTAATTAATACTTCCTCGAATCCAGAAAAACCGTCTGAAGGTATACATAATAGTTGTACTGGCTGTGTAATTTTCCTACGATACTTTAATGGACCAGAGGGAGTAAGAAACTTATCAACATTTATTCAACTAAAGCATATAATATAAAATAATTTTATGATCATTCTAATAATATTGATTTTATATTAAAGATGAAGATATCTTTCCTATGCATATGTCAATTTTTACAAAAAAAAAGATTTTGCGTCAATTTAGAATGCAAATAATTGTGAACAGAGGGACTATTTGTCATTTCTCAAACATTCTTAATTAATAACAGTGTAACCCTCATGCAAATCCATTAGATGGTTTTAATGAGATGTGTGGATGAAAAATGTTTCAGTATGGATGTTTAGTGCTTATTTGCTTCTTTTCCCTAATAGGTAACATTTCGGACAAATTATGTTGCTCCAATTATTGTTGATAAAAATCTATAGTAATATTAATAATCATAATAATAAAATAATTTAAATTTTCTCTTTGAGGTAAATCCTTATATCTGATTCTTCAGATATTTTATCCAAGTAATTAAAATCATTTATCAACGTTGCAAGTCAAAGCTTGACTAATAGTATGTCAAAAAATTGGTCCAAAACCTATATGTGAATGGGATGCAGGAGTTGAAATCATATAAATTTAACCTTTGATACTAGTCATGTACGTAGAAGACAATGAAATCATTTATTATGAAATTAGATCCGAAAAGCTATTGTGTATTATCGGAAAAAAAAAGGTAGTGTGTTCATGACATGGCCAACATACATGATTACGAGAACCATCATCTTAATGGGACCACAACGAAATCTGAATTGTTCTCTCTCCTCCGAAAATCATATTTCTACGCTTCCAAAAATTTGTGAACTGAGCAGAAGCCACGGAGTCAAACTTTGTAGTGTTATTAAGTAACAAATTTGGAACTCGCTACACAACACAAATATTTTGTGATATTTGTATAGACCAGAAATTGTCATATTTATACCTTTATCCATTTTCTACATAAGTATATTTTTAAATTTTCTGGAACTTGAAATATGCATTTTCACCTTTATAGGTATGTATTTCTGGTTTAGTAGTGCTACCATTCGAATACCTTCCATATGGATTCTCGTATGTGCCAGAGTTTCCCGCATCATAGTAGAATTTTATACAAAATATATGATCTCATTCGTTAACCAAAAATGTAAATCAAATAAACTGAAACAAATACAATTAATAAAAAGATCATGATAAATTGATTGTTGCATTAATAAGGATCCTTAAAGTAGCCCCATACATATCCATATTTGGCAATCTTGATGTTCCACCATGATTTCCTAAAACACAATTAATAATAAAATAAATAACATCACCAAAACATTATCAGAGAGCTAGCTTAAGATTGTTCAACATATTATTAATGTGGACAGAGACCCCTTACCCCTTGTAAGACAGGATGTCGAACCTCAGGTATTATTAGAAAAATAGATTGGAATATTAACAAAAGAATGACATGAACCTTGACCGAAACATACTTGTCACAATCATCACCGTTGCCATCATAGAGTGATCATGTCGAAGCACATGGTGATAGTCTATTGGATCCAGACCTATCAATGGTGAGACTATCATACGCTACGTCGTGTCAGTCGGGTTGGTCACAATGGGCGCACCATGAGATTAACATTACCATAATGTCGAATTCAGTGCGTCGACACCTTCACCTTCAAGGTGTCGTCGTCAAGGACATACAAATATAACATATGTAGAATCAAGTTAGACCGAAATCAAACATTGGTCTATGGTTTCTTCCATCTCTCCTCGAAATAGGCTTTTGCCCCACTTTATAAATAAATACACAAGGCCGAACCGATACAAAGTGATGAGGGAAACCTCTTAAAAAGCAGATCAAAGATAACAAAACAATATAAGAGTAGCCACACCCCACGAGGAACCCACGACTACCAACAAGAGGAGACATGGCGCCTCCTTGTGAAACCACCAGACGTCGTCGCGTCACATGTACACACCAAGTTGTCCCTGGAGAGGGCCGTATGCCCTCTCTCTCCAGGCCGTGGAGCACCGATCCTGCTAGCTAACAACGAGTCACATATATATGATAGGAGGCCCCCAAGACCACCCCACGCGAGAGCTGAAGAAGCCTTGAGACAGAATCCGAACTTGCCCGTCGATGACTAAGGCGTGACCAAAAGATACCGGGAGCTCCACGACGACACCCCCAAAAAGGTGACGACGCAGAGCGCCTCAGTCGCCCAGACCAAAGTCGGGGGGCTTCACCCGAAGCTCTATCGTGGGGTGACCACAACGATGCTCCCAATAGGGTAACGACACCCACTAGTATTGCCGCCGCTGGCGTCGGAGCACTGGGCTTTCGCCCAAAATCATCCCCACGCCACTCAGGGTACCTTCGGCCTGGTGCCATCAAATAAGTCCTCCATGGCACGATCTGGGAGCCGCCATTGCCGAGACATTGCCAACCTCAGGATTCCCCGCCACCCGCTCCACGCTGTCCACGCATTTCTTCCATCTCTGGGCCCAAAAATTAAGGGACGGACACCGGCGAACGGATTGGAGCTGCTCTCCGGCAGTTAGGATTTCTGTAACTGTGTGTGAGTCGTGCGACGGTGTGTAATCGTACGTATAGGGGAATAATCACGAAAGACTTTGTGAGGCCTACGTGCATGTGAAATGCACGGAGGAGACGAAGACAGAATATATGCAGGTTAGGAGAGTAGCACACATCAATATAGACAGGCGAATCCATTCCTCTCGTGGTGCTAATCCGATGTTGTTCTGTTCGTCGTCTACAAGTTGGATCAACGCACATGCTTTGTTTCTCGTGATATATACGCTCAGTAGACAGAAACACTCAGGTACGTTGTGGGCTCGGTTGGGACCGCTGAAAGGTTCGCAGGGCCTAGCCCTAGCCTGCCCACAGCCCGGCCCCGTTCTGGAGTCCCACATTTATGGTAAATGACAGAACGCGCGCGTGCGCTCTTCTCTTGCGCGGCGCACGCTCCTATCGGAACGACCGAGCGAGGCGCCTTCACGAGTGCGCTTGCGGGCTGTCAGACCAGAGCGACGCGTACTTGACAGGTTCAATGCTGCCCGCCGATGGACCAGCTTGTTTCCTTGTCCTCTCTGCATGTAGTCTCAACTCATCATCCACATGCAAACATATTTTAAATTTTTAAAAAGGCATAACTTTCAAATCGAGGGTCTAAATAAAAATCGGTTTTCACCATAGTGTTTCTCACGGCAAGATCTTTAAAACTAGATCCCACATGAACATGTTTTGACAATTATTTATGAAAAGCAACTTTGTGTTATAAACTTGCTTTTCTATCACAAAAGCAAATTTAAGGTATAAACTTGCCTTTTCATTTTAAGAAATTGCTTTTTTTAGAGTAGTAACTATGTATGTCGATAGACAATTTTGTTGCAGGACAAAGATGGTTTTCTCGCATAATACCAACAAGTTGGCTATTGACTGGATTAAAAACAGGCTCCCGTCATACTCACATATTTTTCGTGTTTGTGATACAAAGTTCTTTTCGTGAAATTTTGTAATACAAAATTGACTTTGCATAGAAAAGCGAGCTTATCCTACAAAGTTGCTTTTTAGAAAATCAAGTTTATAGTTCAAAGTTATTGTCATGCAAATCTACTCTGAATTTTTTAAAATCCATTAGTTTCAAACTAATCGTCCAAATAAGAAACCGTTTTCACCGTTGTGTTACAAATGACAAGATCTTACAAACTAGATGATCCCATATGAATATGTTTCAACTGGGACCTTTTTTCCGTGTGTGTGACAGAAAAGCAAGTTTATACTACAAATTTGCTTTTCGCGTTTTCTGAAAAGCAATTTCTTAGCTGAAAAGATGTTTTTACCATGAACTTGCTTTATTGTGACAGAAAGTCCCTTTTCAAATTTAATTATGAGAACGTGTTCATGTGGGATCTTCGAAGATCACATCGCGAGGAAATACGATGAAAACCGATTTTGATTTAGACACTGGGTTTGTAAGTCCAACTTAAAAAATGTCTAGCTTTTCGAAAAAGCAACTTCTTGGCAAAAAAGCAAGTTTTTACCACAAACTTGCTTATTCGTGAAAGAAAGTTGCTTTTTGAAAAAATGTTGTCGAAACATGTTTAACTGGGATCTAGTTTCGTAGATCTTGTCGCGAGGAATGCTACGGTGAAAACCGATTTTTATTTGGATGCTTGGTTTAAAAGTTATGCACTTTCAAAATTTTGAAATGGATCTGCATGTGGCTGACGTCATCTATTTTGTACGTATACTCTTCACGCTTCACGCGTGCATGCATCCACTGCCCAGATTGGAAAAAACATGTCGCGCTGGGTGGAGACTTTCCATATTGAGCGCGTGCGCTACAGGCTGAAAAAGCGCGCGTGCGCTCCCAAGTCGTGTCCCACATTTATAGCAAGACGTACCGCTGCTAAAAAGCCGGCCATGTCTGCATTATGAACTGGCCCTACATACTTGAACCCAAGCCCGGCCCGGCCCGATCTTGTTTGTCTCCTTCGACAGCCCTATAAAAGGGCACCCCCTTCTCCCTGGCGTAGCATCGTGCAATAATAGCTGCACTATCACTTCACTTGTGTCAACACATAAATCACGTAGCTACTTAAGCTAGGGAAGAAGCTAGCTATCTAGCTCGATCCCGGTGGCCGGTGAACTGAAAATGGCGGCGTCGACCGAGCTGCTGCCGGTGGCAGGCGTCCCAAGAGCAAGATGGGAGGGGAGAAGCTGATCATCCGGTCGGAGAAGGTGCGGCTCGTCGACATCCTGTCGATGCTGCTCCTGCGGCGGTCCATCACCAGCTACGCCTTCGTCGACGCTGGTGACCAAACCGTGCTCGACATCGGCGACGCGCCGCCAAGCCCCCTCGTCGCCCTCGTCGAGGCCATCCTCAAGTTCTTCGCCGCCGCATACTGGCCGATGAAGGTGCTCGGCATCGCCCTCGAGTTCCTCTTCAACTTCGTCGCCCTCAACGGCGGACTCCTCGGCGTCGTGTGGAACATCGTCAGATGTATGTTCGAACACACGAATACATGCATGCACATACATATAATTAAGAATCTTTATCTTAATTGGTTTAACTCATGATCAAAATTTGAAATTAGGGCCTATATAACACAAACTGAAAAAAGTACGTACATACATGCACGAGCTAGCCAAAGCACTGCTCAAAACAAAACAAAAAAGCTAGCCAAAGCTGATGAAACAAAATTTGATTGAACTTAACTTCTCAAACTGAGTTACAAAAAAGTACTTACTACGTACACACATGTGTAACGACCGAATACATGGAAATAATTATATGTACATGCATGCATGACTGTACTGAACGGAATGACGACGACGCGGACACATGCACGTACATGCAGTTAAGCTGGTGATCCCGCTGGACCGGAGGCGCCCGACTTCGTGACAGTGATCGGGATGATCGACGGGAGGACGGAGCTGAAGCCGGCGCCGCCGGCCACCTCCGGCGACGACATGCGACATCTGCAGGTGCTCGACGTCGTCGTCTCCGGTGAAGCCGCGGACCTGGAGAGCGGCGGGTGCGCCGCGACGCCCCTCGTCGTGCTGGAGTACCTCGTCTCCGAGGTCACCGTCATGGCGTCCAAGATCGCCTACGAGAACAGGGGCTACATCAAGAACGTGGTCAACAACGTCTGGAAGGTAATTATCCTAGTTACACGCGTAAAACGTTCAATACTAATCATGTAAACACGTAAAATATCCAGCTGATAACGAGCGCGAGAAAAGGTGGTAGAATATATGCTGACTTTGTGTGGACGGAGTAATTTTGCCTAAAGTAGAGTACATGCGAGTGTCTACCACATGGTATTCAATCTAAAAGAGGACCCAGGCCTGTACGAACTGCTGGGAAACAATGGACGAACATGGAACTAAAGGAAGCCATCATTTTTAGTTAGGTATTTCTAGATCTTACAACCGTTTCTCATAAACTTAACCTTTTCGATTTTGCTATTTTTTGGCTAGCTGAGAATTAAGTTAGTGGTCAGTCACAAGTCTTATACCATCGAATCTGTATCGTGATTCGTACACTTACGAGTTGCAAGTTGGGTTACAGCTGAGTTTTTCAGTTGTAGTTGTTCTTGTAACTGAGAAAAACCGTTGGATTTACTTCGTGATTCGTGTTGAGTATTAGTCACAACATGCGTTGCAAACTTGCAATTGAAATTTGATGATGTCACATGATTGCGAACTGACTTAATTCTCATTTGACTGAGAATTAGTCACGCCCTATTATCTTAACTAATGTATATCTATTTGTGTGTACCATGATTTGCAGTTTAATTTCGTGGGGTTCTACAACGGCTGGAACAGTAAGTAGCAAACTCGAGACACACAAATAGTAAGGTACGGTGTATCTATGTTGTACTTGGTGTTTAAAAAACATCTACCGATACTTGCAGAGTTCCTAAATGATGACACGACGCAATCGTTCGTGATGACGGACGTGGCCAAGGACGCGAGCTTCGTGATGGTAGCGTTCCGCGGCACGGAGCCTCTCAACATGAAGGACTGGTCGACGGACGTGGAGCTGTCGTGGCTGGGCATGGGCGCCATGGGCAAGGTCCACGTCGGCTTCCTCAAGGCGCTGGGCCTCCAGGAAGAGGACGAGAAGAAGCCCGCGCGCGCCTTCCCCCGGGAGGACGCCGCCGCCCCCAAGGGCAAGTCCTTCGCCTACTACCAGCTCCGCCGTGTGGTCCGGGAGCAGCTCAAGAAGCACCCCAACGCGCGCCTCTACGTCACCGGGCACAGCCTCGGCGGCGCGCTCGCCGCCCTCTTCCCGGCGCTCCTGGCGTTGCACGGCGAGAAGGACATCCTGGGCAAGCTCAGCTCCGTGCAGACCTACGGCCAGCCGCGCGTCGGCGACATCACATTCGTCGAGTTCTTCCGCGCCGCGACCAAGGCCACGACCTGCTACGACCGCGTGGTGTACCGGTACGACATCGTGCCCCGGGTGCCGTTCACGGCGCCGGTGGCCAAGTTCTGCCACGGCGGGACCTGCGTGTACTACGATGGGTGGTACCACGCCAAGGAGCTCGCCGGCGACGAGCCCGACCCCAACTACTTCGACCCGCGGTACGTGCTGTCCAAGTACGGCAACGCGGTGGGCGACCTGGTGAAGGGGGCGTTCCTGTGGGCCAGGGCCGGCCGCGACTACCGCGAGGGCGTCGCCTCCCTGGTCTTCCGCTGCTTCGGCCTCGCCATCCCCGGCTTGGCGTCGCATAGCTTACGCGACTACGTCGACGCCGTCCGCCTCGGCCGCATCGCGCCCAAGCAAGTCTAGATCCAGCAGCAACCGGCCGGATGGGCAGACGCGAGGGAGATGATTGATCAATCGATGAATAAGTTGCTTCTGTTGTGTGTGTGTGTGTGTGTGTGCGTGCGTGCGTGCGTGCGTGCGTGCGTGCGCGCGCGTGCGTGTGCGTGCGTTCGTGCGTGCGTGCGTGTGCGTGCGTGCGTGCGTGTAAGTGTGTTCAACTTGTGTAATACTACTGCCTACAACTCAAAATATAAGGCATAATGTTATATCGGTACTGTTTTCTAACTTGGACTAATACGTGCGATAAAACATGAATGGTTTTAGTACTTTTTTCTTATATATATTATGTTATATACTAAATGTGTCAAAGCAATAGAACTTATTGAAAAGGGCATGTAGAATGGGTAGTGTCACTAATGGTCACCCGTAATTCACTTCGAAATACGTTTTTTCGGAAGTGATGTAATGATAAGACATGCCAAATTAAAGATGATTAAAACAATAAATATTTGAGCTGGCAATAGAACCATATCATTTCTAATGTCCCTATATAACACCCGTAATTCATTTCTTACACATTTTTTACACTAAAGAAGATGCTCTCTCATTTGCAAGGGAAACCGTGCTAATTTATGAGAAAGAGAGATGAGTGAGTTGATCGAAAATGCATTTCTTACGGTGTCGTGGCCCGGTACCGGTCAGTCTTGCGCCCACAATCCCTCGTACATTCGTGCTAGGCCCCTCTGGCATATATTATTTGTTCCATATTGATATGGCATGTCTTTGACATATATACGAAACCGTAACAAAATCTGTTTTTTTTTTTGTGAATCGAGATCAAAGTTTCAAATAGAGATGAGTAGATATTGATATAGCCCGACTATAGATTTTTCGAGAGGCTTCACGCAACAGCTAGGGTCTTCATAGGTGAAAGTGCATGTGTTGCCCCATGCGTGGTTTTGGTAATTAATGACAATCCTTATGGACTAATGTTTACATTAAGATATTCTTGTAGATCTTGTCCATAGGAAAAGATTGGAGTTCATGTGTTGGACTCTAGAAGATTACATGATGACCAATGTTCTATCCAAGGGTTTATATGAAGAATGGTCTTGTGAAGAGTTGAGCTTATTGCAAGCATGGCTTGGAAAAGAAAATTGAGTGAACTTTCATGTTATCTCCAAGCCATCATATATATCAAGAGAAGAAGATGAAGTGCAAGTCCAATATGATCCATCTCAGAAGATATCATTTGATTGAAGCTTGCAATCAAGACATGAAGACGGAGCTTAGCGAGGCTCTCCCATAATGGAGTATGGGGGAGCATTTGGAGATGTCTTCACCAAGCAAAGCGCAATCAAGAAAGGTGGTCCACTTGAAGAGATCAAGATCGTCATCATCTAGCTCAAGTGGAATGCGCAGGGCAAAGGTATGATCTTGATAGGTTTTCTATTTTACCGGTCTCATGGTGTTAGTGGGAGACCGGGTTATATGATAGACGGCGTACTATCAAGGGGCTCTCAAGTGAGTAACTTGATCGCATCTTTGTGGAGAGCTCAAACCTTTGCATACTTGGCATATCATCTTTCTTGGTTCTTATTTGGTTCTTCTCCTTGTTGGGTTTTGGTGCTTGTTGTGATCCTCATGACAAGCCCAAGTTCTTCGAAAATGGATTTTGGATGGAAAACCAGTTGCGTTCTTGGTCTTTTTGTAGGAAAGCTCTTGTCGCTATCTTTCCAACCTCGTTGGTTTCATCTCGTTTGGAGCTTCCTTGCAAAAGTTATTGCATTTCAGAATTTACCGGTTGTTCTTATTTAGAGAAGGCTTACCTTTCTTCATGCGGTTTTATCCTCACATGATGGACTATGATGTGTATATGCTAATCTTTTAGAGCTTGTGAGTATCTTCGAAACAAGGCCAAGATCATAGAAAACGGAGTCCGGATGAGAAACATATTGCGGTTTTGGTTTGGAGGTTTTATCGGTTGTTCTTTTATCGAGAGGTCTAACCTTTCCTCATTTGGTTTTATCCTCCACTGTTGGACTATGATGTTTCTCTGCATGATCTTGTTAAGCTCTTCGTTGCGATTCCAACGAGCCCAAGAACATCGAAAACGGAGTTCGGATGATCAAGTTATGTTCGTTTTTGTGTTGGTCATTTTCGCTGTTTCTGGTTGGCCGGCCCCCAGGCCAGCCCAGGCCGGCCCCAGGGCCGGCGGGCTCTGTTGGGTGCCCAGCCTTCCGCCCAGTGATGTCTACGCACGCTTCTATTCTTGTAGACAGTGTTGGGCCTCCAAGAGCAGAGGTTTGTAGAACAGCAGCAAGTTTCCCTTAAGTGAATCACCCAAGGTTTATCGAACTCAGGGAGGTAGAGGTCAAAGATATCCCTCTCAAGCAACCCTGCAATTAAGATACAAGAAGTCTCTTGTGTCCCCAACACACCCAATACACTTGTCAGATGTATAGGTGCACTAGTTCGGCGAAGAGATAGTGAAATACAAGTAATATGGATGATTATAAGGTAATTGCAATCTGAATAAAAATGGCAGCAAGCAAACATGTAGCAGAACTTGTTGTAAACGGTGTTTCAATGCTTAGAAACAAGGCCTAGGGATCATACTTTCACTAGTGGACACTCTCAACAATGATCTCATAACTGAATAAGTAAAAGCTACTCTTAAACACTCTCTTGTTGGATAACAAACACCATTCATTGTGTAGGGCTACAAAAGCACACCTCAAGCCGGAGTAAACAAGCGCCACAACGTCATAAAGGAGTCACACACGGTGCACACACTGTCACCTTTACACCGTGGAGAGTACCGGAGTTCATATTAAAGTAACCTATAGAGTGCATAATAGATAAAGAGTAACATCTACATATTCAACTAGATTAGCACAACTGAACACAAGTAAATACTACTCGGGATTATTCTCCTTCTTGATGAAGCAAGAGTACTATGCGTAGGGCTGCAAAGCACACCTCAAAGTCTGAGTAAACAAACACCACAATTCCCAAGAATAAGCCATGATAAATGTCTAAATTATTCATAGAGTCACACAAGTACCCACACTGTCACCTTGATACCGTGTTGTCACAATGACTCCAGAAACTAGACAAAATCACTTGAGTAGCATAAACATTATTAATGTATTCAGCGATACTAGCAATACACATGATCACATAAAGATCACACCATGGGAGAGAGAGATGAACCACATAGCTACCGGTAGAGCCCTCAGCCTCGGGGGAGAACTACTCCCTCCTCATCATGGGAGTCAGCAGCGGCGATGAAGATGGCGGTGGAGTCGATGGAGATGACTCCGGGGGCAATTCCCCGTCCCGGCGGCGTGCCGGAACAGAGATTCTGTCCCCCGAAACTTGTCGTCGATGGCGGCGGCGCTGCGGAACTCTTCGTGGAAATTGGCTTGTTTTTAGGGTTTTCGCGTCTGGGGAATATAGGCGAAGGGGCGACGTCGGTGGAGCCCGAGGGGCCCAAACCATAGGCTGGCGCGGCAGGAGGGGGCCGCGCCGCCAGGTGGTTTGGCCACCTCCTGGCTCCTCTTCGTCTCTCCTTCGGACTCGTGTACGTGTTGGAAAAATAGGGACGTGGCCTTTTGTTTCGTGCAATTCCGAGAATATTCGCAGAAGTACTTTTCTGGAACCAAAAACAGCAGAAAACAGGGAACTGGCACTGTGGCATCTTGTTAATAGGTTAGTCCCAGAAAATGCATAAAAGTGATATGAAGTGTATATAAAACATGTAGCAATTGGTATAATATAAGCATGGAACATCAGAAATTATGGATACGTTGGAGACGTATCAAGCATCCCCAAGCTTAGTTCTACTCGTCCTCGAGTAGGTAAAACGATAACAACAAATAATTTCTGAGGAGACATGCTTTCACACAATCTTGATCATAATATTGCTAGGCTCATGTCATGAATGAAGTGACTCAAAGCAATGGTCTATAGTTTGCTAACAGTAGATAAAGAGTAAACAATGAATCATATAAGCAAAAACTTTTCATGAATAGTACTTTCAAGACAAGCATCAAAAAGTTTTGCATAAGAGGTAACTCATAAAGCAATAGATTCAAAGTAAAAGGCATTGAAGCAACACAAAGGATGATTAAGTTTCAGCAATTGCTTTCAACTTGTAACATGTATATCTCATGGATAGTTGTCAACATAAAGCAATATAACAAGTGCAATAAGTAAACATGTAAGAATCAATGCACACAAAGTTGACACTAGTGTTTGCTTCTAAGATAGAAAGGAGTAGGTAAACTGACTCAACATAAAGTAAAAGATAGGCCCTTCGCAGAGGGAAGCAGGGATTAAATCATGTGCTAGAGCTTTTTAAGTTTTCGAAAGCATATAGAGAGCACAAAATAAGTATTTGAGAGGTGTTTGTTGTTGTCAACGAATGGTAGTGGGCACTCTAACCCCCTTGTCAACCAGACTTTCAAGAGCGGCTCCCATGAAGGACGTTATCTCTACCAGCAAGGTAGATCATCCCTCTTCTCTTTTGTTTACACATGTATTTTAGTTTCTTTATATGACACTCCTCCCAACCTTTTGCTTACACAAGCCATGGCTAACCGAATCCTCGGGTGCCTTCCAACATTCACATACCATGGAGGAGTGTCTATTTGCAAATTAAGTTGCTTACTGATAAATCAGGGCAAAACATGTGAAGAGAATTATTAATGAAAGTTGTAATTAATTGGGGCTGGGCACCCCGTTGCCAGCTCTTTTTGCAAATTATTGGATAAGCGGATGTATATGCCACTAGTCCATTGGTGAAAGTCTGTCAGAAGTAAATGACAAGATTGAAAGATAAAACACCACATACTTCCTCATGAGCTATAAAACATTGACACAAATAAGGAGTAATAAAGTTTTGAATAGTTTAAAGGTAGCACATGAAGTATTTACTTGGAATGGCAGGAAATACCACATAGTAGGTAGGTATGGTGGACACAAATGGCATGGGTTTTGGCTCAAGGTTTGGATGCACGAGAAGCATTCCCTCTCAGTACAGAGTTTAGGCTAGCAAGGTTGTTTGAAGCAAACACAAGTATAAACCGGTACAGCAAGACTAAATAAAAACATATTGCAAGTATTATAAGACTCTACACTGTCTTCCTTGTTGCTCAAACATTTTACCAGAAAATATCTAGACCTTAGAGAAACAAATATGCAACCCAAGTCTCAACAAGCTCTACGGTAGTTCTCCACTACTAGGCTTTAACTACATGATGCAAGAGCTTAAACATGATCTACTTGAGAGCTCAAAACAATTGCAAAGTGTCAAACGAAACAAGACAAAACAGATCAACTAGTACATGTACTAGTAGCAAGATGCATATCTTTTCCAATACCAACTACCACATGTAGCATTTTCTTTCTTCCAAACAAACACCAATCAATTTATTTAAACATAAACTCTCCAAATGATAATATAATGCAGCAAGAGAGTATTTAAACAAGTGCTAACAGCTCGAAGAGATGCATGAAAAACAGGAGCTAAAAGCACTGCAGTAGCTAGTTAAGAATACTCAACAAATATAAGTGAAGAACATGAGTATTCACATGAAAAAGCGGAGCGTGTCTCTCTCCCACACAAGGATTGCTAGGATCCGAATTTATTCAAACAAAAACAAAAATAAAAGCACACAGACGCTCCAAGTAAAGCGCATAAGATGTGAAAGAATTAAAATATAGTTTCACTAGAGATGACCTGATAAGTTGTTGATGAAGAAGGGGATGCCTTGGGCATCCCCAAGCTTAGACGCTTGAGTCTTCTTGAATATGCAGGGATGAACCACGGGGGCATCCCCAAGCTTAGGCTTTTCACTCTTCTTGATCACATAATATCACCTTCTCTTGATCCTTGAAAACTTCCTTCACACCAAACTCGAAACAGTTCTCATTAGAGGGTTAGTGCATAATCAAAAATTCTCATATTCTGTAATGATACAATCATTCCCAAAGCTTCTGGACATTAGCTACAGCCACCAATGCTTTGTGGAGCAAAGAAATCCACAAAACATCGTAAAAGAGCGAATGCAAAACAAAAGGCAGAATCTGTCAAAAACAGAACAGTCTGTAAGACGAATTTTTTCGAGGCACTTAAGTTGCTCAGATGGATCTGGCCAAATAATGAAAGTTGCGTACATATCTGAGGAAGATGCGTGATTTTTTAGAATTTTTCGAATTTTCTACAGGGAGAAAAGCTCAAATTCGTGACAGCTAAAAATCTGTTACTGCGCAGAAATCCAAATCTTGCATCAACTTTCAATAAGAACTTTACTTGGCACAACAATGCAATAAAATAAAGATACAAAGGAGTTGCTACAGAAGTAAAAACTCCTTGACTCAAAGAAAAAAAAAATAACAGAAATAAAAACAATGGGTTGTCTCCCATAAGCGCTTTTCTTTAAAGCCTTTTAGCTAGGCATAGTGATTTTGATAATGCTCATATGTATAAGAGTTGAATATAAGAGAGCATCAAAAAGCAAATACCAAACACATTTAATCTAACCCACTTCCTATGCAAAGGATCTTGTAAAAAATAAATCAATGAAGCACAAAGTGACTAGCATAGAAAGCAAAACAAGTGCAACTTCAAAAATTTCAACATAAAGAGAGAGACTTAATATTATTGTGATATATGAAGCCGTGTCTCCCTCTCTCATAAGGACCAGTAGGTCTTAAAGTACCCAGCAAATAAAAGCAAATCAAGAGAAAGCTCAAAACTTCATCATAAAGAGAGAAATTTAGTAACATGAAGATTTCTATAACCATACTTTCCTCTCTCAAAATAATTTTCAGCGGCATCATGAATAAACTCAACAATATAGCTATCACATAAGCATTCTTATCATGATCCACATGCATAAAAGTATCATTACTCTCCACATAACATAATCATTATAATAGTGAGAGTAAAAGTATCACATCCATCATTGTAATCATCATAAATTGGAGGCATAGAATAATCAAATGATTTTATCCTCAATAGTAGATGGACTGAGAATATCATATTCATCATTGTAAACATCATATATAGGAGGCATATCATAATCAACATAAACTATATCCTCAATAGTAGGTGGACTGAAAATATCACAATGATTATAATCATCATATATTGGAGGCAAAGTATTATCAAAGCAAATTTCCTCCTTAAAGCTTGGGGGACTAAAAATATCATATTCATCACAACTAGCTTCCCCAAGCTTAGACTTTTCCATAGCATTGGCAATAATGGTGTTCAAAGAATTTATAGTAATACCATTGCTACCATCATGCAAACAAGCCTCCATAGGTTTTTTAATTTTCTCTTCAAAAGCATCATGTCCTAATTCAATATAAAGTTCATAAAGATCTCTAATTTTTTTGTTGTTTTCCATTAAGCCTAACTAGTGAAAATAAAAACAAGAAACAAAAAGATATAATTGCAGAATCTAAAGGAAATAACTTCGAGCACTCACACACTAGCAACAATACTAGAAAATAGCTTAGTAGCCAGAGGATGTGAATACCTTTTACCTTACCTCCCCGGCAACGGCGCCAGAAAATAGCTTGATGTCTACGCACGCTTCTATTCTTGTAGACAGTGTTGGGCCTCCAAGAGCAGAGGTTTGTAGAACAGCAGCAAGTTTCCCTTAAGTGAATCACCCAAGGTTTATCGAACTCAGGGAGGTAGAGGTCAAAGATATCCCTCTCAAGCAACCCTGCAATTAAGATACAAGAAGTCTCTTGTGTCCCCAACACACCCAATACACTTGTCAGATGTATAGGTGCACTAGTTCGGCGAAGAGATAGTGAAATACAAGTAATATGGATGATTATAAGTAGTAATTGCAATCTGAAATAAAATGGCAGCAAGCAAACATGTAGCAGAACTTGTTGTAAACGGTGTTTCAATGCTTAGAAACAAGGCCTAGGGATCATACTTTCACTAGTGGACACTCTCAACAATGATCTCATAACTGAATAAGTAAAAGCTACTCTTAAACACTCTCTTGTTGGATAACAAACACCATTCATTGTGTAGGGCTACAAAAGCACACCTCAAGCCGGAGTAAACAAGCGCCACAACGTCATAAAGGAGTCACACACGGTGCACACACTGTCACCTTTACACCGTGGAGAGTACCGGAGTTCATATTAAAGTAACCTATAGAGTGCATAATAGATAAAGAGTAACATCTACATATTCAACTAGATTAGCACAACTGAACACAAGTAAATACTACTCGGGATTATTCTCCTTCTTGATGAAGCAAGAGTACTATGCGTAGGGCTGCAAAGCACACCTCAAAGTCTGAGTAAACAAACACCACAATTCCCAAGAATAAGCCATGATAAATGTCTAAATTATTCATAGAGTCACACAAGTACCCACACTGTCACCTTGATACCGTGTTGTCACAATGACTCCAGAAACTAGACAAAATCACTTGAGTAGCATAAACATTATTAATGTATTCAGCGATACTAGCAATACACATGATCACATAAAGATCACACCATGGGAGAGAGAGATGAACCACATAGCTACCGGTAGAGCCCTCAGCCTCGGGGGAGAACTACTCCCTCCTCATCATGGGAGTCAGCAGCGGCGATGAAGATGGCGGTGGAGTCGATGGAGATGACTCCGGGGGCAATTCCCCGTCCCGGCGGCGTGCCGGAACAGAGATTCTGTCCCCCGAAACTTGTCGTCGATGGCGGCGGCGCTGCGGAACTCTTCGTGGAAATTGGCTTGTTTTTTAGGGTTTTCGCGTCTGGGGAATATATAGGCGAAGGGGCGACGTCGGTGGAGCCCGAGGGGCCCAAACCATAGGCTGGCGCGGCAGGAGGGGCCGCGCCGCCATGTGGTTTGGCCGCCTCCTGGCTCCTCTTCGCTCTCCTTCGGACTTCGTGTACGTGTTGGAAAAATAGGGACGTGGCCTTTTGTTTCGTGCAATTCCGAGAATATTCGCAGAAGTACTTTTCTGGAACCAAAAACAGCAGAAAACAGGGAACTGGCACTGGCATCTTGTTAATAGGTTAGTCCCAGAAAATGCATAAAAGTGATATGAAGTGTATATAAAACATGTAGCAATTGGTATAATATAAGCATGGAACATCAGAAATTATAGATACGTTTGAGACGTATCACCCAGCCTAGGCCGGCTGTAGGGCCGGCCGGCTCTGTGAGGCGCCCGGCCTCGTGCCCAGCCCAGGCCAGCCTCCAGGCCGGCCCTCGCGAAAATGGCCCCAACGGGCAGATTTCTGCTGCCCCTTTTAAGGGGTCTTCTTCTCCAAAGAGACCCTAACTTTCCAAGGTTGTTCTCCCTCTCTTCACCTCCATTGTTGACCTTTGGAAAAGCTTGTCTTCCTCTCAATCCCTCCCATGATTCTTGCATATCTTTGAGGGAAAGTGAGAGGAGATCTAGATCAACATTTCCACCAATCCTTTCCCCCTCTAAGTGAGGGGAACCTAGTTGATCTTGATCTTGGAGTTCTTGGTGTTTCTCCTCCTTTGTTCTTCCTCTCCTATTCCCCATAAGCATTTGTTTTGTTGGAATTTGAGAGTGAAGGACTTGAGCACTTCTTGTGTTCTTGCCATTGCATTGTGTTGCATCGGTGTGCTCTCTCCACGAGGATTCGTGGAAGTTGAAAGCTTGTGAACTTGTTACTCTTGGGTCTTTGGACCCTAGACGCCCGTGTGGTGGTTGAGACCCTTGTGTGGTCACTTGTAGCTGTTCGGGCGCCCCCAATCCCGTTGTGGGTTCTGCCCCGGATCGTTGTTGAAAGGCTCCGGATTTCCGCCTCGAAGGATTCCGATAGTGGAAGGTGAACCAAACCTTTGTGGTGCGGTTCATTGGAGAAGAAGGTGAAACCTTTGTGGTTGTTGAACCATTGTGTTGGTTCACACCTCTCCAACGAGACGTACTCCCTAAAAAGGAGGAACTCGGGAATACATCCTCGTCTCCGCGTGTCTCGGTTATTTCTATACCCGAGCTCTTTACTTATGAACTTTACTTTGTGATAGCCTTCGTGCTTGAAGTATTCTATCTTGCTATCACCTTGTTGCTTGTCTTGCTTAGCATAAGTTGTTGGTGCACATAGGTGAACCTAGTTTACTTAGGTAGTTGGCTTGTTAATTTAAACACCTAGTTTTATTCCGCAATTATCAAGACTAAACCGGAAAAGTTTTTAATCGCCTATTCACCCCCCCCCCCCCATCTAGGCGACATCCTTGTCCTTTCAATAGGCTAAAGGGATAAGAGCCGCTAATAGCCCGGCTAATGGATTTGGCCCCTTAGCCACAAATTTTCCCGCTCACAAGCCCAAAAATGTTGAACCAAAATTTGCCGCCCAATTTGGAGCCGAAATAAACCGATATGCTAACCCTAATCCCAAAATCCCCACTTTTCTCTCCTCTCTCGCCCGAAAGCTCTAGCCGATAGGAGAGGCGGCCATGGAGGCTACGCGCAAGCTCCCACTACCCTCGCCACTAAACCCAGCCACACTCACTGCTGAACTCCCCCCCCCCCCCCCCCCCCCCCCGCTCCTCTCGCGCTGCTGAACCTGGGTGCAGTTTTGTAATATACTAATATTGGACAAAACTATGTTCTGAATTGTTGCTACTTAATGTTGTAATATGTGGACAAAACTATGTCCAGAACTCATGGTTATTCTCATGTGACTATGTTTTAATGTTGTAATATGTGGACAAAACTATGTCCAGATTCATGGTTATTCTCATGTGACTATGTTTTAATGTTGTAATATGTGGACAAAACTATGTCCAGAACTCATGGTTATTCTCATGTGACTATGTAATGTTATGCATCTGTGAAGTATTGATATATATACGAATATATGCTGCCTAAATTTTGATTTTTTTTTATTTAGCAAAATCGCTATATGACCTTAGTTATGCTATAGCCCGGCTATAGCCTTTCGTAGCTTGTGAAATTATCGGCGCTAAATAAAATAGCCCGCCTTTTAAAATTTGATCGAGATGTACCGTAATTTGATTGAAATGGTTGAAAGTATCCAAATGTGTGTTGAATCTATAAAGACCGTTTCTAAAATAACAAAATTTCATTTAAATTAATTTGATAGATTTCGAACGAAAGCAATATCAATACGAAACAAGAAAAATATGACAAGAGAGCAAGCACGAATCAGGAGACAACCATTGCTCTTTAAGGACCGTGAACGGCAGATGAATGACAGGTAGGACTATCATTGCTCTTTAGCTTGAGACAACCATTTGCCAATTAAAGAACTTTATTCTTCACTTTTCGCATCCGTTGGCATACAGAGCAACTAAATAAAGCTAAGCAAGAAACAGCCACGACGAGGAACCATCTCAGGCGCAACGGCTGGCCTCCCTCGTCGACCGTCGCTCGTACCTAGCGCTATCCATTCCTCTCGAAGATGTCGTTGACGAAGCGGGTCTGTGGCTTCACCGTCGGCGGATCAGGCGTCTGGGCACCGCACGCCTCCCCGGCGGCGGGGGCCTTCTCCTTCTCAGCGGGCCTCTCCTCCTTCGCCGGCGCGTGCTTCTTCTCCGTCGCCGCCGCGGGCTTCTTCTCCGGCTTGGGCGCCATGGATGTTTGGAAGAGCAGCTGGTGAGACTTGTGAGTTGCAGATGTTGTTTGGGTTCTGAAGAGGCAGCGAATTTATAGAGCGGAAGGAAGAGGGGCGTGCTCATCGGTTGAGTGAGTGACGGTGCTTGTTTCGGAGACACGTGAACTCCATGCAAGTTGCATCCATCCACGCGATCGAACATGGCCACCGACGACGATTAATTCTTTATTATCAAGTTGAACGCGCCCCATTCTGATGATTATTCTAGTACTACATGCAACAATAATTTCTTATCTCCGCGTGAATGTATCCACATCATGCATGCATGGTCGCATCTCGAGCAAGAAATAAATTCGTTGTGTCCTGTCCTGTTCTTTTGCAGGCGATCACGCGCCGCTCTTTTGATTTGGCTGGGGCGGGCTTCAAAGGGTCCTGCTGAGTAAATACAGACGGTGAGTCATGTTGTGTGATTAATTTGGTAGCGAGCAGTAAAGAACTTGGCATGAACTGAACCAATGGAACTGGGTGTTTGGTAACATCCTTTGCATGCTCATATGCAACTCTGGCTGTGTTTGGTTGTATGCAAAGCTGTTGTTGCGGCAACCTTTTCAACCTTGTGATGAGGTTACCCAATGTTTACCGATAAACCACGTAAGAGTGATGAAACAAGCATAGCATACCATAGCATAATAGGATAGCATTACGAAACCGAGTTCATCTGGATCAAAGTAATAGGTCTGATGCAGCAGGAGTAAACGAACAGAAGCTCGTGCTGCATCTGAAGTTCAACGGAGGGGTTAATATATACCTCATCCAACATATTGCATACCACTAATCAGTTCTACTAGTCTAGAGGGAATGCACCGATGGACTGGTTGCGCAGGTAGGTCCTAAGTCAGGTATTCGTTTCCGGGGTAGTCATGTTGGAATACATGATCTGCTCATCTTTGTGGTCCGCAAGGAAGTTCATTGCATGGATCAGCAATGCTGGAGTGTACAGATTAAGAGCCTGAACATTCGCTCTCGCGTAGATTGTCTTCATTTGAGCAAAAAAATTATGGGCTGGTTCAGCAACTCCTCGTCCTTGGGGTGGACCTAATATTGACAAGCCAAATTGTTAGATTGTACAGACTAGTTTAAATTGGCAATGAACAAGGAAGAGCAAAATACGATTCCATGTGAGGGTACACGGAAACTAACCGTGAGGTGTGCAAGCAACTTACACGGAAACTAACCGTGAGGTGTGCAAGCAACTTCACTGCAACCATCATGAAAGTCGTCATGTGTTCATACCAAACTACTCCTTGCATCTGCTTCGGTTGGTTAATCCTAACTCACTTGGCTCTCCACTTTCTTATATGGTTGTAAATTTGAGTGTTGGTGATAGTAAGCCTAGTGAAGTCAAGAACATCATCGCTGACCTTCCTCACATACTGATCTTTGAAGCCTTTGTCAAAGTGGATCCCCTTATGCACTAGCTCAACAACCCTGTTCAGAACAAAGAGTGACACGGGAGGTGTCCAGTGCATTACCAGCCTATGAGGCGCTTCATCAGTTTCAGAGTGCACTCTCTTCTTAGGCCCCTTGGCAGGCATCTTAGATTGCACAAGTGAGTCAGTGACTATCCAGAGGTTTGGAGGGCGGTGCAATGTCATTCAGGTCAGGCAGTGCATTCTCACATAGCATTTGCAGAGGGACTCTGTTCTTACGACGGACCTGATCCTACAAACACGTTTATGTCGTCATAGTCAGGCAATCTATGAAGATGAATACATCTAGAGATCCACGCACTACACAATCAATCTACGAAGCCTACGATAAGCAGCAGATCCATCGACTGTACTTAGATGACCAAAATGTCGAAAAACATGCACAGATCTATGATATGAAGAAGGATTATAAGCTCGGAAGTTCTTACAACCACCGGATGAAAATAAAAATTGTCGTCCGCCTTCGCGTAGAGGTTGTGGTCGAGGTCCCAGTCGAGGTCACCACCTCGGTGGAGGTCGCCGTCGAAGTCGCCTTCGCCTTCACACAAATCGCTCCCGCCATCGTAAGAGCTCGAATAGGAGAAATGACGGTTTTCGATTTTGGGGTGAGCTAAATAGAGGGGTCAATTGGGCGGGTGGTGAGCGAGTTTCTCCCGCCGCAATTTCGGAGGTCCCGCCTTTTCCCATGGCTGCAGCTGCTCTGCGCCGCGTTCGTCTAGTTCGCACGCCCGCAGCCTGGCTCCACGGAAACGGCCTATTCGGCCGTTCCCAGTGGGCCTGGCCGAGGCTGCTTTAAGCAGCATGCTAGCCTAGCCCAGCACCCTTCGCACGCATCCAATCACCCGAGCCTTGCACCTGGCGGGGCTGGTTGGAACATCTGCAGCCTACCAAACACGCCCAAAGTTGCTCAAGTTGAGCCATCAAACTACCATAACATTGAAATACAAAATTTCCATGCATGCTTTCAGGCAATAATACATTTGACCAGATACCAAAACAGTTTCTAGGTAAATTAGAACTCACTGACCAAGAGAAACGACAGCAACAGAAGCCAAAGATTGGGTGGTTCAGAGAAAGGTGATCTCTCGATCCGCACTTCGACGCTGTAGCCAGACTGCACGTCTGCACAACACAAGATCATGTCATCATGAAAATTTGCTTAAAAATTGACTACACATAGGTTACTCTACTGTTTATTTTGTATCCTGAACTTGGGAAAACATCATCAGTACTTCATCAGCCTATGTACAGACACATCATAGTTTACATACATGTTTATAGTAAAACCAAGCATAAATCATTTCAACATGGTAATCGCGCTGCAGGAAGCAAATACATCAGAGATAGCCCGCAATACTTGGCTAAACATAGTCGCAGATCACACACTGCTGGGAGTGTGCACAGTTATGAACCATCAAGAAAGCAGTAGTTTTTTTACAACATATTAACGGAGAAGTTGTCTGCTTCCCAAACAAGAAAAGAAAATGATTGCTTGATCCTGTTGGTAGCCTGACACTGAGAAAAACAAATGGAACCATCCATGCTCGTCAGGGTTAAACTGTTGAAGCCTATGAATTAATGATCATTTCTTGTTTTGCTTCTGTACACGGAGGTACAACCACGTATGTGCATGTAATGGATTTACAATGTACATCAAACAAACCGTGCAATCTGAGCAAACGAGGGAAATTTCACGTGATTGGCGCTAGATATTTGCTGGAACCTTTTCCCTTTTGGATGTAAGAGTGCAAAAGTATCACAATAACAGGATATCATTATCCAGGCTTCCATCAGAGTTCCTGGTAACAATACAACAAACAGAAACTGTCAGACTGCACTACATATTTGAAGTGGCTGCAATTCCGCAAGTCCAGAACTGTAAAACAAACTCCCCACAGAAAGAAAAACTGTAGTAAACACAAACCAAAAAGGGCACTGCAAGTATCACCTGTGTAATTTGCAAGAAACAAGAGATTTTGCCCAGTTGCTCCAACAAAACAATACAGTGGAAACCAGGCAACTACAGAAGACCACACCATCTGGTGGTCGTGCCGTACAGACCACGACTCACGGATGCCACGTTCCTGTTTACAGTGCATGTTCAGTTTTCTCACCATAGCAGTTAACATACTAGCTTCATGCAGATGTAAAAGTCAAACTATAGCATAAAAAATAGTGGATAAGGTGTACCATGCAGATGACTGCGAGACCCTATTATGGTCGTCGAGCTTAGATTTTGAGGAGCTACATAGGACGTGCCATGTCCAGACTCATCAACTGCACATGGATAATGTGCTGAAGCATGAAAATGTGGAACAAGGCATGCGTCCTGCCTGATTCAGATTCATCAACCACTCCAACCATCAAGATTTTGTCCATTTCACGGATATGCTCAAAACCTCAGGCATCACCCTATCACTGTAAAAAATGCACAAGTTACTCAACAAAAATAACACTGTCCAAAATTTTATTTAATCTTCTTCTTCCCAAATTTGACTACGCAAAATTGTAGATAGTTTTTTGTTTACAAATTTAGAACTGAAACTGCAAACAGTTAATGTTAAGCTTTTATAGAGTGTAATCGTCAGTCTTCCTTTAATTCATTCCTTGCGGTTACAATTAAAGGCATCAAAAATAATCATTGAGATGAAGCATGCAATCAGACTATTTTGGAGTAACCAGAAAAATCTTTACTATGCAAAAGGGAAACTGTCATGGAAGAAACAACACCAAGAGCCGACAGATATGTTTTTTGCCACAGCAGTATTAACCACTGAGAGTTGAAACAATTGACACAGTATTGTCAAATTAAACAATAATTACTAAAACATGACATCAAGTACAAGACCAAGAGTTAGATAGTGCACCTGAAAGAAGCAGTTGTACATTCTGGCAGTCCCAGATTGCTAATGCAGCATCTGCTCAGTGAACTCCTTGGTGCGATGCGAGTCAGACTACTCGAGTAAAGATAACATTCAACGGGTGACCCTAAACATCAGGTGGTCAGCAGTATAGTATCTTCCTTGCTGGTCATCACAGAAGTTCCTAAGAGAAGAGCTTTATGTGTGTGCCAGTTCGGTTGCACCCCTTTCTTAATCATATCATTGTATATTCCTAAACCCTTCTCAATTTCACCATGGATATTGTACGACCGTATCAAAATATTGTATGCTACAATATCAGGCTTCAATCCCTTGGATAGCATTTCATTCCAAAGCTCAAATGCTTTATTTGTATCACCCTTCTTGCAGAGCTCATGTATTACTGTAGAATAGCTGATGCAATCAGGAAAAAAACCATTTTCAGTACTCTTAGTAATAAGGTCAACTGCTTCTTGAATCTGCCCAACCTTACAGAACCCCTTGATCATTGTGTTAACTGTCACTATGTTAGCGAGAGAGCCTTGAAGCATGGCAAAATAGAGATCTTTAGCTTTCTCCAGGTTCCCTTCAGTTGTAAAATAATCGAGAAAGCAATTATAAGTGTAATTGTTAGGAAGGAAGGGACTGGCTAGCATTTCTTTACAAAGGAGCTCTGCGCTGCTCAAATGCCCTGACTTGCACAGATTGTTTACTAATACCGTATATGTGACGGTATTCGGATGGCAGCCATCAGAAATCATCTTATCCCAACAGTTCAATGCTTCAACCATATTTCCATCTTTTGAGTGCATGTTAATCATGGATGTATGGAACACATTGTCTGGCTTGACAGATTTTTCTTTCATCTCCCTCAGTAACACGCAGGATTTTTCTGTATCATGCTGTTTCAAAGCTGCATACATTATAATGGTAAAGCTGACAAGATCAAGTTCGACTCCCCTCATTGCCATTTCATTCCAAACATGGTATACTTCGGTCCATCTTCCTTCTCTACAGAATCCGTGCATAAGTGTGGTTAGGCTAAATTTGTTTAGCATAGAACAGTTCTTTTCAAGATCAGCAACGAACTCGTTTGCTTTCGACGCTCCACTGGTCAAGCATAATCCACTTATCAATGACCTATAGGTGTAATTGTCAGGTGTCAGGCCGCTATCCACCATTTGATCATATAACTGGAATGCCTTTCTTATATTACCTACCAGGCAATACCCTTCTATCATGACATTAAAAGTTGCTTCGTTTGGTACTAGGTTGCTGTCAATCATCTTATTAAACAACCGAGAAGCTTCATCCATCTTTTTATCCATGCAGAAGCCATTGATAAGTGCTGTGAACGTATAAGTATTCCATGCAACACCCTTCTCAGCCATATCCCTGTGGAGTTCCACCGCACTGGACAGATCCCCTTTTCTACAGAAACCAGCTATGAGTGGAGAATACGAAGCTGCGTTTGGTGTCACTCCCATATCAGCCATCTCGCTCAGAAAGCCCATTGCCATGTCTAAATCATCCTGTTTGCAGCAAATGTTAATTAAAGAATTGTACGGATAAACTGTCACTCTGATACCCTTCTCCCTCATCCTATCGAACATATCAAGTGCATCCTTCATCATCCCCCTTTTGCAAAGTGAATGTATCAGTATAGGATAAGTCACCTCATTTGGCTTCAAACCCCTGTCTACCATCTCGTTGAAAACCCTATCTGCCTCGCGAAACATACCATTCTTGCACAAATTATCAAGCAATGCATTATACGCAAATATGTCTGGCACCATGCCCAACTCGCCCAGCTGACAAGCTAACCTGAAAGCCTCCTCAACTTTCCCACTCTTCCGTAGCCCATCAAGCATCAAAGAGCAGTTGGCCTCTGATGGCACAAAGCCCAGCCTGGCCATGTCATATGTCATTCTCAATGCCATGTCCAGCTCATCCGTCCGGCAAAACCCATACACCAGAGTCCGGTAAGTCACTTCATCAGCTGCAACTCCTCTCGCCGCCATGTTATTCTTTACCTCCACTGCCTCCTGAACACGCTGATTCTTGCACAAACCATATATTAACACATTGTACGGCACGACGCTGACCTGGACCCCCTCATCCTGCATCCTCGCCACAAGCCCCTTCGCACCGTCGAGATTCCTGGCCTCGCAGTAAGCCCGAATCCCAGCAGTGTAAACATACTCGTCCAGGCGAACATCAGAATGAAGCATTTCATCGAACAGGACACGGGCAAGGGTGAACTGCCGAATCTTGACAAGAGAGAACAATATCTGGGAAACCGTGTATTGGTTCGGGGTGATTCCGGTGGATAGGGACAGCTGAAGGACGGCGGCTGCGTCGCGGGCGCGGCGGAGGCGGAGGTAAGATGAGGCGAGCAGCGTGGCCGCGGCGGCGGTTGCGGCAGGTGGGAAGGGGGAGAGGGAGGAGGCGTGGGAGAGGGACGAGAACGAGGAGGACGCGGACGGGGCGGAGGACGCGAGGGATAGCAGGAGGGAGGCGGCGTGCGGGGAGGGTGGCGGCGAGGCGGAGACGAATGTGAGCGCGAGGAGGGAGAGGCAGAGCGGGGAGACGAGGTGGGGAGGCAGGAGGAGGAGGAAGCGGCGGGAGAGGTCCGGGCGCGAGAGCGAGGCCGGGAGGAGGAGGAGCGAGGAGACGTGGGCGGGGGCGAGGCGGCTGCGGAGCGCCGGCGCCGCGAGGGCCGGCGGCCAGGTGGTGGGCGGGGTGTGGTGGAGGAGGTCGGCGAGGAGCTTGACCATGCCGGAATGGGAGGCGGTGGGCGTGGGGTTGGGATCTCCGGCGAGGTGCCGGCGTGGAGGAGGGGGCATCGGGACGGCGGTGAGGGTCGCCGGAGTCCGTGACGGTCGGCTGGTGGCGACCTATCAGCTGGACGAATGACGACGAGGCGGGGCTGTAGAGTGTTGACGAGAAGTCAGAAGTATGACTATGTGAGTCTGTGACTCCCGGCTTGGCGTTAGATCGCGAATCACCGTACAGCGAGCAAATCGCACTTAACACACGTGTTTCGTAACGATGTTGCTCAATACACGTAGTAATCAAGATAATTTACAGCTGAGTTAACTAGAACGGTACGACGTATAAAATCTAAATTATACTCCCTCAGTTCCAGAATATAAAGATGTTTTAGGTTCTACAATATAAAATGTTTTGGCTGTTACACATATTATTTAGATTTGGACTAAAATAAGTGGACATGCATGTTAGAACGTGTCTAGATACAGTACACGTGTGAATGTGTAAAAGCCTAAAACATCTTATATTATGAAATGGAGAGTACATAGAAATAGCAATTAAAAAAGTTGACAATTAACACATGATTTCATTTTGTAATTACATAGTTGGGTGGTATGATCTTATCACTCAAACGGCGAAAAAATATTTCGTGTGCAACTTAATGGCTAAAGAAAAATTGATGTAGATACTTGCATGTAGAGATAAATAATAAGTAATGAATTAGTGGGATGACGTGGATAATTGGTTAGCTAAAAGAGCAAATAATGTGGACAGTTGGCATGTGAGACATAAATCTAACTGCAGTTACTGAGGTTTTACTTATAATAAGTATAGATTTGCTGCAGTGGCACAAATGAGCCAATTAGAGGAGTTCGTTATCAAAAGAAAAAAAAGAGGAGTTGGCACCATGTCTGACATGTGGGACCTGCTTTTTATGCGGGATATTTGGGACACATAGGTTTAACATCACTTAAATTATACCACAATTATATGACAATGTTTTCAAACAAAGCGGACAACTGAAAGATAGAGACCATGGAGACGGGCGCGTGAATTTATAAGCTACACATTAAGTCTCGGAATTTGTCCATGTCATCACCGACGCGTCGCCCTTTGTAACCTACATCGCTTGGCCGCATCGTCCTCCCTCCGAGTTCGAGTGGTGAAAGACTCTTGGTTATTAGGTTGAAATAGGTCTAACCACATGAGGCCAAGTACATATACCTCTACGTTGGCACGAGCCCCGCTCATATATGTTATTAACGCTCATAATTAGTTCAGTTGTGTTGGTTGCAAGAGATTAACTCAAAGAGTGAGGTCGCAACTCACATGTAATAGAAAATTGATTTGTGTTTTGTTCAATATTGTTACCAACCCTATAATTTGCTCGTGTACAACATAACAATTAAATGGTTGGATTTGATCTGCCTGATCATAAAAACCCATCAGAGAGAAAATATATGGAGGAAGCACGTGTTTTGTTGGTTCTTCTTTGATATCTCTATATATCAAACCGCACACTTAACGGGATTTCTTATTGCAGAACATGTTGTATATGGCCTATCTAGAGAATGTATCTTGCAACCCAGTTAGAGAGTACATTTGCTGCACCCACTACTTTGTGGCCATCCAGTGTGTTGACGAGGAACATGATTGAATCTTGTGTAATAGCATCTCCGCCGGGGTTTCTTTATTTTTAGTCAATAAAAAAGTTTAGAGACTAGATATAAGGATTAAGTATTTTGAATTGCTCGTCTCTAGCAATGTCCCTAAAACAACATCCCTATATTGATTGTTATACATATACCTATCTATTTACTTATCTATTCAATTTCCAATCAAAACATATAAGATAATTCAAACTTTTTAAAACATGTAAACATAAAATCTCCGGAACGTTATCAGCCAAAAAAATATAAGTAAGGGTTCTTCTCTCTTCTAGAATGTTTATGAACCATCAGCGGTTCTTCTATATAATGATTACTTATGTGGCTAGCAAACTACAAGACACTCTGAGTTCAAATTTGAATCATTTTGAGAAACCACATAAATTCATTTAAAATGTGCGAAAGTAGCTAGGAATCCTGAAAATTATTTTAAGTTGGAAATATCCATAAAAATGTACTCTATTTTGTGTGAAAAAATGACTGGTGCCATTTTGCACCAATTGTTTTTAAGTTGCTCGTAAAAAACATATTTTGGCATTTAGAAATTTAACATGGTTTTTAATACAATTGAGAAATCTAGTTGGAAACATTGATTGTCATGACAAGATGCACCTTCGTACATAATTTGGGCAAATAATAATAAATCATGCCATAAATATGCCCGTGACTTGGTCATTTGGCTTGAAAGTTGAATGTTTCTACATGATACCTGATGACGTGGAAACACACGTTCGTTGGGAGACCCTAGGAGGAAAGTATCAAAGTATGAAGTAGTGCGGCAGCAATTTTCCCTTAAAATCTACCAAGGTTATCGAACCAGTAGGAGTTGGAAGAGTTTCAACACGGTGTCAACAACAGCGCCATTGAAATGTTGTTGACGCAGACCTGCACTCAACACAATCAAAGTACTTTGCCCCAACGAAACAGGAAGTTTGTCAATCTCCCCGGCTTGCTGAATACAAAGGATTAAATGTATGGTGTGGAAAATAAATATAAATTGAAAAATGAACAGTGAGCAAATGAGTGTAGAGCATAGTGCAAACGGTGTTTTTATCAGTGTGGAAGAATGGACCGGGGTCCACAGTTCAATAGAGGTGTCTCTCCATAAACAGATAACAAGCATGTTGGGTAAACAAATTACAGCTGGGCAATTGACAAATGGCAAACGCATGACAATGCATATTATGACAAGACAATGTTCATTGTAGTATTTATTGGGCATTACAACATAATACATATATAGACCGCTTGCTAGCTGCATCTATGACTAATAATCCACTCCCGAGATAACTTCCGTGTCTCCCGCGAGTATTAAGTTGCAAACAACAGATTATCGCTTTAGGCAAAGTGTGTAATGTAAACGATGCAAATGACATATAAGCAATGCATATAGACAAAGCAAAGTTGTTTTCTCCCTAGTGGCAAGAGCACATCCACAACCTTAGTCATTTTTGTCATTCGAGCCCAGGTTACTGGAGACATGATCCACTATCTAGCATAAATACTCCCTCTTGGAGACACTAGCATCTACTTGGCCAAAGCATCTACTAGCATCAGAGAGCATGCAAGAACATAAATAAAACATAGAGATAAATAGATGAACAACTTGATCATAACTTCACAATTCATCGGATTCAGCAAGCACAACATGTAGCAATACATAAAGATGATCTTGATCATGTTAGGCAGCTCACAAGATCTAACATGATAGCACAAAGTGGAGAGACAACCATCTAGCTACTGCTATGGACCCGTAGTCCAAGGATGAACTACTCACGCATCTGTCCGGAGGCGGGCATGGTGATGTAGAGCCCTCCGGCGATGATCTTCTCCTCCGGCAGGGTGCCGGGAAGAACTGCAGAACCCTCCCGAACTAGGGTTGAAGGCGATGGCGGCGACGGAACTTTTCGTGGATTTCTGATCGGGTGTTTAGGGTTTTCGGGACGAGTTGAATATATAGGCGGAGGGCGACGCGAGGGGCCACCCGATGGCGCCAGACGACCCCCCGGCGCAGCCCCACCTTCTGTCGCGCCGAGGTGGCATCTGGGCCCCCTGGGTCGCCTCCTCGGCTGCCCTTCGGACTTCGTCTTTGTGTCGGTGAAAAACTTGTCCCCGCTGATTTTTGTCCAATTCCGAGAATATTTCCCGACTAGCTTTTCTGAAACAAAAAGACAGCAGAAAAAAATGAACTGACACTGTGGTATCTTGTTAATAGGTTAGTCCCAAAAAATGTATAAAAATGATATAAGGTGTATATAAAACATGTAGCAATTGGTATAAAACATGCGTGGAACATCAAAAATTATATATATGTTTGAGACGTATCAGCATCCCCAAGCTTAGTTCCTACTCGTCCCGAGTAGGTAAACGATAATAAAGATAATTTTTGAAGTGACATGCTACCAACATAATCTTGATCAAATAGTAATGTACAACATGTAAACTGAGATCAAATCATTCAAAGTAAATGTCTATAATTGATATTAAACAAAAGATGATAAAGCAAGATAATTAAACAAGCTAAACTTTTCATGGATGATGCCTTAAAGACATGAAACCGTACATGGTTCATTATAGATGATTTAAGTATTCAGTGTAGAAGTTCTATCCTTCTATTCAAGCATCATATCAAGCAATTTTTCATAACATAGAAAGGATCCAGTCAAGTAAAATAAACATGAACATCATGAATCAACTGTTTCGAAGTTTTACTCAACCGTTTGCTGAGAATTTAGGCAATTGTTCGATTACATTAATCCAATAATAAATCATGAACATGACGTGAGCAGTGCTAATGACATACTGAAATTCTATGATAAAATCATGTACTAGACAAATAGTAGATACATCTACACAAATAGCTAGTACGGCAAACATACAAGTAATCAGGAGAGGGATAAATGTGTACCCTCCAGTAGGCCAGTTGGCCGCAGCAGCGGAGGCGTTAGCCTCGTCGGTGATCCTCTTGTCAGCAGCAGCCTTCTTGATGTCGGCGTCGGTGGCCATGATGAAGAGGAAGGCGGCGCGGACGTAGTTGATGCAGATGTAGTTGAAGCAGATGAAGTAGAGCGAGCAGTCGCGTAGGAGACGCTCCCCAAAAACCTAATCGCCCCTCTCCCGTACAGGATCTAGAGAGGCGGAGTTTCGGAGGCCTGCTCTCCCGTCAGCCGTGTACGCGGTGGACGGGATGGGATCAGCGATGGCAGCAACAGCGGGAGGAACGACGATGCGAGGAGCAGATGCGATGTGGTGTCTGTTGTGTTTCGCGGAGAGGAGCGACCTCTCTTATATACACACGCAGACCGAAGTCCAACGGAAATACACGCATTAAGAGGGGAATTAAGAGACTGGTAACGGCCGTACTTAAGAGCATTTATGACAAAACGTTTCAGCTCAAATTCATTCTCCATTAAGCGCAATGAATTCTGAAACTCCCGTACTTAATAGCACTTAAGACGGAGTTTCAGCTCTCAATGAATTCTGAAAACTCCCGTACTTAAGACATTTAAGACAGACGTTTCAACTCATATTTATTTTCCATTAAGACAAATTTCAATTGACCGCATGACAGCATGGGCCTTTAGGGATTTTTCTGGAATTGTTATATGCTAATATTTCAACAATATTTCAGCAATCCCCCACCAGATCCAAAGACCCATGATGTTGTTCTCTGTTCCAAACACTGTTTTGATATACCAGTATTTTCAGTGGAGACCTGTTAAGGTTGAGCTCCACCTAGAACGAATAGCTACACTCCTTCACAACTGACAATGGACTATGCCTTGAATTGTCAATTTGGCGTAAAGTAGTTTCACCAAACGTCTTACCAGTACTAGGCTGCCGAAGGCTGACCCCTCGGGTGGAGCATATTAGTCACACTCCTGACCTATTCATGAACTTCTAGAGATCAACCCAATCTCATAGACTGTGACCAGCAGTCAGGCTCATATAGGTGTGTTCCTCCAAAGATCGCTCTGTAGGATAGCATCTTGCTTATACAAAGCTTGGAACACATTAAGACAAATGTCAACCTGCCATACAGTTACCGAGAGTAGTGCATCTCCAACGGAGTGGGTTAGTAAAAGTACTCTCCTCAGTTAACCACTAGCTTGTTTTCCCAGGTCCTACTTCACGGGATCTCCGATCACATAGGTTGGGTTACTACCATGGCAACTCATGTGGGTTTCATCCCTATCTCCCTCGATGCATTTTCTATCACAACACGTGATAGCCCTTTAGTAAAGGGATCTGCCAGATTCTTAGCCGACTGGATATAATCCAGCGCTATCACTCCGGAGTTTCTCAAATGTCTGACAGCTTTTAATCTCATTCTTATATGTTTGTTGGACTGCATGTTGTCCTTTGAACTTTGACCTTGGTAATCACTGTCTGATTGTCACAGTTCATAAGGATAGCCGGAACTGGCTTTTCAACCACAGGCAAGTCCATCAACAGATCTCGAAGCCATCCTGCTTCGACACCAGATGTGTCCAATGCTGTTAATTCTGCTTCCATTGTCGATCTCGTCAGGATCGTTTGCTTGCAAGACTTCCAGGAAACAGCACCACCTCCAAGGGTAAACACATAACCCGTTGTGGCTTTCATCTCATCAGCATCAGAGATCCAATTCGCATCACAATAACCTTCAAGCACTGATGGGCTTCCGGTATAGTGAAGTCCATAGTTCTCAGTACCTTTCAGATAGCGCATAATTCTTTCAACAGCACGCCAATGTACATCACCCGGATTGGAAACAAACCGGCTCAGTTTGCACACAGCAAACATGATGTCAGGCCTTGTAGCGCTCGCTAGGTACATGAGTGAACCAATTACTTGAGAGTATCTCAGCTGATCCTTAGCTGTGCCTGTGAACTTTCGAATCTGCACACTAGGATCATATGGTGTTGGAGAAATTTTGCAGTCTGAATATCCAAAGCGACTCAAAATCTTCTCAACATAGTGGGATTGCAACAGTGTAATCCCACCTTCATTATCTCTCAGTAGCTTGATGTTCAAAATAACATCAGCCACACCAAGGTCTTTCATCTCAAAGTTCTGAGATAAAATGACTTAACCTCCTCAATCACTTTGAGGTTGGTCCCAAATATCAGTATGTCATCAACATACAAGCACAGTATAACTCCTTCGCCCCCACCATGGCGATAGTATACGCATTTGTCAGCTTCATTAACAACAAAACCAGCAGAGGTTAAAGTTGTATTGAACTTCTCATGCCATTGCTTAGGTGCTTGTTTCAGGCCATATAAAGATTTCAGTAACTTACACACTTTCCTTCCTGACCATCTAATACAAAGCCATCTGGCTGTTGCATGTAGATTTCCTCGTCTAGCTCTCCGTTCAGGAAAGCCGTCTTAACATCCATTTGGTGGACGAGAAGACCATGCGAGGCCGCCAAAGAGAGTAATACTCGTATGGTGGTCAGTCTGGCTACAGGTGAATAAGTATCGAAGAAATCTTCCTCTTCTTTCTGGGAATAACCCTTGGCCACAAGCCTAGCCTTGTACTTTCAATTGTACCATCGGGCCTAAGCTTCTTTTGAACACCCACTTACATCCCAATGGTTTACAACCATAGGGACGTTCAGTAATTTCCCATGTTCCGTTAGCCATGATGGAGTCCATCTCGCTACGGACCGCTTCTTTCCAGTAATCAGCATCCGGAGACGCATAAGCCTCTGAAATAGAAGTGGGAGTATCATCCACAAGGTACACAAGGAAATCATCACCAAAGGACTTTGCAGTCCTCTGTCTCTTGCCCCTACCAAGGGTTTCCTCGTCATCCTTCTCAGGATTTTCATCATGTGTTTGTTCATAATATTCCATAGGAATGGCAGGTTCAGGAGTCTCATCAGATTCCTGTCTAGAAGTGCTTGGCATATCTCTCATAGGAAAAATATCCTCAAAGAATGTAGCATCTTTAGACTCCATAATTGTACCGACCTTCACGTCAGGTACCTCAGATTTCACTACTAGAAATCTATAGCCGACGCTATTCTTAGCGTAGCCCAAATTAACACAATCCACGGTCTTTGGTCCAAGCTTACGCTTTTTGGGGATCGGCACATTGACTTTCGCCAAACAGCCCCAAGTACGTAAGTATGAAGTGTCGTCTTCTCTTCTCCCATTGCTCATAGGGAGTAATCTCATTGTCTTTTGTCGGAACTTTATTCAGGACATGACATGATGTCAATATAGCCTCCCCCCACCATGCCTTGGATAAACCCGATGTATCTAACATGGCGTTAACCAAATCTGTTAGAGTACGGTTTTTCCGTTCGGCAACCCCATTTGACTGGGGCGAATAGGGAGGCGTCCTCTCATGAATAATACCATGTTCCGCACAGAAAGAATCAAACTCATTAGAGAAGTACTCTCCACCACGATCTGACCGGATTCGCTTAATTTTCTTTTCAAGTTGATTCTCAACTTCTGCCTTATAGATTTTAAAGTAGTGTAGAGCCTCATCTTTGGTGCTTAACAAATATACATAGCAATATCTAGTGGAATCATCTATCAGAGTCATGAAGTATCTCTTTCCACCTTCAGTCAACACACCATTCATCTCACATAGATCAGAATGTATAAGTTCTAACGGTGCCAAGTGTCTCTCCTCCGCAGCCTTGTGGGGCTTGCGAGGTTGCTTTGCTTGTACACACGAATGGCATTTAGAACCTTTGGCTAAAGTGAAACTTGGGATTAAATTCGATTTTACTAGCCGCGTCATACAACCGAAACTAATGTGACAAAGACGTGAATGCCAAACTTCTGCTTCATTAACATTCGAATGAATATTGTTCACGACTTTATTACAAAAATCAGCGAGGGAAAAGCGGAACAAGCCTCCGCATTCATAGCCTTTTCCAACAAACAGTCCATATTTCGTAACAACTACTTTATTAGACTCAAATACCAACTTAAACCCTTCTCTACATAGAAGGGAGCCACTAACGAGATTCTTCTTGATGGCGGGGACATGCTGCACGTTCTTGAGCTGCACGATCCTTCCCGAAGTAAACTTCAGATCGACCGTGCCAACACCAAGAACAGAAGCACTTGCGCCATTCCCCATCAATACGGATCCGTTCCCTGTGACCTGATAAGAAGAAAACAATGAGATGTCAGAACATACATGAATATTTGCACCTGTGTCAATCCACCAATCATTAGACTGACAAACAGAAAATACAGTAAACAAATTACCGTACCCAGATGCACCATTCTCATTGTTGCTCACAATCATGTTGACAGACTTGGAGTCCTGTCCTGGTTTCTTGAACTTCTTTGGGCACTTGGGAGCCCAATGTTCCTCTGAACCACATGTGAAGCAGCTCCTTTCTTCTTATCCTTGTTGAAGGGCTTCTTACCCTTCTTCTTGAAGTCGGTATTCTGTTGGACACTAGTTTCCCCTTGGGCTTGTGGAAGTTGGAATTCTTCTGTACAAAATTGGCGACAGAAGTTCCCTCGGTCCCTTTTCCGTGCGAGTCCTTTGCTCTCGAATTCTGCTCGACACTCAGATGGCCGATGACATCCTCAACTGAGAATTCACGCCTCTGGTGTTTCAGAGTAGTAGCGAAGTTCCTCCAGGAATTAGGCAGCTTAGCGATTATGCATCCCGCGACAAATTTGCCCGGTAGCACACACTTGAGAAGCTCAAGCTCCTTAGCGATGCACTGTATCTCATGAGCTTGTTCCAATACAGAACGGTTTTCAACCATCTTGTAATCATGGAACTGCTCTATAGTGTACATCTCGCTTCCAGCATCGGTTGCGCCGAATTTAGATTCGAGCGCCTCCCACAAGTCCTTGGCAACCCGCACATGTAAATATGCATCAACCAACTTATCTCCGATCACGCTCAGAACGGCTCCAACAAAGACGACGGTGGCTCCCTAAACGCCTTCTCCTGTTCAGGAGCAATCGTTCCAGTGGGAGTAACACCGGCGACCCAGAACACGTTCATCGCAGTGAGCCATAAGGTGGTTTTGGTTTGCCAACGCTTAAAATATGTCCCCGTAAACGGGGCTGGTTTCAGTGCAGCAGCAAAACCTTGGATCGAAAATTGCCTACACATATTAGGTTTTTGGATTGCTGAGAATTTAGGCAATTGTTCGATTAAATTAATCCAATAATAAATCATGAACATGACGTGAGCAGTGCTAATGACATACTGAAATTCTATGATAAAATCATGTACTAGACAAATAGTAGATACATCTACACAAATAGCTAGTACGGCAAACATGCAAGTAATCAGGAGAGGGATAAACGTGTACCCTCCAGTAGGCCAGTTGGCCGCAGCAGCGGAGGCGTTAGCCTCGTCGGCGATCCTCTTGTCGGCAGCAGCCTTCTCGATGTCGGCGTCGGTGGCCATGACGAAGAGGAAGGCGGCGCGGACGTAGTTGATGCAGATGTAGTTGAAGCAGATGAAGTAGAGCGAGCAGTCGCGTAGGAGACGCTCCCCAAAAACCTAATCGCCCCTCTCCCGTACAGGATCTAGAGAGGCGGAGTTTCGGAGGCCTGCTCTCCCGTCAGCCGTGTACGCGGTGGACGGGATGGGATCAGCGATGGCAGCAACAGCGGGAGGAACGACGATGCGAGGAGCAGATGCGATGTGGTGTCTGTTGTGTTCTGCGCTGGAGAGGAGCGACCTCTCTTATATACACACACGCAGACCGAAGTCCAACGGAAATACACGCTATTAAGAGGAGAATTAAGAGACTGGTAACGGCCGTACTTAAAACCGTTTATGACAAAACGTTTCAGCTCAAATTCATTCTCCATTAAGCGCAATGAATTCTGAAACTCCCGTACTTAATAGCACTTAAGACGGAGGTTTCAGCTCTCAATGAATTCTGAAAACTCCCGTACTTAAGAGCATTTAAGACAGACGTTTCAACTCATATTTATTTTCCATTAAGACAAACATTTCAATTGACCGCATGACAGCATGGGCCTTTAGGGATTTTTCTGGAATTGTTATATGCTAATATTTCAACAATATTTCAGCACCGTTGAGCGTAAGCATTCGGTTTGGCAACAGGATGTTATGGCAAAGAGAATAATAATGGGGGGTTCGGAAGGCCAATGGAAGAAAGACTCACAAAGCTATAAGTGATCATTAGACAAGAGGAAGTCTTATAATCGAAGCTATGCGAGGAGTAGTGATTGCCATGCAACGGATGCACATAGAGCTATATGTGTACGAAAGCTCTCCAATGGAACTAGGGGGTGCATCCAACTCGGATGCTCATGAAGACCTAGAGCACTTTTGAGGAGGCTCATCATTGGAATATACAACCCAAGTTCTATAACGAAAATTCCCCGCATAGTTATACTAATGAAACATGAAAACTCTCTCAAATGAAACATAGGTGCTAAACATGAGCATAAGTGTGAATAATGGATAGTAATGTTGCCCCCTCTCTCTTTATTTTTTTCTTTCTCTCTTTTTTCTCTTTTTTTTTACTTTTTCTGTTTTCAATGGCCTCCATGGCTCTTTTCACTTTCTCTCCCTCACTGGTAGGGACAACATCATAATATGATAACACGCTTTTTGTACAAATAACTCATAATAAACAGAACATGATGTATGAAACTGAATGCCTCTGCCAGTGTAGTAGGATGTGCAATAATCTAGCGTAACATGGGTAAACCCACACATCAGCTGTATAGAATTATGCAAAGCAATATATAACAATGATGAATGACAACAAGTCATGTAATGTATGATGGAAGTTGCATGGCAATATATCTTGGAACAGCTATGAAAATGATGTGATAGGTAGGTATGGTGGCTGTTTTGAGGAAGATGTATGGGCTTATGTGTAGGAGCACAAGAGGAAGTTCTCCCACGGGTTTTGGATGTACTGGCGAAGTATGCACCAACTCTCAATGTGAGAAGAGGGCGATGCACAACACCGAAGAGGCTAGCAAAATTTGGATGGTGGAAGTGCCAAAACCGTAGCTTAACATTAGTCAAAAAGAACTCACAAGTTTATTGCAAACAACTAGTAGGTTCAACATTAAGAGCATGATTAAAATTTACTCCAAGGAGGGTCGTTCACAGCGGCACAAGTACCCTGTTAGATCCTCGACCTTAGCACACAACTATGTTATTACGAATTACTTTCAGACATGAAAAGCTATCAAGACCAACTACACCTTCAACAATTTTAGTAGAGTTTGTAGTACGGAACAAGCTTTTACAGCAACAACCACTAATAAATTTTAACTTAAGTAACCAGCAAGAATTTACATCTATTATTTAATACCTCAAAACATTTGCAAGAAATCAAGTTATCAAAGTTCAATGATCTACAAGACTATGCAATTTTTTCCGTTATACCACTACCACATGCATAACATTTTCTGTTCCAACCAAACACCAATCAACTTATTTGTTAAACTCTCCAAACAAATATAAGTGAAGCAAGAGAGTAATTTCTTCAAAAGAACTAATAGCTCTGAACAAGAGATAAATGAAAAACAAGAGCTAGAACAGAATACTGATGGTCCCGAAGAGCAAGGCTTTGATACCTGCAAAAATAAACGGGATTAGGTTGAGACTCCAAGTGCAGAGTGTATAGTAAGTGGAAGACAGTTTTCCCCACGAGGGGTGACTCGAGGGTTTAATATCGAACTCTCGGGGAATCTGAAGTGGTAGATTTATCTTCTTATCCTTCTTTTGGTTACCTACAAAATAAGGTTAGATGTTTTGGTCCTCAACCTCACCTGTGGTTGTCAAGCACAAGGTGTAAGAATGATATCAGGATAGTTATGCAATGCAAACAAGAAATAAATATGCAATGATGGTGGATGCAATGATAAATGATATTTTTGGGTTTTTGAATGATGTATGCAAGATGAAAAGTATTTTTGTATTTTCGGATTTAATGATTGCTGAAAATGGAAAAGTGGTATATGGTGTTGGAAAGGTGTTTCTTATGATTAAAAATGGACTAGGGTTCATGGTTTTACAAATGCACTCTCTCTTTATAAAGTGGTAGACAATGGAACACACAAAGTTAACATATGAGATTGCAACACAGGGTTTGATAACAAGTTACTTAGATATATGGGCATCACGTCCTAACATAGAGAACTTTTGGTTATTAACCTCTCTTATACTCCACCAAGATGCGAACTAAATCATAACACCTCAGTAATTAAGATAACTCAGAGTATAGCATTAAGTATCATGACATGAAGTGAAAATAAGAACATGCTAGATCTAGTCATGGAGTAGTGGCAATGGTCACGCCCACATCCCCGGTAGCATGGTATTTTAGTTTATCCCTAGTGAGGTAACAAATTAAGGTAAAGATACCAAAGTGGATCGCAGAACTTTCTCTCACGTTCACTGCACTAGCCACCCCCCGTTACTCCAACTAATGCACACGTTCCCCCACACACGCTCTCATAAACATGCTTGATCAAAACAAGTAGACAAGAACGGGGTACATAATATGCATCTATACTCATAACTGAAACAAACATTGCAATCTCAAACATATATTAACTCATAAAGATCCACCACAAAGGTATTACAACGGTGACCGTAATCATGTTCAGCAGCTCATACGGTGCTAATTAGTGAAGCTCAAGAGAGGAGAGATACATAAGTTACTTCCACAAACCCATAGTCCAGAGGTGGACTACTCCCTCTTCATCATGGACGGTGGAGAAGTCGATGGAGAAGATGGAGACCACGCCGGCAGCGCCCCGCCGGAGTTTTCCCCCTCCAATCTGCAGCTCCTGATCTCCGTTTCGGTGTTTCTGTGTTTGTGCGGCGCTCCTTCCAGAGAACGTCGGGGGACCTTTTTTATAGGCGTTTTTAGGTCAAGACTATGTCGGTGGAGCGAAGATCGACGGCAACGGAGCCACGAGGGCCAAACGGGTGGGCCCCACGCGGCCACAGTACCTGGCCGCGTGGGCCACCCCCGTTCGGGCCTCGGGCCTCCGTTTGTTCGCTTCCTTCGCCCACAGGTCTTCTTCCTTCCAAATATTGACGCCCGTAAATTTCCAGGTGATTTCGTTGACGTTTGGGTCCCTGAAACATTAAAATAAGAAAACGGGGTTTTCTGCCTGTGCAGGGTTAATTCCATAAAAATAGGAAATAAATGAATATTCCCAAAAATCATTATAAAACATTGATATAACCCTTATATGATGCAAATATGATTGGAATATAAGCAATTAAAGTGCAAAGTTCATGTATGCATTTTACATGCATCAAATACTCAACAAGTATAAGTGAAGAACGGGAGTATTCTATGAAAAAGCGGAGCGTGTCTCTCTCCCAAACAAGAATGATAGGGTCCAACTTATTTATGACCAGAGAACAAAACATAAACAAACTAAAAATAAAAACATACAGACGCTCCAATAACAGCACTTAAAATGTGAAGAAATAAAAATATAGTCTTAATAGAGATGACGATAATTTGTTGATGAAGAAGGGGATGCCTTGGGCAGCCCCAAGCTTAGACGCTTGAGTCTTCTTGAAATATGCAGAGGAGGTCCATGGGAGCCTCCCCAAGCTTAATCTTTTCTCATTTCTTGATCTTCTTTTATCACTCTTCTCTCTTAATACTTGAAAACTTCCTTCACACCAAACTCATCATAAACTTCATTAGAGGGTTACTGCATCAAAACATAAGTTCACATGGTTCTGTAGAGACACATTAAAAACACTTATTTTAAACATTAGCTATTATTTACTAGCCTTATGTGAAGCTCTCCACCCTTAAAGAACTTCACTCAACACTCGTAAAAGAGAGAATTCAAAATAAAGACAGAATCTGTCAAAACCAGAACAGTCCGTAAAGACGAATTTTTTTGAGGCACTTACGTTACTCAAATCAGAAAATGGTAAACTAAGTAGATATAAAGCTCAGGCTTTTGCACAAAAAATCGCAGATCAAAAAGATATTTTGTGGTTTTTTTCACGGATTTTACGGTGAAGCTCAGAAATCTGTTTCTGGACAGCAAACCAACTTTAACACTTTCTTGCCATTAGAGGCTCTTCTTGGCACAACAAACGAAAATAAAAAGATACGAAGGAGTTGTTACAGAAGTAAACAACACCTTGACTCAGAATAAAAAGAAAAATAACAGAAAATAAAATTTGGGTTGCCTCCCAATAGCGCTTCTCTTTAACGCCTTTTAGCTAGGAACAAAGCAAGAATCAAGTATTATCAAGAGTAGCAGGACCGAAACGTTTACCTTTGGATCTCTTACCCTTACTCTTATGTTTAGGAAAGGTATGATTGCCTCTTATTGTAGAGTGGAACCTTACAGTGCCTTCGTTCATGTCTATGACCGCTCCAATAAGGTTCAAAAATGATCTCCCAAGTGTAATTTGTCCTTCCCCTTCACATTCAATAACGTAATAATCAATAGGAATGAATTCACCAACCAATTTTGTATGAATATCTACTGCAATTCCTAAAGGAATTTTGATGGAATTATCAGCAAGAATTAGGTGAATCCCACATTCCGAGAGTCCCCACAAATCTAAAGAATCATAAATGGACCTAGGTATCAAAGAGAACTCTGTCACGGTATCACATAAAGTTTGAAAATACTTTCCATTAATTTCAATTTTATAAGAAGGAGACCAGTTCGGCAATGCTTTATCCAACATGATTTGAGATGCTTTATTGAGAACCTCTCCCATGCTAGAATATCCTTTTCAAGAGCATCCAATCTGTTAGGAATATTTTCAAGAGTTGAATCAATTTTGCTAGTTGTTAAGGAAGATGATGCTATTAATTTTTTTATAGCGTTGAAGGCTTGATCTCCATTATGACGAAGGAAGTCTCCCCCTGTTATAGTGTCCAAAGCATACCTATAGCAAAGAATAAGGCCAAAATAAAAACTGCTAAGGAATAGGCTCAAGGTGTCTAGGTTCAGTTCTTCCGTAAGATTCTAAGATTCTAGTCCAAGCATCTTTAAAACTTTCCTCACTTCCTTGCTTGAAAGTGAGAACTTCATGTTTAGGAGACATAGCATAAGAAGTAGATGAAAGGACAAGGATGTCGCCTAGAGAGGGGGTGAATAGGCGATTAAAACTTTCCTGGTTTAGGCTTGATAAATGCGGAATAAACTAGGTGTTTTAATTTAACAAGCATACAACCTAAATATACTAGGCTCACCTATGTGCACCAACAACTTATGCTAAGCAAGACAAGCAACAAGGTGATAGCAAGATAAAAGACTTCAAGCACGAAGGCTATCACAATGTAAAGTCCATAAGTAAAGAGCTCGGGTATAGAAATAACCGAGGCACGCGGAGACGATGATGTATTCCCGAGTTCCTCCTTTTTAGTGGAGTACGTCTCGTTGGAGGGGTGTGAGTTTCAAACTCAAACGCCACAAATGGCCTCACCCTATTCTCCGATGAACCTTGCCCAAAAGCTCGGTTCACCTTCACTATCGGAATCCTTCAAGGCGGAATCCGAAGCCTTTACAACAATCTTGAGGCACAACCCACAAAGGATTGGGAGCTCTCAAGTCACCAACAACCGTCTAGGGTCCAACGACCCAAGAGTAACAAGCTCACAATCTTTCACTTTCACGAATCCTCGTGGAGAGAGCAAACTGGTGCACAAAAGCAAAGGCAAGAACACAAGAAGTGTTCAAGTCCTTCACTCCCAAATCCCACCAAAAGCAACTAATGCTTGTGGGGGGAGAAGAGAGGAAGAACAAAGAAGAGAACCACACAAGAACTCCAAGATCAAGATCTACTAGGTTCCCCTCACTTAGAGGATGAATGGATTGGTGGAAATGTAGATCTAGATCTCCTCTCAGTTTTCCCTTAAAGATATGCAAGAATCATGGGAGGAATTGAGAGAGGGGCAAGCTTTCCAAGGTCAACAATGGCAGAGAGAGAGAGAGGGGAAAACGTGCTTAGCTTGAGGTTGAAGAAGGGGAGGGATATTTATAGTCCCTCCCCCAAATATAGCTGTTGCAGCTGCTAGGGCCGGATATATTCCGGCCCCCCTTCAAAATATCCGGCCCAAATGTCCGGTTTAGACAGAGGCTCGCACTCGGGGCTCGAAAAGAGCTAAAAACACTTTTTAGAGCCGGAATATCCGCACCCCCCCGGAATATCCGGCCCAACAAGACCCGGATATTCCGGTTTAGCCACAGACTCGCACAGAAACAGCAAAACCAAGATGGTAATAACTTTTTCATCCGGATTCCGTTTTCGATGATCTTGGGCTCATTGGAATCACAACGAAGAGCTCTACAAGATCATGCAGAGAAACATCATAGTCCATCATGTGAGGAGGAAACCAGAGGACAACACAAAATTCCACCTCATGCCCCTATGGTATGCCCAGCGCATATGGCCATCAAAAAGGGTCAACTAAAAAAAAACACTACGCTTCACCACTTTTTAACTAGGGAACATATTTGCCAAACAAAGGTCAAAGTTAAGAACCTGAATCCTCAATAGTACGATGACAATTCTTTAAATACCCAGAATTGTGGCTTAATATTTTAGTAGGTATTAACATATACAACATCAAATCTGGCAAGCAAAATGTGGTTTATACTTTAGGATCTCGCCATCCAGAGAACCCCTTATATACTTGTCTAGGCAAAAAGTGGGAGCTGAAGTTGCAAACACTGAAAGATGTGATCTGGACAGCAGACTGTACAACAAAGTCATGCACCCAAGTGCTGTTTGAAAATACTAAAAATTTCTTTGCTCGAACACGCTCTAAGGTTTGTCATTTTCTGTTAGCAGTTATTGCAAGGATAGCATCAGCCTTGCAAGCCAAAGCAAAAACTATGGCAGGAGTAAGCGAGGCAAACAGAAGTTGAAACTGAGACAAGAAAAACTAAAGAGCTTAAAACTTCATCCAATTCTTTTATATAGAGACCCATAGAAAATTAAAGGTGTGACAAACCCAGATTTAACCCAAAACTACTAAATTTTTATTAAATCTAACACATAGCTATTGCTTCACATTTCTTTTATTTATTTTTCTCTCCCACCGACTTTCCTGGGGGTTAAGCGACAATATAAGTAGCACAAATAATAGCTACGAACAGTTCATAGTAGTTACATCCAACCAATACCCACATGAAAGGCAAGCACTAGCAATAGCTAATCCTTATAAGTTTAACATTCGTCAGCCATATTATGCCCCTTTGCAGAGCCATAATAAATTTTTTTTTTTTACCAACGATGGATATTTTATAGAAAGGATCAACTCCACCACTATTATTAAAACTTCTTTTTCTTTTATTACTAGCATATACCCATAGCCGTTCCCAAGAACTCCTAGTCCTGACCAAGCAATAGTAACCAAGGGATAGTGCATCGATGATAAAGCAAACAAATGGTACCAATGTAGCAGGTTGCCAATAACGACCGGTCGGATGACCACTCCAGACCAGCAACACACAACCCAACATAACCACGCATACAAACCACAACAATCAAAAGATCCAATTTTAACCATCTTGTAGGCGGAAGTAATTCATAGTCTGAAATAGTAGAAGCGCATAGAAGATGCAAGACCCAAACCCATCCTATTGTGCTCAAGTGTATCAAGTTTTAATATTTAATTATCCTATAAATAAATTTTAGTTTTATTAACCTAAAAGAGTGAGGTCAAAATTTTAAGTTGTTAAACTATGTGGACACGGTATAAATATCGTAGGTATCTAATGTATCATTTCTATACCAGAGACCTGAAGCCGGGCTCTGATACCAACTGTAACACCCCGGTCTAGAACTAAGACCAGAATGCTACCATAAGCATTTGTGTAGGAATTTTAATCCTAAATTAAAAGATATTTTGGCACAGTTTCAAATATAAATATTGGCATGAACGGCAAGCTAGCCATAAACAAATACAAGGCAACATTATAAGGATATCCAACACATCATCTCTTAAGGGAATTAACCATTTGAGCAAAAAAATTGTTTTCAGCTGACAAAACTCAACTGATCTTTGCTACAAGTATAGTGCTAAACAATCTAAACCTCTCTATATAATATAGACTCGGTTTTCTAACAGTACAGGGAAGTCGTTCTAAACATTTGCATGAGTGCGTTTGTGATGAAGAAGATTGTTCTACTCCCAAGCCCATGCATGCCAACTTCGTGGAACACCTGAAATGTTTGGTGCCAACAAGGGTGAGCTCACCAGCTCAACAAGCACAGTGGAAGGGTAAAGCAACAGAGTAATACCACATCTCAAGTGAAGGAATAGCCAAATATCAACTGTATTTACTTCCTACTTAACAATATTATATTTATAGAATAAGCCACTGGCATGAACTCAAATCTTAACGACATAGCATGGGGCACACTGGGTCTATGGAATAAACATGGCTATTTTGATCACTACGAAATCACTTATGCATGGTCGCTCTCAAATGATATTTTCTTCTGGCAGTAACTAATAAGAGATATATTCTAGACAAAGAATTGTGGGTCGTTCATTATCCAAACCTGCAAATCACTCATGTATTAGGAAACTTGCATCATTTAAAGCAAGCACACATGACATCCCTCAAAGTCACACAAATAACTCTCACACAGGTAACCTCACGTTAGTAAACAAGTCAATCTCAGAAAACCAACGCTGGTTAGTGTAATGGTAGTTCAGCTAAGGCATCTGTCACTCGCCACAATCCAAGCTAACACACTAGTGACGTGGTTGGCATAAGAAGATGTCTTTCATTGTACATGTTCATTTTCATCCCATATCAATGATGTTTTTGTTTCATCCCATCTCACTGCTGATACCAACGATTACCCTGTAACACTTGTCATGTCGCATTGATGATCCTATATGCCTACATGCTCTTTGCTTTCACTTTTCTTTGCGTATACCGGTATCGCTTGAGTGGACACCCGTCGGCATCCACTCACTCCAACTTGTGGAGATTGCCTACAATGTGGGTCGCAACCCATCATTGACGGTCTCAAGGTGACTACCTCAGTAGGTCACAACACTATGCACTGTCTGTAAAATGCTATGCAAAAATGCAAACGCCACTTACCCTTGGCCTTATCCACTTTGTCTCCACACATATAACAATAACAATAAGGATAATTCATCTTCAACCCGAAAGGCTTGGAAATTCACATATCAACACAGGGGACTAAAATGATCACAAACCAAAAGAATTCATATTTAGGGACGAGGGAATAGTTGGGAATGGGAATCACACTGTGATTACCATCCCACATGCACTTGCCTTTTACCCGCCAATGGAGTGACCTCACAACTCAATCAACAAGTCAAAGCACAGTCACCTGCTAAGCAAGAATATACAAATTACCAACGTTGCATCCGTAAGCATCACAAGGAATGAACATAAGCATTGCTCTTATGCGCCATCATCGACCTCTTGATGTTCCTGGTTTTATCCTAAGCTCATGCTCTCATATTTCAAACATGAGAACATTACATGTTCTGGAATGTATACCAATGCTTTAACAATTTACAATTTATCTATAAGGTTATTTTCAAATAAATAAATTAACCCTTCAGTTTTAGGCTTTTAGCTTAACATGTGCAACACAAGACAAACCATGTGTTATTCGCATGGAGATTACCATATAACTCAGAACAAGGAAAATTATATCCATCTACATGAAGTTATGTCTACCCAGATATTGTGCAAATAAGTGTAATTCGACCTAGAAACATGACTAGTACCTGATGCAAGATTACTGCACATATCTGAAACTAGTTACAGCATAGCAGCACCGCGAAGACCGTGGTTTCCAGACCACTCGCCGGAAAAACGCAAATGACCACTCTACGGAAAGATAAGGACGATACCTACAAGTTTAATTTTCCATCTATACCCAGATTTTGTACGGTTTAAGAGCAGTTTGGATTTACAGGGTACTGCACAAATAGATCAAGTAAAATATGCATCCACTAATTCCAGAATAGCTCACGTGTCTCTCTACCTCAACCACTGAATATGAATAAGTGCTAGAGCCATACGATGTTACTAACTCAGGATCTCATATGCTATCAGATCAATCTTACAAGAACCAAAAGATTTCGTGCATACCCTCGACACAAGATGGTATTGACAGGATGAGTCAGCCTGGTAAACGCCCTCGAGCTGACAACCCTTCTCTTCTCCTTTCTTCCTCTTCCAGGTTGTCTCTCTAAATCTCTCTTGTTGTCTCAGATGAGATGGGGAAGGACCAATCAGTTTGGCCAGAGGTGGCACCGACGGCTGCCGACCACGGCGCAGCCAGGGGCACACATCAGAGGTGCGTGCCTAATTGCAAGACGAGAGGCAGCAGCAAGGGCTGCAGACGTGTGGCGGCTTGCTGCTAGGGTTTGGGAGCAGGGTGCAGGAGCAGTTGTAGTTACAGAAAATGGGCCGGTAGTTAATTGCCTTTTCATCTCACCTGGTTTGGGCTAATTACAACCAAATCGTTGGACGTACACCAAAAACAAAGCTAGCCCAGAACCCGTTGGTTGATGGATATGTCTTCATAGTACAGACTAGTACTAGTACAAGTTTGGTTCGTACCAAGCCTAGCATTTTCCACCTCATTTAATTTTTAATGACAAATACTAGATGGTTATACAAAGATGATTAACAAAACTTGACCATGGTTTAGTTATAAATTCGAACTCACCTACCATACCGTAAGTTAGAATCAATTTTATAATGTGTGACAAATTCGGGTATTATAGTTAGATGATGACGATCTGGACTCTCTCAAGTTGGAACACCTTTCTTGATCATGCTTGCTAGCACATGCTTGATGAAGACTTCTCCAAATACTCCCCCATACTCCATTATGGGAGAGCCTCGCTTAGCTCCGTCTTCATGTATCCATTGCAAGATTCAATCAAATGATATATTCCGAGATGGATCATATTGAACTTGCACTTCATCTTCTTCTCTTGACATATATGATGGCTTGGAGATATACATGAATGTTCCCTCAATCTTCTTTTCCAAGCCACACTTTACCATGTAAGATTCTAGAGTCCAAAACATGAACTCCAATCTTTTCCTATGGACAAGATATACAAGAATATCTCAATGCAAACATTTTTTTTGACAGCATCTCAATGCAAACATTAGTCCATAAGGATTGTCATTAATTAACAAAACCACGAATGGGGACAACATGCACTTTCAGTAGAGCTAGACATGATAACTAAAACAAAAAATAGACAAAACCGAAATAGAACAAAGTGCTGAAATTTAATTTTTTTGTGGTTTTTAATTTTTAATGCAAACAGGATAAAATAAAAATAAACTAAGCAAGACAAAAACAAAGTAAAGAGAATGGTGGTGTGTAACTCTCCTTCCTGTAGCTTCCAAGTCCCCGGCAACGGCGCCAGAAAATATGCTTGATGACGTGGAAACACACGTTCGTTGGGAGACCCAAAGAGGAAGGTATGAAGTAGTGCACCAGCAATTTTCCCTTGAAATCTACCAAGGTTATCGAACCAGTAGGAGTTGGAAGAGTTTCAACACGGTGTCAACAACAATGCCGTTGAAATGCTGTTGACGCGGACCTGCACTCAACACAATCAAAGTACTCTGCCCCAACGAAACAGGAAGGTTGTCAATCTCCCCGGCTTGCTGAATATAAGGGATTAAACGTATGGTGTGGAAAATAAATATAAATGTAAAAAGGAACAGCGAGCAAATGAGTGTAGAGCGTAGTGGAAACAGTGTTTTTATCAGTGTGGAAGAATGGACCGGGGTCCACAGTTCAATAGAGGTGTCTCTCCATAAACAAATAACAAGCATGTTGGGTAAACAAATTACAGCTGGGCAATTGACAAATGGCAAACGCATGACAATGCATATTATGGCAAGACAATGTTCATTGTAGTATTTATTGGGCAATACAACATAATACATATATAGACCGCTTGCTAGCTGCATCTATGACTAATAATCCACTCCCGAGATAACTTTCGTGTCTCCCGCGAGTATTAAGTTGCAAACAACAGATTATCACTTTAAGCAAAGTGTGTAATGTAAATAATGCAAATGACATATAAGCAATGCATATAGACAAAGCAAAGTTGTTTTCTCCCTAGTGGCAAGAGCACATCCACAACCTTAGTCATTTCTGTCATTCGAGCTCATGTTACTGGAGACATGAACCCACTATCTAGTATAAATACTCCCTCTTGGAGACACTAGCATCTACTTGTCCAAAGCATCTACTAGCATCGGAGAGCATGCAAGAACATAAATAAAACATAGAGATAAATAGATGAACAACTTGATCATAACTTCACAATTCATCGGATCCAGCAAGCACAACATGTAGCATTACATAAAGATGATCTTGATCATGTTAGGCAGCTCACAAAATCTAAACATGATAGCACAAAGTGGAGAGACAACCATCTAGCTACTGCTATGGACCCGTGGTCCAAGGATGAACTACTCACGCATCTGTCCGGAGGCGGGCATGGTGATGTAGAGCCCTCCAGTGATGATCTTCTCCTCCGGCAGGGTGCCGGGAAGAACTGCAGAACCCTCCCGAACTAGGGTTGAAGGCGACGACGGTGACGGAACTTTTCGTGGATTTCTGATCGGGTGTTTAGGGTTTTCGGGACGAGTTGAATATATAGGCGGAGGGGCGACGCGAGGGGCCACCCGAGGGCGCCAGACGACCCCCCAGTGCGGCCCCACCTTCAGTCGCGTCAAGGTGGCATCTGGGCCCCCTGGGTCGCCTCGTCGGCTGCCCTTCGGACTTCGTCTTCGTGTCGGTGAAAAACTTGTCCCCGTTGATTTTCGTCCAATTCCGAGAATATTTCCCGACTAGCTTTTCTAAAACAAAACGACAGCAGAAAACAGGAACTGGCAGTATGGCATCTTGTTAATAGGTTTGTCCCAGAAAATGTATAAAAATGATATAAAGTGTTTATAAAACATGTAGCAATCGGTATAAAACATGCATGGAACATCAAAAATTATAGATACGTTTGAGACGTATCAATACCCAATTTTACGAATATATTTTAAGAAATCATATTACAAATTTTCTATTTTCTTACAATTAGTACACATAAAATGACTCCAAACAGAAGGATTACAATTTTGGAAAGTTCTCCACTTCCTTTTTAAACAAGGTCAAAATGGCTGACATGGCTATTCATAGAAAGGAGTTGAATCTTCAAAACTACTAGTAGTTATTCTAATAATGACCATTGTGTACCTAAAATGAGTTGTAAATTTCTAGGATTAAATTATAACAAACTTGCAGTTCAAATTTGAATTAATTTCGAGAAAAATGCATGTAGTCATTCATATGTGAGAATCTAGATATAAAGTTTGAAAATGCAAAAGGTCGATGAAATATGGTATTTATATGAATCTTGAGTGGTGAATTTTTTTCCAAATTTTGTGTATTCGGTTCAGAAAAACCCATTTTGGCACTTAGAAAAGGAAAATGATATTTGTAGAAAAATTGGAAAATTTATTTGCCAACATTTTTTCTCGTCACAGGATGTACCTCCTTGTAGAATTTGGGCAAATTATAATAAAATATGTCACAAATATGCCAATGACGTAATCATTGGTTTAAAACTTAGGAATGATCATAAATGATAGCCCATATTGTAAAGGATTTAAAAAAACAAATAGATTTGTTATTTTTCTGACAACTAGTACACGTGAAATGACTCAAAGCCGAGAGACTGTGTTTTTGTTATTTTCTTCATATTTTTCAAAATGGTGTTGAAATGGGACACCTGGTTAATCATAGCAAGGTTTTAAATCTTTCAAACTTATAAAGGGTTCTTAATAAAGATATTTTATTTGTCATATCTCGATTGTTCATAATACGTTTTATACCATGCCATAACTGTATTAAGCGGAAACATTAATACACGTGTGGTATGTAAACAACCAGGTCCCTAGTAGCCTCTTTACTAGTCCATTGAGATCAACAGATGATCAAGGTTTCCTGATCATGGACTTGGACGTCAATTGATAATGGAGTCGTATCATTAGGAGAATGATGTGATGGATGCACCCAATATTTATAGGACGTAGTACTCACGCCTTCGACCGTGAGATCATATTTAATTGCTATTTCTGGAAGGTACTTTGATTGCATCAAACGTCACTCCTTACATAGGGTGACAATAAAGGTGTTCCTCTCGGGTATCCGAAGGAAATATGTTGAAGCGTATGATCAAGAGCGGGATTTGCCAATCTGTATAGCAAGATAGAGACTCTGGGCCCACTCGGTGAGATTGCATCAATGAGCCTGAAGCATGTGACTAGGTCACAAGGATGTAATATCACAGACGAGTAAAGAATAGTATTGTCGGTAACGAGATCGAGCTAGGTATCGCGATGCCCGAGATCAAGTCTCGGACAAGACTAAGTATCGCCACGCAAAAGGTTTGAGACTTGACATCTAAGGTTCAAACGACAAAGATATTCGTGGACGCTGATACGTGCATTTTATATCATCATCTATACCATTTATACCACCATATTAGGATGTTATTTGCATTATTATATCATTGTTTTTACATGTTTTAGATGATTTAGGGGACTTTCCTACAAAGTCCCTATTTTTAGTATTTAATTTCTGGGAGGCAGAAAACCTCCTTTTTCGTGTTTTTATTGTTTCAGGAGCTACGAAGGCCCAATTAATAAAAGGAAAATTGCACAGCTGCTTTTTCTTCGGGAGAACACCAGAGGAAAGAAGAAGCAAGCAAGGAAGGCCACGAGGCCCAAAATAGGTGGGCCCACGTGGCCAGATTCCCTGACCGCGTGGGACCCACCAAAAGGAGCCTCGGGCACTTCCTCGCCTGGGGCTTTTTAACGAGGTCTCCGTCTCGCCCGAAAAGAAACACCCTAATTTTTACGAGTATCCGAGGTCGCGGCGGCGGCGGAGCTCCGATTCCCTCCGAGGGGGATCAATCCTGCTGCTCCGGAGCTCCGAAGAAGGGGGAAATCACCGTCATCATCATCACCTCTCCTCCTTGGCGTGGGAGGAGGCCTCTACATCATCACCATCACCAAGACCAGATCCATCTCCATCATCATCTCCGTGATCCCTCCGTTCCCCTCGTAGTTTGAGAGTTGCTATACCATAGATACCTGAATCGTGCTCCTATTCATGTTTGTGATTGATTACTTGTCATTATTTGTTGGTGGAGTTATACTTTCAGATTGCGTTGTACCATTTATGCCACTGATCATCACCATGTTTGCACGTTGTGAGTAGTTCCCGTATGTTCCTGAGGGCATAGGATGAATTGGCAATGATTTATATATGACATGTGTTGGTATTTTGTCTAGTGTTTATCTTTTTGTGTGATTCTATGATGGTGTTGTGCGAACGTCGACTGCACAACACTTCACCTATATGGGCTCATAGGAGAACACCGTAGTGTAATGGCGTGAGGAAGACTTGGGAGGACACGAAAGCCTGAGACCGAATCATTAAGTTACTTTACGGGGTATTAGTATCGGGGACCTAGAGCGTAATGCTATGGTGGGATTTTATATCTTAATAATTCTTGTTCTGTCATTTAATTGGCCACATGATCCATCATAAGGGGTTTAGTCTATTTATTTAGCTGTACCTAATAATAGCTCCGTCAAAAGAAGATTAAAACTAGACAAGATATTCAACGTGTTGTTTAATAAATCTATATGCCTAGCAATATCCATGCCGCCCTCGGGAACGTTTTCCACATATAAGTTACACATCACTTGAGCTTGTCCTCTTACACATAGAGGATTGGGCTTTCTCTCTCTTTGAGAGCTTTTACTTGTTACCATTTACCTGCTGCATTGTCACTGTCTTGCAATTATACAATCGAAAATACCAAAAACACTTGCATCTTTTATTGTCTATTTATCATTTCTAATAACCAATACCTTCAGCTCCTCGTGGGTTCGACAACCTTTTCTATTGAAAGGTACTACAATTGATCTCCTGCACTTGGGAGTCATCAAGATACTTTTCTGGCGCCGTTGCCGGGGAGCGTAGCGCTATTGGTAAGAAGTTTGGTAAGGAAACTTGAAAGGTGAATTTTATTTACTGTTTTATCTCATTGCTACTATGGCATTTATGAATCGTGCCTCGCTACATCTTGCTCTATATGAAAGTGCTTATGCTCCTAAAACTGTTGAAATTACTGTGCCTGAGATACCTAAAGTGGGATATAAAATTCCCGTTGGTCATGTTAAAAGAGTTATGAAAAATCCATTTACAGGAGATGGAACTAAATCTGCACGTGAACACATGGAAACAATTGAGTAGATATGTGGTTTATTTAGCTTCCTGGTATTTCTGAAGATCAGGTAAAAAGGAAGCTGTTATATCTGTCTTTATCTGGTAATGCTCGTATTTGGTTCAGGTCTTTAGATGAAGAAGTCACTATGGACTGGAGTATTTTGAGGAAGGTTTTCTTTCTTAAGTATTTTACTCCTAGAGAAGCTTATGAGAACCGCAGCTATATATTTAATTTCTGGCCACATCTGGGAGAAAGTATTACTCAAGCTTGGGGGAGGTTAAAGGAACTCCTCCGCAAGAATCCTTGTCATGATCTTACAAGGAAAATTATTCTGATAAACTTTTATGTGAGGCTACCAAGGCAACAAAAGGAATTTCTGGATAATTCATCTAGTGGAAGCTTTACAAATAATACTGAAGAAGAAGCATGGAATTTATTGGAGACTATTTCTGAGAATACTGGTCATTGGGATCTTGATAAAGGTAATGAGCCCTATCTGGACTATGAGTATTCATGTGTAGAGAATTTCTCTACTTCTACCTTGTTTAAAAATCTGAGTGATATTTTTAATCTTGATCCTTATGTTATAATTGAGATAGCTAAATCTTTTGCTAATCATATTGGTATTCCTAAAACTGGGTTTGAAGCTTATGTTGAACCTGTTAAACAATCTATTGTTGTACCCAAAGTTATTAAACAGGTAGAACCAGTGTCATCCTTGACAATTGAGGAGTATGTTGAGGCACCACCATATCCAAACCAAGTCAAGGAAAATTTACTTATTGCTGTTTCTAACAAGAGTAAAAGAAGAAGATCTCAGCCTTATGAACAGATGGAAGTCAACAGTCAAATCTCTATTATCAAACAATTAAATGAAGAAGATCCTATTGATGTTTATCTATGTGAAGATGCTACTAAAGTTGTTAAAGGCAATTCGGCCAAGGTTGGTAAGCCTGTTATATCATGCACTATTGGGACTTCTAGTTATCATGGCTTATGTGATATTGGAGCAAGCATTAGTGTCATTCCATATTCTCTGTATCTTGAAATCAAGCCTGATATTGATCCTATCAGTATGGAAGAGACAGGTATGACAATTCAACTTGCTAATAAAGATTATATTAATCCACTTGGAATTGTTAGAGATGTTGAAGTATTGGTAGGTAAAATTAAATATCCTGCTGATTTTATTGTGCTTGGTTGCCCTCAAGATTCATTTTGTCCTATCATTTTCGGTAGACCTTTCTTACATACTGTTGGTGCTGAAATTGATTTGCTTAAAGAGAAAGTGTTTATTAATTGTGCTGGAGAAAAACTTGCATTCAACTTTTCTAAATTTTCTGATAAGCATTCAAACAAAGAGCCATTTTCTGAAGATGTAATTGAAACTCTTGCTCATGTAGCTGTAGCTTCAACAGACGTGGTGGAAAGATACATGCTTAATCAAGATGAACTATTTAATGAAGAAGAAAAAGATGCTTTAGAACAAATACTTTCACAACAGCCACCACAATTACAATTGCATATCCCACCTGATAATTTAGGAGTGTTACCACCACCAAAGGGGATCCTAGTTTCGAATTAAAACCTTTGCCTGAAAATCTTAAATATGCATACCTAGATGAGAAGAGCATATATCCTGTTATTATTAGTGCTAACCTTTCAGCTGAAGAGAAGAGAAATTACTTGATGTGCTAAAAGCTCACCGATCAACCATTGGGTATTCTCTTGATGATCTTAAAGGTATAAGCCCAGCTCTATGCATGCATAAAATTAATTTGGAGGAAGATGCAAAACCTGTTGTTGATTATCAACGTCGTCTCCATCCAAAAATGAAAGAGGTGGTACGAAAAGAGGTAATAAGACTTATTGAATCTGGTATCATTTATCCTATAGCTGATAGTAAGTGGGTTAGTCCTGTTCATTGTGTGCCTAAAAAGGGTGGAATGACGGTTGTTCCAAATGATGAGGATGAACTTGTAGCTCAACGCACTGTTGTTGGTTATAGAATGTGTATTGATTTCAGGAAGTTAAACAAAGCAACTCGTAAAGATCATTACCCATTGCCATTTATTGATCAAATGTTAGAAAGGTTATCTAAACACTCTCACTTTTGCTATTTAGATGGTTATTCAGGTTTCTCCCAAATTCCTGTTCATAAAGATGATCAAGAGAAAACCACTTTTACATGTCCATTTGGTACATTTGCTTATAGGAGAATGCCATTCAGTTTGTGCAATGCTCCTGCTACTTTTCAAAGATGCATGCATGCTATATTTGCTGATTATATTGAAAAGATAATGGAAGTCTTTATGGATGATTTTTCTGTGTATGGTACTTCTTTCGATAATTTCTTGTTCAACCTTAACAAAGTTTTGCAGCGATTGATAACCCCCAAGAGCAAGGGATCACTGTAGCACCTCTCAATGTGGAAGTAAGGTATCGATCCGCAGGAGCAAGAAGGAAAAGTTATCTATTCCCTACAACTAAAGTGTCACAAGTTTTAGTTGATTATGCACTAAACAAGTTTGGAGAACAAGGTGGTTGATGGATGGAAGTTCGATGTAGCAAAACAAGAATGTAAAAGTGTCCCAATCCTCTTCAACGCAAGAGGACAAGACAAAGGTTTTCTCTTCTAGGAACAATGTACATGGGTTCATGGGTTCACTTAATCCTCTCTGTCTCTCATCTATGGTGATTATCATGTTATAGATAAAGTACACATAATTGTCATGCTTTAATGGTAGCTTTTATAACGGCTATATGTCCTAAAACACATAGTTGAAAGAAGTACTCATTTGTGTTGCTAGGTCACCCTCGTAAGGTTAGCGTGGTAGCTCTCACTCCCACATCATACTCTTTCTTTTTACTCCCAGATAAACGATGTTGGGCGGTACCGTGTCACTCAATACCTGTGCCGTGTCACATCGACCATCCCGTACCCACATACATCATACTTCATAATGGACAATATTCTAAACACTAGTGCAATGATTTATATTTCGTGTGTGTTACCACATCTCTCTCATCTATCTACACTTGGTGGTGTCAATCACCTCATGATAAAGATAAACAAGGCATTATGCATAAATCAAACCATCACATGCATCATAGAATATCTCCAAAGTATGACAAGTCATAAAAGATCCAACACAACAGTAAATGCATAACAAATATTATCTCACACCACAATATCCACCATGGGAATTACATAGATGACCGTAATCATGTTCAGCAGCTCATACGGTACTAATTAGTGAAGCTCAAAGAGAGGAGAGATACATAAGTTACCACCACAAACCCAAATCCAGGGGGTGGACTACTCCCCCTTCATCATGGAGACGGTGGAGAAGTCGTTGGAGAAGGTGGAGACCACCCCGGCAGCGCCCCGCCGGAGTTTTCCCCCTCCAATCTACAGCTCCTGATCTCCGTTTCGATGTTTCTGTGTTTTGGCGGCGCTCCTTTCGCGAAACGTCATGGGACCTTTTTTATAGGCATTTTTAGGTCAAGACGAAGGCGGTGGAGAAAGGATCGACGGCTGCGGAGCCACGAGGCCCAAACGGGTAGGTCCCACGCGGGCACAGTACCTGGCCGCGTGGGGCACCCCCTTTTTGCCTTGCGGGCTCCGTTTGCTTGATTCCTTCGCTCCTACGTCTTCTTCCTTCCAAAATAATGACCTCTGTATTTTTCCAGAATTTTATGACGACGTTTGGGTCCCTGAAACATAAAAGGAAAGAAATAGGGTTTTCTGCCTGCGCAGGGTTAATTCCATAAAATAGGAAACAATTATTTTATTTCCTAAAATCATTAAATAACAGTGGTATAACCCTTATATGATGCAAATATGATTAGAATATGAGTGAATAAAGTGCAAAGTTCATGTATGCATTTTACATGCATCAGCGATGTGAAGACCAACACTTAGTTCTTAATTGGGTAAAGTGTCACTTTATGGTTACTGAAGGCATTGTCCTTGGACATCGAATTTCTGGGAGAGGAATAGAGGTTGACCCAGCAAAGATAGAAGCTATTGAAAAGCTCCCATTCCCAAGGGATCTCAAAGGTATAAGAAGTTTTCTTGGGCATGCAGGTTTTTACCGTAGGTTTATTAAAGATTTCTCTAAAATATCAAAACCTCTAACCAATCTTTTGCAAAAGGATGTTCCTTTCTCTTTTGATGATGATTGTATTGAGTCCTTTAATATTTTGAAAATGCTTTAATAAGTGCCCTATTATTCAACCACCTGATTGGAATTTGCCTTTTGAAATTATGTGTGATGCTAGTGATTATGCTGTTGGGCTGTTTTGGGCCAACGTGTTGATAAGAAACTGAATGTTATTTATTATGCTAGTAGAACACTTGATGTGCTCAAAGAATTATGCTACAACTGAAAAAGAATTTTTAGCAGTGCTATTTGCTTGTGACAAGTTTAGACCTTATATTACTGATTCGAAAGTCACATTACATACTGATCATTCTGCTATTAAATACTTAATGCATAAGAAAGATGCTAAGCCTAGATTAATAAGATGGGTACTTTTATTGCAAGAATTTGATTTACACATTGTTGATAGGAAAGGGGAAGATAATCAAGTAGCTGATCATCTTTCTAGAATGGAAAATATACCTGATGATCCTATTCCTATTAATGATAGTTTTGCTAATGAACAACTTGCAAACATTAATGTTTCTAGTGCTAAAGTTGCATCTCCATGGTTTGCCAATTATGCAAATTTTATTGTTGGTAAAGTTTTACCTCCACACTTCACTACTCAACAAAGAAAGAAATTCTTTTATGATCTTAGACATTATTTCTGGGATGATCCTTTTCTTTATAAGAAGAGTGTGGATGGTATTATTAGACGTTGTGTACCTGAGTATGAACAACAGGCTATTATAAGAGATTGTCATGACAGTCCCTATGGAGGACATCATGCAGGAGATCGTACAGGTGCAAAGGTATTACAGTCTGGTTTTTATTGGCCTACTTTATTTAAGGATTGTGCTGAATATGTTAAATCTTGTGATAAATGTCAAAGAGTAGGAAATATTGGTAGGAGAAATGAAATGCCTATGAACTATTCCTTACCACTTGAACCATTTGATGTGTGGGGTTTTGACTTTATGGGACCTTTCCCCGAATCAAAGACAAAGCATACTCATATTTTGGTTGCAGTGGATTATGTTACAAAGTGGGTGGAAGCAATTCCAACCAAAAGTGCAGATCATGCCACGGCAATGAAGATGCTTCAGGACATCATTTTCCCCAGGTTTGGTGTTCCTAGGTTTTTAATTACTGATGGTGGTTCTCATTTCTTACATGGTATTCTTAGGAAAACTTTGGCAAAATATGATGTTAACCATAGAATTGCATCACCTTATCATCCCCAAACTAGTGGACAAGTTGAATTAAGTAATAGGGAAATTAAACTCATTTTGGAAAAGACAGTGAATAAGTCTAGGTCTGATTGGCCACTTAAAATTAACGATGCATTATGGGCTTATAGAACTGCTTTTAAAAATCCTATGGGAATGTCTCCTTATAAAATGGTTTATGGAAAAGCTTGTCATTTACCTGTTGAATTAGAACATAAAGCTAGATGGGCTATTAAACAATTGAACTTTGATTTTAAAACTGCTGGAGAGAAGAGAATTCTTGATTTAAACCTACTAGATGAATGGAGAAATGAAGCTTATGAAAGTGCCAGGATGTTTAAAGAAAAAGTTAAGATTTGGCATGACAAGAAAATTAAAAGAAAGAATTCAAAGTAGGTGATCAAGTGCTATTATACAACTCTCGTTTCAAGTTTTCTGCAGGTAAGTTAGCTTCAAAGTGGCAGGGACCATTAGTGATACAGGAAGTATACCGTTCAGGAGCTATCCGTCTTCATGGTGATATGAAAGGTAAACCTCATGTGGTTAATGGACAACGCCTTAAACATTATATTGCAGGAAAAAGCTTCATTGGAAAGGTGGAGGAATTCATTTTACAGACACCGGAGGAGGTAATTGCAAAGAAGTTTGCAGTTTCAGAAATCCAAAATCAATAAAAGGTAACTTTTACTCTGGAAAGTTTCTCGGAATTGCGTAATATTTTACGGACATCATTTTTTATGGAAATTAACGTGTGGGACAAGAAAACTGGACGTGACGGAGCTTCGAGAAGGAAAAGAGGGGGTCCCACGCGGCCAGATTCCCTGACCGCGTGGGCCCACTCCTTTTGCCCCTCGGAGTCCCGATTCGTCCGTTTTCGACTCCGACTCTTCGTCTTGCCCTAAAAACCGTCAATATATACCCCGTTTCGTCAATCTAATCTCGTACCGAGAGCTTTCGAGCGTTCTTTGCTTTTGCTGTTTCTGTCTGTCAGGTTTTAGCCATGTCTAGCTCCGGATCCGATCATGAGGGGGAGAGCTTCCCCAAGGGAGGTGTTGTGAACCGCTACCTCAACTCCGTGATGGCACCAATGAAGACCTTGTCCTTCAAGGAGGGCGCGATGCTCATAGAGGAGGTGAAGGCTCCCAAGATCATTGGCACGGTGGAGGAGAGGCTGGAGGACCTGGAACAGAAGATCTTCAGGTATAATACTGTTGTTGAACGCAGCCTTGATGCTCATCACTTCATGAACCTGGAGCTGGAGAAGAAGGTTGAAGAGTACAAGGAGAGGCTGGAGGACTTGGAGAAGAGGTATCTACATGTCACATCTGAGTTGGACAAGCATCAAGCTCTACTGTGGGATGTGGAAAATCAAAACTGTGAGTATGAAGAGCGCTTCAAGAAGATTGCAGCAGCTGCTACCCTCAGGTATAATGATCCACCTAACTCCTTCTACAATGGGAGGCCTTTCCCATGGAAGAGGGCTGAATGGGAGGAAGAATATGAGAAAGAAGAGGCTGCAGCAGAGAAAGCACTGGCAGAACGTCAAGCTTGGGGGAGTTCCACCTAGTCTTTATCTTTACTAGTTTATCATATCTATCTAGTCATGGTGTGTTTTGCTTTTATCATTTAGTTATCAATCTCTTTTAGGCTTGTGTGAGCTCATGGAGCATTATCATGTATCCCTATCTTATGGTTTATCAATGAATATTAAAGTATGGTGTCATCCATGATTCTCTTGTTTGGAGATTTATGGGTAACACTCATGCAAATGAGCGTGGTTTATTTTAGAGGTTTCAGTCACATCTTGCCTTGAATTTAATTAACTTGAGTATGTTGGACAATTGTAGAATCTAGCTCAATATAAATAAGAAAAGAGTGAGTCATTATGACTTGAGAATTAATAAGTTTAAGGTTGAGATATAGTCTTGTAGCATAAAAAGTTGGGAATAGTTAATGAAAAGGATATGAAACACTCTTGTTAGAATCTAGTATCTTTTGAGCAAATTAATGATCATGGATGTGTCAATACTTATGCTTTGTAAAGTGTATGAAAGGAAGGCACCCGAGGATTCGGTTAGCCATGGAAAGTGTGAGATAAAGGTTGTTTGAGCATAAGAACTTGATTGAAACATCCATGACTAAAGTTTGCACTAGTTACTAGTGAAGCAAGGGTGCAAATAATTTTATATCTGTCTTTTCATTTGTCTTCTTTAACTTGTTATCCAATGAGAGTTTATCTTGTCTTTAAACTTCAGTAAAGTATTAAACATTATGATGCTAGCCATAAGAGCAAAAGCATGTTAAAAATAGTGTGATTCAATTGTCCAACATACAATGGTTATTTGCTTTCAAAGTGTAAGGGGTGATTGCTAGAGCTTCTACTTATGCTGCCCTTATGTGTATGAGTTTTAATTCATTAATCTTACATTGCAATTGAATATGATGATGATACAATGCTCGTATTTATTTATCAACCATAAGTCCATTGATGCATGTAATGATCTATGTCCTTACTTACTTGAGGACAAGTAAGGGTTTAAGCTTGGGGGAGTTGATACGTGCATTTTATATCATCATCTATACCACTTATACCACCATATTAGGATGTTATTTGCATTATTATATCATTTTTTTACATGTTTTAGATGATTTAGGGGACTTTCCTACAAAGTCCCTATTTTTAGTATTTAATTTCTGGGAGGCAGAAAACCTCCTTTTTCGTGTTTTTATTGTTTCAGGAGCTACGAAGGCCCAATTAATAAAAGGAAAATTGCACAGCTGGTTTTTCTTCGGGAGAACACCAGAGGGAAGAAGAAGCAAGCAAGGAAGGCCACGAGGCCCAAAATGGTGGGCCCACGCGGCCAGATTCCCTGACCGCGTGGGACCCACCAAAGGAGCCTCGGGCACTTCCTCGCCTGGGGCTTTTTAACGAGGTCTCCGTCTCGCCCGAAAAGTAACGCCCTAATTTTTACGAGACTATCCGAGGTCGCGGCGGCGGCGAAACTCCTGATTCCCTCCGAGGGGGATCAGATCCTGCTGCTCCGGAGCTCCGGAGAAGGGGGAAATCACCGTCATCATCATCACCTCTCCTCCTTGGCGTGGGAGGAGGCCTCTACATCATCACCATCACCAAGACCAGACCATCTCCATCATCATCTCCGTGATCCACTCCGTCCCCTCGTAGTTTGAGAGTTGCTATACCCTAGATACTTGTCGTGCTACTATTCATGTTTGTGATTGAGTACTTGTCATTATTTGTTGGTGGAGTTATACTTTCAGATTGTGTTGTACCATTATGCCACTGATCATCACCATGTTTGCACGTTGTGAGTAGTTCCCGTATGTTCCTGAGGGCATAGGATGAATTGGCAATGATTTATATATGACATGTGTTGGTATTTTGTCTAGTGTTTATCTTTTTGTGTGATTCTATGATGGTGTTGTGCGAACGTCGACTGCACAACACTTCACCTATATGGGCTCATAGGAGAACACCGTAGTGTAATGGCGTGAGGGAGACTTGGGAGGACACGAAAGCCTGAGACCGAATCATTAAGTTACTTTACGGGGTATTAGTATCGGGGACCTAGAGCGTAATGCTATGGTGGGATTTTATATCTTAATAATTCTTGTGCTGTCATTTAATTGGCCACATGATCCATCATAAGGGGTTTAGTCTATTTATTTAGCTGTACCTAATAATAGCTCCGTCCGAAGAAGATTAAAACTAGACAAGATATTCAACGTGTTGTTTAATAAATCTATATGCCTAGCAATATCCATGCCGCCCTCGGGAACGTTTTCCACATATAAGTTACACATCACTTGAGCTTGTCCTCTTACACATAGAGGATTGGGCTTTCTCTCTCTTTGAGAGCTTTTACTTGTTACCATTTACCTGCTGCATTGTCACTGTCTTGCAATTATACAATCGAAAATACCAAAAACACTTGCATCTTTTATTGTCTATTTATCATTTCTAATAACCAATACCTTCAGCTCCTCGTGGGTTCGACAACCTTTTCTATTCGAAAGGTACTACAATTGATCTCCTGCACTTGGGAGTCATCAGACGCACAGGGGCTATCATGGGTATCCAAGACCCCGTTGATAGTCATTGATCGGAGAACGGGTCTCGATCATGTCTGGAGTGATCCCGAACCGTAGGGTGGCACACTTAAGGGTAGGTGACGTTTATTTAGATTGGACGGAGAAGAGAAAATAGAGAGAAGAACACCGGAAGCGTTCCGGGACATATCCGATGGAGTTCGGAGGGCGAGGAAATGGTTTTCGGAGCCGAAATAAATTAGATAATATGTATTTAATATTAATTAATGTAATTAATGATTAAATATATTTTATTTTAATTTAATTCGAATTTTAAAGGCAGTCTCACCTTAAATGGGCCAACTCCTGGAAGAGTGTCCCATTAGGGGGGACAGCACCAAGGAGAAGGGAGGGGGGTGGCCGGCCTGGCTGGGCCGAATGGGGCCCACCAGGGCCGGCGCACCACCCTTCGTCGGCTACACCATGTGGGAATAGTCCCACATGGCTAAGCCACCAAGGGTGACACCCCTCCTCCTCCTTTAAATAGGGGTGCACCCATGCCTTGGAAAATAACCCAGAAATCTCTCTCTCTCATCCGTTTAGACGTGACTCCGCAATTGGAGCTGCGCACGGGTTGAGGTTGAAAGTGCATTTTGCCCCTCATGCGTGGTTTTGGTAATTAATGACAATCCTTATGGACTAATGCTTGCATTGAGATATCTTTGTAGATCTTTTCCATAGGAAAAGATTGGAGTTCATGTGTTAGACTCTAGAAGCTTACATGGTAAAGTATGGCTTGGAAAAGAAGATTGAGGGAACATTCATGTTTATCTCCAAGCCATCATATATGTCAAGAGAAGAAGATGAAGTGCAAGTTCGATATGATCCATCTCGAAAGATATCATTTGATTGAAGCTTGCAATGGATACATGAAGATGAAGCTAGAAGATGAAGTGCAAGTTCGATATGATCCATCTCGGAAGATATCATTTGATTGAATCTTGCAATGGATACATGAAGACGAAGCTAAACGAGGCTCTCCCATAATGGGGTATGGGGGAGTATTTGGAGATGTCTTCATGAAGCATGGTCAAGAAAGGTGTTCCAACTTGAGAGAGTCAAGATCGTCATTATCTAGCTCAAGTGGAATGCACAAGGCAAATGTATGATATTGATAGGGTTTCTATCTTACCGGTCTCATGTTGTTAGTCGGAGACCGGGTTATAGGATAGATACCGTTCAATCAAGAGGGGGGGGGGGGCTCTCGAGTGAGTAACTTGATAGCATCTTTGTGGAGAGCTCAAATCTTTGCATTTTTGGCATATCATCTTTCTTGGTTCTTATTTAGCTTTTATCCATGTGTGAATTTAGAGATTGTGTTCATCTCCATACCAAGCTCTAGTTCATCAAAAATGAGTTTCATATGAATATCTTGTTGCGTTTTTTATGTTAGAGGTTTTACCGATCGTTCTTTTTTAGAAAGGTTTTACCTTTCTACATTTGGTTTTATCCTCCCATATTGGACTATGATTTTTCATTGCATAATCTTGTCGTGCTCGTTGTGGTGATTCCAACGAGCCCAAGAACATCGAAAACGGAGTCCGGATGCAAAACTTATTGTCGTTTTCGTTTTGGTGTTTTTGCAGTTTTCTGAGGTCCGGAAATTTCCGGTCTTTAGTCCGGAAATATCCGGCCCCCGGAAATTTCCAGTACTATTTCCGGCCAGAGTTCAGTACCGAAAATTTGCGGGACTTAGCCGTTTTTCGAGGGTCCGGAAATTTCCGGTTTTAGTCCGGAAATATCCGGTGCGCTGTTTTTCCAGCAACGGCTCTTTTTCGTGAGTACCTTTTTAAGTCCCCCTTCTTCCCCAATGGTTCCCTAATCATTTGAGCTCATTTTTCTCTCTCTCTCTCCCACCATTGTTGACCTTGGAAAGATTGTCCCTCTCTCAATTCCTCCCATGATTCTTACATATCTTTGACGGAAAAGAGAGAGGAGAACTAGATCTACATTTCCACCAATCCATCTCTCCTCTAAGTGAGGGGAACCCTTTCGATCTAGTTCTTGAAGTTTCATTTGTTGAGTTCTTCTTTGTTCTTAGTCTCTTCTCCCCCCATAAGTATTAGTTGCTTTTGGTGGGATTTGAGAGTGAAGGATTTGAGCACAGTGACTGGACACCGGCGAGGTTGGGAAGCGGATATCAACGGGGTCATGGGAAGCAGGCAGTGACATGGTGAGTGGACGCCAGCGGGGTCGCAGAGAGGCCGATGCCGCGAGGTTTCTGGGAACCAGAAATCATCATGGAGAGCGGACGCCAGCGAGAAAGTAAGAACCAGGCGGCGACGTGGTGAGCAGACCATTCCGTAAGGATGGAATGCAACAATGGCTAGATAATCTCTAGTTGTTTATCTTGTATGTTTATGTAAATATCCATTTGTACACTTTCCACCATTATAAACGATCCTTAATTTTGTTGCTCAAAAAGTAAACTAGTCCAAACGCAATTTTGATCGTAAATTTCTATTACAGTCTCCAAACGTAATTTTGACTGTAAATTTCGATTACAACTGTCACCCAAAAGTTCTATCACCCAAATCGTACTTATGGTCGCATTTTTTGAATTAAACTAATAATTACCACCTCGTTGAAAGGATCTACAAATACAATTTCTCACATGACTGGCATACGGTTTGGCATCATAGAGTTTCTATCACTGGCAGCTGGGGCCCGGGTGCAGTACTCCCAAATTACGATTCCCGCCAGAGTGAAGACTTCCAATGGCGGCACACGCGCGCGACGAAAAATCCATCTACTACCGCATTCTGCTCCCGCCCACCACTTCTCCGCCACGTCAGCGATCCGCGTCGAAGTGCATCTGGTGCGTCCATCTCATACAGCGGCGAACGGTTAGAATCACTTGCGGCACCGATCCGCGGCACCCGCCCCTTCACCAATCAGCGTCCACCTCCTCCTTGTATATAAGGATTCCGCCTCCTCCTGGTTTCCTCACATCTCAATCTGCAACCAATTCCCCACCCTCCAGCGAAAACAAATCCACCTCTCTCCCCGTCGAAGCAGCAGCAGCACCATGGCCCCCAAGGCGGAGAAGAAGCCGGCGGCGAAGAAGCCCGTGGAGGAGGAGCCCGCGACGGAGAAGGCCGAGAAGACCACCGCCGGAAAGAAGCCCAAGGCTGGGAAGAGCCTCCCCGCCGGCAAGACGGCGTCCAAGGAGGGCGGCGAGAAGAAGGGCAAGAAAAAGGCCAAGAAGAGCGTCGAGACCTACAAGATCTACATCTTCAAGGTGCTGAAGCAGGTCCACCCCGACATCGGCATCTCCTCCAAGGCCATGTCCATCATGAACTCCTTCGTCAACGACATCTTCGAGAAGCTTGCCGGCGAGTCGGCAAAGCTGGCGCGGTACAATAAGAAGCCCACCATCACCTCCCGGGAGATCCAGACCTCGGTGCGTCTCGTCCTCCCCGGCGAGCTCGCCAAGCACGCTGTCTCCGAGGGCACCAAGGCCGTCACCAAGTTCACCTCATCCTAGAGACTGAGTCTGTTGGCACTCTGTAGTTATCTGTATCGGTAGTGTTCTTAGTTTGTGATGTTGCTTGAAGAAATTTTATGGATGTGTTCCAAGAAATACTGTTTCTGAATCTTGAGAAATAGTAATCGTGCTTCAGTTCCAGTTCATGCTTCCTTGTCATGTCAACTATGTCTACAAATCTGTGTATGTTGTTGTCTGTCGATCTGTAAATCTCTGCAGGTTCAGCCTCTGGAGTTGCAGCGATGTCCCCTTGCTTTGCCATTTCCGATTTAGCTTTTTAATTTACAAGTTAAGCTGTCCATGTATGTTCAATGCGAAACGTCCAATGCTCTCCGCGCCCTGGAATTTTCAGTTTGGAGCCACAATTCGATTTGTTCCAGCTCCCAAGTCCCAAAGATGCACCAAATAAATGACTCGAAACTTTCGGATCTGAGTACTAGATGAAAGTTTCGCTCCCAGAAATCAGCGCTTTGCAGTTGCAATTTGGCAATTTTCGGATCTGAGCACTAGACGAGATTTCTGGGCAGATCCAAGACGCTCTTGTTTGTTAGATTTCGGTTTAGAATACGCTCATACGCGCCAAATCCGTCAAGTCATTGGCAAGGCGTATTTTTTGCACAGGTAAACTGACTAGCAAGGCGTATTCTGTCTACTGGAGGCTCGAGGACGTAATCGGAAACGCATCCCATCTCTTCCCCAGGCTTTTCACCGGCGGCGGCGAAGGCGATGCCCACCTCGCCGCGCCTTGCTCCGGCCGGCCCCGTCCGGGCGGCCGTTGGTGCCAGGTCCTCGTGCGGGCGCCCAGGCAGGGCCCGGCAGGGTTCCTCGGAGTCGGCGCGACTGCTGCGTTGCGTTGCTAGTGAGCGCGACGTGTTTGTTGTATTGCCTGAGCGGGTGTGTAGCCGTCGGTTGAGGACGAGGTATAGCACGCGCTGGAATGTACTTACTGTCTATCCTGCGTACGGACGCTTCGTCTGTGTTCTTCTTTTTCGATTTATTATCTTAAACATTGTTCCATTTTACGGTTCTTACATGCTTCTGCATTGCTTGTTGTTATTGAGACCTGAGAACGAGTTACGTAGGTGAAGCCGAGACTATCTTGACCAGTTAGTTGGTTTGCATAAACATGGCGCTTTAGAAGAGGTTATAAATTTTACTGCAAAAACGAAGAGTAGTTCGTGATTGAATGGTTATAGTGCCTTCTCTGATCCTATCGTCCTGTATTAGATACCAAAAATGAACTTATACAACAGAGACTTTTGGTGTGAATGTATCATAAGCGCACCACTAATGATGCGTACATCCTGGATGTGCTGTTTCCCGATACTGAGAGCACCGAGTGTTGTCGTTTTTCGGAAAGTGTAAATGTAGAAGCTTCTTTATGTGTTTCTTGACTATTTAGTTGATTTTGACAGACATGATGGCTTTGAAGATTATTGACTGTTATAAGTCCATTTCTGATCTTATTCCATTGCAATAGTTGCATAATGGACACATGAGAATGCGTTGTTGTTCTTACATGCACACTACTACTACCAAAGGACTGTCAAACCACTTTCTGTAGTGTCAATGTAATGTTTCTATCTGAAAATTTCCTTATTTTCAGGTCTGACATGGACTGCAGTTCCAGTGACGATGAGTCATCAGAGCTAAGAGATACATATATTGATTACTATGCTGAAAAGGCATACATGTACCTGGGCTGGCAAGCTTGTGGCTAGTCTACACATTCACAGGTTTAGATGTTCTGACCCGGGAAGAAGAAGCTGAGCTACTGTTACTGTGAGCTACTTCAGCACACCATTGGGGTGGGTGCATCCAATCGCCCTGCGAAGGCAAACCACCAGGCCCTGGCCAATATTCTCAAGACTGATCATGCTGATGTAGCGAGCTCATTGCCGGCGCGACAAGCCGATGCACTGATTGAACCTCCCAAGCCTATGCAAGATCAGGAGCTCTTTGTTAGGCTCTAGATGGGCATCCTTGCCACTGTTCCAGCATAACAAACAGAGGTGGAGCCACTCTGATGCAGCAGTTAGCTGATTTCAGACCCTCGTGTTTTAATGCGGTGCATTGTTCCAACAGGTACACTGGCTTTGTGGATGTGAGGATGTCCATTTCGAGAAGGATTGGATTGGGTTTAAGAATGCGTTGGAATTTCATAACTACTACAAATCACGTAATTTGAGTGCAATATATTGGAATGAGGTAAACACCCCACTTCTGCCTGAAAATACCCTAGACCTCCTGCCTCGTCCTGCTCTCTGGCTCCACCAAGGTTGCCACCAAGTTCACACCCTCTTAGGATGTATCTAGTACTCTGCTGTTGGTAACTGCTGCTTCGACTCTGTTTCTGCCTTAGCAGTAACAGTGAATCTTTATTTATTATGTAGCTAATATGTAGTTATGGATGTAAGAACTATGCCTACCAAAATTTCCTGGATAGTTCCCGTGTTCATCTATGGTGCTCTGCTTTCCAGTTGCTGCCCAGCATATTCATTTATTGTTGCTGGAAATGGACATTATTGTGTTATTATTTCGTTCCATCCGTGTTGTCTTTTTTTTGTACTGTCTCAATGCATTTTACACATTCACAGTCTGTTGTGTGTATTCTGAATTTTTGCCTACTGATTTGCTTGGAGGTACAAATTCATGATGCCAGCTTACATCCTTGTTTGAGAACGAGAAACCTGCATATTTTGATGTCTGAAATCTGTAGAATGTGTAAGAATCTATTTACTACTACTATAGTGCAGTCGAAGAGCACGGATGTTTTATATTTAGCCGATGCTGTTGTTAATAAGCAGAGCGCTGAGTACAAATGCTAACTAAAACAAAAAATAAACCATCTATTATTTCAGGATCATGTCTTGTGCCAGCTCCTTCGTTTTTTGCTGCTCTGGATGTCTTGAGTTAAGGCTTCTCTTTCGCTCCATGTTTCACTATAACCTAACCAACCAGTACGAGGTACGCATCTCTAATTGCAAGCATCTCTATCGCTGCATCTCTTATCAACCATCGTTCTTGAGGCTGCTGCTTTGAGCAGGATATGCCAAGCTTGAAGACTGAAACCAAACACTCTTGGATCCTACTGGTTGCACCATTATCCTGTGTTTCTCCGTGCAGCCAGACTGTTGGGTCAGCTATCTCCAAGGTTCTATCAGGAAGAGCATCTTTCGAAAACTTATGCAGATCCAATGCATCTCTGAACCGGTGAAGGTGTTGTTCATCAGCGAGAGTCTCTGTAGGTGTGTCAGAGTATTGTCAATATCGACTGGGATTTGGCCATTGAGCTGATTGTAGTGGAGAATGAGGGTTGTCAAGCTGGTGCAAAAGCTAAGGTTGGCAGGAAACATACCCGAGAGCATTTTGCTCCCGATGTCGAGGGTCTGCAGTCGTCGGAGGTGACCAATGCTTGGTGGTATCTCACCATAAAGGTTGTTGGAGCTCATGTTGAGCATCTGCAAGAAGGTGAGGTTTCCTATGGCCGGAGAGATGGTACCAGAGAGCCCAAGGAAGGGCAGGCTCAGCCCAACCACCCGTGTCGGCCTCCTGCGGCTGCATGTCACACCCTCCCAGCTGCAGAAGCCGGTGCTGCCGTTCCAAGAGGCAAGCTCGCCGGAGTTGCTGAGCCCTGCCTTGAAAGCAAGAAGGGAGGCCTCATCGCTTGCAGCGGCGATCGTCAGTATGGACAGCAGGGAAGGTACCAGCAAGCTCATACCACACACTGCCATGTCTTTCCTTGAATTAATTGGTCTGTGAATGGAAACAATGTCTAGCATCTGCAGAGTACCATGCTTCATGCATGTGTTGTGTGTATGCAGTCTGTGGCCGTGTTTTCATTTGGTCTGTAATCTAAGCCAGTGTGATGTTACAGGTTCCTGGACTTCATTGGCCTGAACACGATGAAATTAATATATTTTGACATTTTGTGCATCCGTGAAAGGGACCGTCCCATGGCAGTATTGACACGGCAAAGAGTTGCTGCAGATCTTCGATTGTTCCCACAATCAGTCTTTGTCATTGTACTTTTTCTTCAACAACTTATCTGCAGGCTTCGTTGTCAAAAATAAACTTACTTGCATGCTTACTTGGTACCTACTCCCTCCGTTCCAAAATATAAGATGTTTTAGACTTTTGTCACATTCATATGCACGTATATGTATCTAAACACGGTTTAGTGTACATGTCCACTCTTTTTGGTACGAATCTAGACAAAGCACTTAAAACATCTTATATTATGAAACGGAGGGAATACTACGTATCATCATACATACTACAAACACTGTTTCCGAAAACAAGTGTATATTTGTAGTCAAAAGTTAAACATAGTGCAACTGTGACCAATCTTACAGACAAAAATGTGAACAACTACAAAATTTAATAAACATACTATGAAATTATATTCTATGGTGGGTCTAATGATATTGATTTGGTATTATAAATGTTCATATATTTGTCTATATGATTAGTCAAACTTACTAAATTTATATGATTACTCACTGTTTATGTTGCAACCCTTTCATGACCCTTATGATCCAAGAGAGCGATTTTGGAACATTAAGGATTCAACATTAAAGTTTGGTGATGCCGAGCTTGTGGTCTTGTAATCCAGGGTACGGTTCGTCCCATCCTTGGTACCGTGGCGCTTGTCAGGGTGGCGCTGTGTCGCGTTGTCATCCCCCGGATTTGGGCGGGATAAGGCTTGGCCTGCTTCGCCTTGAGGTCCAAGAGTTGCAACTTGAGATGAGGCCATGCTGGGTCTTGTCGTTGACCCTCACGGCTACCTGTCGGCGTATGGAACTACGAACGAAGCACCGACGACGTTGAATTCGAGGACCACCGCTGAAGCTTTATCGTGGACATGCGACCTGATACGGCCTTGTTTCGGGTAGCACTGTGTATTTCATAATCCCGACAAATCTGACAGACTGCGAGCGGCGGCGCCACGGGACCGTTCAACTAGTATTTTGGATATTTCATAATCCTGTCAAATACCTCTTAGCTATAAGCGATACAAAAAAGGATCCGATTTTAAAGACACGGAACAAATAAGAATACAAAATCATCTGGTTTACAAAAGAACAGCCAGAAATAATTAAAAAAGACAAAGTGGGAAAAGAAACACAAAAAAAGACGATAGGACAATAAATCAAGAAAGAAGAAAAAACAGAACGAACTCACTAATCTTTCTGGTCCTTGTGTATGAATCGCCCCATCACTACGGAGTATTTGCCGAGACAATTGCATATCCGCGCCAAATTTCCAAGGGGAGCCACCGCCGATTCGCCGAAGCAGCGGCCCGCCTCCAAACCCTAGAAACGCGCCGCCGCGCGATTCACCGGAGATATGCCACCACGGGGCTCTACCAAGAGGCGTCAGGGCCGGGCGACTGAGGCCGCTGCGGCGGAGCCGGACGCCCTGATCTCCCTGCCCCCGGCCATCCTCGATGACATCCTCACCCGCCTCACCATCCGCGACGCCGTCCGCACGTCGGCGCTCTCCACCGCCTGGCGACGCCGGTGGGAGGCCCTCCCGTCCCTCGACCTCTGCTTTCCCCGCCTCGGTGACGGCGAGGGCGCGCCGGAGGGGCTGGGAGCCGTCGACGCCATCCTCCTCCGCTTCCCCGGCCGCGTCCGGCTTTTCTACGCGGACCTCGACGATACCTACGCGGGCCGCATCCACGACTGGCTTTGCGTCCTCTCCCGCCGGGGCGTTGAGATCCTCGACCTCGGCTTCAGCGACGTCTACGGCTTCCCCACCCTCCCCTCCTCCTTCTTCTCCTGCGGCCGGCTCACCTCCCTACTCTCTGCGCCTGCGCCATCCCGCTCCTACCGGCAGGCTTCGTGGCCTTCCCGGAGCTAAGACGACTATCTCTCATAGACGTGGGGTTACAAGAATATGGGGAGGACCAACTTGAGGAGATCATTGATACATCCCCGTTGCTCGAGTACCTAAATCTTACTGATGTTTTCTTTGGTGGCGCCAGTGTCAGAAAATGGGCGATTCGGGCGCCCAATCTCAGGGACTTGATCATCCGTTCGGAAAACAATGATGGCTGGATCTTGACGGAGTTGACATCTCTGCGTTCTGCCGAAATCTGTTTCTCGGGCTCTCATGTTCACGGCTTTCTTGTTCACCACAATTTCGCCGAGTTTCTTGCAGGGCTTGTTCAAGTTACGGAGCTTCTGGTTGCCATGTGCAATGTACCGGTAAGTTTTATTTTATATTTCTCTAGTTTGGCTGAATCAATTAAAAGATAGCCTTGCATCAGAATTGAGGAATTTTTTCCCCTACCGAATAGCAAGACTGCCGCAGCTCTGCTGATTCTATTAGGCAAAAATCTCATAAATTGCTCTAATTTTGGAAAAAAGTTGATTACTTACAGAACATAATGCAACGAAGTGTCGAAATAGCCTAAGCATGATCTGTAGGCTATACGTTCCTGGATGCTGTAAAAAATCTGCACACATCGAGGTACTCCATTTTGAAAAGCATACTGTAGTTTTTTCCTCAACCAATGAACCAACATATCTAGGCCTCTATGTGCACCAGTTGACTAACTAATTTGTTTTGTGTTATATCATGTTTTTCTAAACGCATTGTCCCGCGGAAATGGCTAATATTCATTTGCGCATACTACATATTCACCGTGTTTTAAGGTGTATCCTGACTTCGTAAAATAAGGTAGGGTGTTCTTTTCTCCTTCCTGGTTGCTGCATATATCGAGTTTGTGTAGTTTGATGGTGTGCTGACCTTTGAAGATCTATGATCTTGTATTTATATAGAAACAGGCCTGTCCTTTCGTTTGCATTGCTCCTTGATTCTAGAGATGAATCCAGTTAAGTCCTGATATTACCCACTTTCCCTCCTAATTTTCAGTCTAGTGCTGGGATGCCGGAGAGACTTCTGTGCATCTTTCACAACTTGAAGAGCTTGACGTTATATGTGCATTTATGCAAACAATCTCCGATTATGTTAACCTTATGCTTACTAAAGAGTGCCCCAAACCTGGAAATACTCAAAATAGAGGTAACTATAAATGTTCCATTACAGATTTCGTATTTGCATCAACTGAAGGTCATTTTGCTGCTTCCAGTTAATTGTTTTTTTACTTGTATGCTTGAAGATCTTTGATGAGGAGGAGCAGGAGTTTGAGGCAAATGCAGGGTTTCTGAATGCATTATGGACTGATGGCATGTGTGCCAACCTTCAGACTGTGCAGATGATCGGTATTAGTTGGCATCCAAATGAAATGTCTTTTATAAAACTCATTCTCTCTAAAGCAAGGCTTCTTCATACACTATTGATTAGTCATAGTGAGAAAATTGTGATGTCTACTGAGGATGCTCTATATGAATTACTAACATACAAGAGAACTTCAGCTGAAGCTCAGGTCCTTTTTAAAGGTATAGAAACTTAATTTCACACAGTAAATTCTATCTTATGTATTGTCTTTATTTATTTGAAACGATGGATAAAATGCATGGAATTATTCATTTTTAAAATTATCCCTTTGTTGGTGCATTTCACATTAAATTTCTATATAGTTTGTGTTAGAATTTGAGTTATGAAGTCATATACCTTGCTGAAGTTCTTTGTAGCCTTTGTTAAGTTCCGGACCTGGTGTATAGTCTCTAGTCAGACATCCATGGCATGCGCCCAGATATCATCTATTATCCAACACAATCAAAATTTGAATTTTGAACATTCCATTCCCATTCCACTTTTATTCCACCTCTTTACCATTAGGTATGATATTGTGTTTATGTAATAATAGATGGGATTGGATTACCCAGGGTTAAAGTATCATGACATGATCAGGGAGAAAAATATGCGGAAGATTTTGGTTCAGTTCTACATATGTTCCCATCATCTGTTGGTATTTAGTTATATAAAAGTTGGCGTTGGTGCTAGTTCCCTCTTTTGGATAGTTTGGTCAGTGCCTCAGCGGGGATACAAGTGGATGCAATGCTACCATTTCATGCATGCTTGGACAGCGCAATGTATTTTTGGCTACATCTTGTTTGTATTGTGTTGAACTACATAAAGATCGTTTTTGTTGTCACACAGGTAAAGGTGAAGGCTGTTAGGTCAGAGACGTACTTCTGGGCATGGCTCTCGACTCTCGAGTGAGTTCGCTTTTACGAGGCAGGTTCTATCGTCTGATGTATCATTTTGGCTTAGAAATGCAGCATGCACCGGATGGCTTATCAAAAAACTCACTTTTGAGATCAAAAGGCTCTCGTTTTAGTTCGATGACTGTTGCGAGACATGTGTAGTGTGGCCTTCTATACCTCTCGGTGGTTCATGACACTGATCTGCCAACTTTGTTGTTTGTATTGGTATGGTAATCATGTGAAACTGCCACTAACAACACCTCTGTTTGAGGTTAAAGTGTTGTTAATGAGACCTAAGAATAGTATGCAAAATATTGCCTTTGAGATATGTTCCCAGGCATGTACTGTCCAATGTAACAACACGGCTGCGGAAGACCGAAACGTAAAGGTAACTTGGTTGCATCCATTACATGATGATTGCATCAGTTGCAAGGGCCCAATGCAATATGCTGTACAAAGATCTTTCTACTTCACAAAAATGACTTGCTGGAGCCCGCTACCACGTGATATACTCCAATTACATCAGGTAAGAACATAATTACATCAGGTAAGAACATAACGAAGCCTTGCTGTAGTCACGAAAGATTCACCACACCCACTCTCCTTTGGAATTCGGGTTTATGAGCACAAACTCGGAAATGCGATAGAAGCCACTGACCAATCAAAAAGTGGTAAATTGGCGGTGGTGGAAAATTAAAACATTATGTACAGAACTAAAAAAACATATTATAGACATGAGGAAGAGGGTAAGGGAGGAAGCGCCAGGAAAGTGCAGAGGTTATCGCCGGCATTTGTTTATGGCTATCTTGGCACTCATGCTAGAGTTGGTTCGCCCTAATTAAGGCCCGATTTGATGCAACTAGTGGATTAAAAAAAGGGGATGGCACATTTGTTCATACATGAACTTTGTTAAAAGGAATTGCACTAAACCGTGACAAGACATAAATAACGTGGTAAAAAATGTCGGTCAATTGAGCGGTCCCAGCAGAAAAATAACATGTCTGATTTGTATCCTTAGAATCAACAAGGAGAACAGAAGGAACGACATACATATTTCGTTTCCGCTGATTACTGGAAACACTATCATCGGCCACAGGTCATTCTAGAGAAGAATCATCTTCGACGAGGAGCTAGTCGCACTGTGCTAGCTACCAACCATGCCGAGGATGCGCAAGATAGCCCCGCTCGACACGAAGCAACTTAATGTTGTCATGTAGCCATGCTCTTATTCGTTGTGACATTGGTCCCGGTGCCTCATATTCCCTTGTGTTACTACATTCTTTCTGTTCTTCTCTTGTCTTCTCCATGGTATTTATACCTACGCTAGTGCTCTAAACATGCTGAACTGAAGTCAGCCGGGCAACAAAGCTTTTTAAATAGTCGGATGAATGTGTGAGTCGTATATGTAAGGAGAAAACCATTATTAGCACAAGCGAGAGTGGGTGGCAATTTTTGTTTGTTTTCATGAAATGAATGTCCATAAATAGGTGTGTTGGATACTTAGTTTTTGCTAAATCTTATTTTATCTTATTTGGGTCTTACATCGAAGTAATTACTCAAATTTATTATGTGTTGGGTCTAGTGATATTGATTTGGTATTCTAGATGTTCATATATTTGTCTATATGATTCGTCAAACTTATTATATGTTGTTGTTTGACTAATTTTATATGAATTATTTTAAGAAACAGAGAGAGCAATAAACTCACTAGTCTACATCTTTATGTTCCAACCCTTTCATGACCTTTATGATCCAAGAGAGCGGTTCAAGAATATTAAGAGACCTTTCATGACTATTTTAAGAATACATGATGATTGCATCAGTTGCAAGGGCCCAATGCAATATGCTTTACAAAGATCTTTCTAGTTTCTACTTCACAAAAAATGATTTGCTGGAGCCGCTACCACGTGATTTCCTCACTTACATCAGGTAAGAACATCACGAAGTGGATCCCTTGCTGCAGTCATGAAAAATTCACCACACCCACACTCTCCTTTGGAATTCGGGTTTATGATCACAAACTCGGACCTGCGACAGAAGCCACCACACCCACACTCTCCTTTTTGGAATTTGTGTTTATGAACACAAACTCGGACCCGCTACAGAAGCCACCGACCGAACAAAAAGTTCTAAATCGGCGGTGGAAAATTAAAAGTGTGGAGCTTATTGCCCGCATTAGTTTATGACCACCTTGGCACTCATGCTGGAGTTGGTTCGGCCTAATTAAGGCCCGATTCGGTGCAACTAGTGGTTTCTTAAGTAAAAAGGGGATGGCACATTTTGTTCATACATGAACTTTGCTAAAAAGAATTGCACTAAAAACCGTGACAAGCCATAAATAACGTGGTAAATTTTTTGGGTTAAAAAAATAGCATGTCTCATATGTATCTATAGGAGCAACGTGGACAATAGAAAGGACATCTACGCATTTAGTTTATGCTGATTACTGGATACAACATCATCAGTCTCCCGTCGTTCATCTTCGACGACAATGCCGAGGATGCGCGATGTAGCTTTGGTCGATACGAAGCTACTCAATTTTGTGCTGTACTCAAGCTGAGGCTAATTGTTGCGATACAGGTCCCGATGCCTCATATTCCCTCGTGCACATAGTAGTTCTCTAAACATGTTGAACTGAAAACTGGATGGACAACGAAGCTTGCTAAATAGTTGGATGAATGTGTGAGTGGTATATATAAGGAGGAAAACCATTATTTCCACGATCAAGAGTGGATGACATTATGAAATAAATGTCCATACATAGGTGTGTTGGATACTTATTTTTTGGTAAATCTTGTTTTATCTTCTTTAAATCTTACATCGACATTATTACTCAAACTTATTGTGTGTTGGGTCTACTGATATTGTTTTGGTACTCTATATGTTCATATATTTGTTTATATGATTAGTGAAACTTAGTATATGTTGATGTTTGACTAAATTTCTATGAATTATTTTAAGAAACAGAGAAAGTAATAAGCTCAATAGTCTACATTTTATGTTCCAACCCTTATGGTCCAAGAGGGCGGTCGTCGATGGCGTCCTCCTGCGTTACCCCGGCCCCGTCCGGCGCTTCTGCGCGTACCTCGACAATACCTACGCGGGCCGCATCCACGACTGGCTTTGCGTCCTCTCCCGCCGAGGTATTGAGATCCTCGACCTCAGCGTCGGCGATGGCTTCCCTGCCCTCCCCTCTGCCGTCTTCTCCTGCAGCCGGCTCACCTCGCTCAGTCTCACCGGCTGCGCCATCCCGATCCTACCCCTAGACTTCTTGGGCTTCCCGGAGCTAAGGAGACTAGCTCTCATAAACGTCCGGTTACAGAAATACGGGGAGGACCAACTTGAGGAGATCATTGATACATCCCCGCTGCTCGAGTATCTGGATCTTACCGATGTTTGCATCGGTGGCGCATATGTCCGAAAATGGGTTATTGAGGCACCCAATCTCAGGCACTTAAAGATTTGTTCAGAAAAGTTTGATGGATGGACCCTTGAGAAGCCGACATCCCTGTGCTCTGCTGAAATATGTTTCTGTTTCTCGGGCTCACTTGTTCCTCACTTTCTTTTTCACCGCAACCGCAACTTCGTCAAGCTTCTTTCGACGCTTGTTCAAGTTACCGAGCTTACTGTCGGCACGTGCTGTATACCGGTAAATGTTATTTTATATTTCTATACTTTGGCTGAATCAATTAAAAGCTGCTGTAGTTAAAATACCTTGCACCGTATCGGAGAATGAGAATTTCTTTTTCTACTGAAAAGAGAGGCTGTTGCTGATTCTCATAGACAACAATCTTAGAGTACAGAGTACAAACAATAGAGTAGAAATAACCTGCCTTAGTTGGCCTCAAACGCATATGGTTCTTGGATGCTGCAAAAAACCTGCACACATTGAGTTACTCCATTTTGAAAAGCATTGTTTTTTCTCTCCAACTGAACCAACATATCTATGCCTCCATACCGACCAAGACCAATCGACTAATTAATTTGTTTTGGGTTATATCATGTTTTTCTATATGCATTGTCCCACAGGCATGACAAACATTCACTTGTATATGATCTTTATTTTGGACATTGTGTTCTAAGTTGTATACTGACTCTGTAAATAGGGTTAATGACTTAATGTATTTTTTTCCTCCCTGATTGCTACACGTATTTATTTTGTGTGGTTTTAGAGTGTGCTGACTCTTTGAAGATCTATGATCTTGTATTTATATAGAAACAGGGTCTGTCCCTTTGTTTGCATTGCTCCTAGTCCTTGATTGTAGAGATGAATCCAGTTTAAGTCCTGACATTATCCTCCTTTCCTTTGATGTTTCAGTCAAGTGCTAAGATGCTGGAGATACTTCCATGCACCTTTCACAACTTGAAGAGCTTGAAGTTATATATGCATTTCTGTAAACAAGCCCCTATCGTGTTAACTTTTTGCTTACTAAAGAGTGCTCCAAATCTTGAAAAGCTAAAAATAGAGGTAATTATGAATGGTCCCATACAGATCTTCATATTTCATCGTTCGAAGGTCATTTTGCTCCTTCGGTTAATTGTATTTTTTTCTTGTATACTTGAAGATCTTTGCTGAGGAGGAACAGGAGTTTGAGGCCAGTGGAGAGTTTCTGAATGCATTATGGACTAAAGGCATGTGTGCCAAACTTCAGGTTGTGCAGATGATCGGTATTAATTGGCGTCCAAATGAAATGTCTTTTATAGAGCTCATTCTCTCTAAAGCAAGGCATCTTCATACACTATCGATTAGTCATGGTGATAAAATTGTGATGTCTACTGAGGATGCTTTAAATGATTTACTAAGATACAAGAGAGTTTCAGCTGAAGCTCGGGTCCTATTTAAAGGTAGACAAACTAAAATTCACACAGTAAATTTTATCTTATGTATCCTCTTTGTCTATTTGAAACCATAGAGATTTTTATAAGTTCCCCTTTGTTGGTGCATTTCACATTAAGTTAATTTATAGTTTGTGTTAGATTCTGAGTTATGCAGTCATACTTTGCTGAAGTTCTTTGTGTCCTCTGTAAAGTTCCGGACCTGCTATATATTCAGACATTTCATATATGCAGTCATTTCACATCCAAGATATCATCTATTATCCAAAGTAATCAAATTTGTAATTTTGAACATTTCATCTCTTTTTCACTTTTATTTCACTTCTTTACCAGTAGGTATGATGTTGTTTCTGTGACATGATTGGGGAGAAAAATATGGCACGACAGTGGGGATCTTTTGATTTTGGTTCAATTTGTTTATCTGTACATTTGTTATTTAATTATACAAAAAGTTTGCGTTGGTGCTTGCCCTCTTTTGGTTATCTTGGTCAGTGCCTCAGCGGAGATACAAGTAGTTGTGATGCCACCATTTTTCATGCATGGTTCGACATAGCAATCATGTTATTTCATTAATAGGGAGAAGATAATACAAAAACCAACCAAAAATTGCGCGGCACCTCAACAACTGAAACCTGAAGAGGCATACTAACACTGCAAGCAGCTTAAAAAACATTGGATCCTGGATTTTTCTTTTCTTATTTTAAGCAAAATCTAGGTGCTTGTCTTGGATGTGCGTCTTCTGCACCTTCCATGCCTCAGCTCATTTTTAAGCTAGTTTCTGCTAAATGATGATCCGTTCGAACGTATGCAACAATGCAATATATCTTGGTTCCATTTGTTTACGGTGTGTTCTGATGAGCTGCATAAAGAGCGTGTTTTTGTTGCCACGCAGGTAAAGCTGAAGTCTCTTAGGCCACAGACGGACTTATGGGCAGTGCAGGAGGCGTGTGACCTGTGGAGTGTCCAGTGTAACAAGACGGCTCTGTCGTCGTATGCGGTTTTTTGGTTTAGAAATGCAGTATACAGAGAATGGCATCTCAATGAACTTACATTTGAGATCAAAAGGCTCTTGTTAGTACTATGCCGCGTGACCTTCTAGAACTCTGCCTCGTGGGTGGTTCATAACCCCTGATTTGGCAACTTTGTTGTTTGTATTGGTATGGTATCCATGCGAAACTGCCAGTAACAACAGCTCTGTTTTAGGTTAATTTTGTTAATGAGACAACGTGGTCAGGTATGGACCTACAAATGTAACAACACGTTCTACTAGCGTTCTTTAGGGTTAACTGTCAAATGTAACAACACGGTTGAGGTAAACTGAGAAATGATATTTACACCAGTTGTTGGTCCAGTTCATTATCCTTTACAGCGATCCTTCTACTTGACAAAAATGATTGACAGCCTCTAACATCAAACTCGATCAAGAAGTCGATCCTTTGCTGCCTGTAGTAATTTTTGACGGAAAAAGCAGAGCTCTGCTATTTCATTGATTGTAGAAGGAGAGACAAAGTACACGGGTGCACGAGCAAAGGAGAAAAAAGCAAGATCACAAAGCAAAATCGAAAACACTAATCTAAGCTATTTAAAAACTACTGCTAAGATATGCCAGCATAGGTCATCAGTCTGGTTCCCTTGGTCGTCAAAGCAAGCCAGCAGTGCTTGGCCGCCCAGCGGATCGCCAAAGGTCTGCCTCCTGTAAAACCTTCAGCTTGAGATCACTCATGTTGCAGGCTTGCTGATTGAAAATGCGTGCGTTCCGCTCTTTCCACACCATCCACCAAATCAGTTGTGAGAGGACTGTCCATTGCTTTCTTTTGTGTTTCTCCGCCATGCTTCTGGTTTCAGTGATCCAAGAAGTAAGGTCCTGCCCTGTCTGTAGTAATGAATGATTCACCACTCTCCTTTTGGAATTCAGGTTTATGAACACAAAGTCGGACCTGTAAACACGGCACCGTTATTAACAAAAAAATAGGGTAGATCAATTGAGGTGTAAAATTAAACCAATATGTTCAGAAAAAAAACATACTATCAACAAGAGGAAGAGGAGAAGGGAGGAAGCGTCAGGAAACTGCGGAGCTTATTGCGGCAATGTCCATTTTGGCACTCATGCTGGAGTTTGTTCGTCCTAATTACGGCCCGAAATGGTTGCAACTAGTGGATTTTTCTTTCGAAAAAAAGAGGGCACATTTGTTCATACATGAACTTTGCTGAATAGAATAGCACTAAACCGTGACAAGCCATAAATAGCGTGGCAAAAATGTGGGTCAATTGAGTGTCCCAGAAGAAAATTTACATGTCTGATATGTATCCTTAGAACCAACGTGGACAGTAGCAACGACATCTACGTATGTTGTTTCCGCTGACTACTGGAAACACGGTCATCACCTAGCTCCCATTGTTCTAGAGAAGTGTTATCCGAGGAACTAGCTACGAACCATGCCGAGGATGCACAATAGAGCTTTGCTCGAGACGAAGCAACTCCATTTTGTCCTCTTGGCATGATGTTACTAGTTCTGACATTGGTCCCACTGCCTCATATTCCCTCATGTTATCACATTTCCCTGTTCTTCTCTGTCTTCTCCAAGGTATTCATATCTATGCTAGTGTTCTAAACATGTTGAACTGAAAATCGGACGAACAACGAAGCTTCCTAAATAGTCGAATGAATGTGTGAGTAGTATATGCAAGGAGAAAACCATTATTTGCACAAGCGAGGGTGGTTGGAAATTTTTATCTGTTTTCATGAAATGAATGCCCTAAATATGTGTGTTGGAAACTTTACTTTTGATAAATCTTATTTTATATTATTTAACTCTTACATCGACATTATTACCCAAATTTGGTGGGCAATCATATGACGTCAAAGTGTGCTCCCCCGATATAATGCACGATGCATAAGTCCTTCACAATGAACTTTCTACTTGACAAAAATGATTGACTGGAGCCTCTACCAGCAAACTCGATCACGAAGTTCATCCTTTGCTGCCTATAGTAATGAACGATTCACTACCTGCACCCGCACTCTTCTTTTGGAATTCGGGTTTATGAACAGAAAATCAGATTTGCAAACACAATGCACTGTTACTAACAAAAATTGGTAGATCAATGTAGGTGGAAATTTAAAACATCATGTTCTTTTGAAATAAAATAACATACTATTAACAGGGGGAATAGGAGAAGGGAGGAAGCGCCAGAAAATTGTGGAGCATATGCCACAGATGCACGAGATAGCTCTGCTCGAGATGAAGCAACTCCATTGTCATGAGATTGCTGGTCGTGACATTGGTCCCGGTGCCTCATATTCCCTCGTGTTATCAATTTTTTTTGTTCTTACATGGTATTCATATCTATGATAGTGCTCTAAACATTTTGAACTGAAAATCGGACGAACAGTGAAGCTTGCTAAATAGTCGAATGAATGTGTGAGTAGTATATGTAAGGAGAAAACCATTATTTTCACAAGCGAGAGTGGTTGGAAATTTTTGTTTGTTTTCATGAAATGAATGTCCATAAATAGGTGTTCTAGGTACTTATATTTTGGTAAACTAATTTTATCTTATTTAACTCTTGCATCGACATTATTACTCAAATTTGTTGGGTAATCTTATGACATCGAAGTGTGCTCCCTGGATACAATTCACGATGGAGAAGTTGTGCATGCATAGGTGACACAATACAAATGACATTGTCAGTTGTAATGCTATTTTAAAAATTCAAAATATTTTGGCTCTCGAAATGTGAACTTGATTTACGATATGTTTTTATTGTCAGCGTTTCAACAAGAGCTGCAAATAGACGCCATGTTAATATGTTTAACAACATTACTTCCAAAGTTACGACCAAGTGTTTTCAGATGTTGTCATTGTACTAGTTCAATGCCCGTGTGTTGTCACGGGTTTTCAAGATTATTTCCTACCCCTCATGAAAGATGTATGCATTGTATTTGTCTCTCCACAATTTTTTAGGGGGACAGGGGTACGGCTTTTGTGACTGCAATAAATATGAATAAAAAAATAAACGTGAATAAAATAAGGGCCCAATTGGTTTAGGGTTCGTTACTTCGTGGTATATTAGGCCCCAATACAGAGGGATATAAGTATATAATTACGGGAGATCCGAGGTCCTGTTTATTTTCCAGCGATTTGAATGATTAGCACCGTATTAAATTCAGCAGGGCCTAAATACAGTGTGTATAGCCGAGAAAAACAAACTAAAACCTAATTATCTCAAATTTGCAGTAAAGCATATGTACATTGGTACATAGAAATGACAATGTTGCAATGTTGATCAGGAAGTCATTTACTTAGCCCAAACGTATTCTGAATGTTTATTTATATATGCTCCTCCTACTACCTCACAAACACGATATATAATCTGACAAAGAGCATCAACCAACTGTAAAAGGAAAATAGAAAAAAGTTCAGTTAAGTTGTAATACAATCCAGTGTATCAACAGTTTCTGATAGGCACATATATAGTTCATGAAAATGAATTCATCGTATGCAACGAAATTTGAGGCTTAAGGTCAGTTGCCGTGCGCAAACACGGAGACTCTGTCGTTGCTGATCCAGGAGGGTGTTCTGCTCTCCACGTGAGTTTGGCCATGTTTTTGTTGATGCCGTCAGTGGCACCCTTCTCGACTCCGAGAAGAAACGAACTGCCATGGAACTCTCCAACTCTCTCTCTGTCTTGGGTCTCCTCTGTGTAAACTTTTCTTCTAAACTCAAAGTCCAAAACTATCAGAGTAAAACAGACCATGCTTCTGTGAACATCACATTACTTTGAAACATCATCAAATTATTCTTACAAATAAGAACAACAAAAATCCCTTTATCGAAAAAAAACAAATAAGAACAACAAAATAAAAAAATTAAGCACACCGGAATGCTTTTGTACTGCCAAATATAATTTCAATACATCTTGGAGGTGAGGAAGAAAGATTCAGAAGCATCTATATGGAGAGTTTTTCCACCCTGTATCGGTGCCAAAACAAACAAATTAACATGCAATGTAACATTATTTAATTTCAAAATATTAATACATCTCGTTTATCATCCTCCTGAGAAAAAACATTAGAATCCAAATGAATGTCCCCTTCCGCAAATGCAAGAGTTCAAAGAGCTTTAGATATGAAGCCAGTGCAGTTATACCCTGTCATTTTCCCTAAAGCAACATCCAGTTTAGTCTCAACAAAGCATTTCTCTCAAATTGGCAATCAAGGTTATGGCCGTTTTGTGACGGACAAATGAAGACGAGCTGTGTTATGGTATAGACATTTTCACAAGAAGGCCAGAATTTTCACGTGGAGCAGCTGTGCACTGACCCGTAAAGGAAGGTCACTACACTAAGCTTATGTGCAATTCAATTTCGAGCAGAGAATTAGAACCACTACTTCAGTACTTTGTCCCAAAATCCCATGTGATTTTACACGCCTTCTCTGAAACACACTACTCGCACAAGAATTGACGGCTTCTTCTGCACCGACGAGTGGGACTTGTTGTTCCTACGGCGATCCTCCACTCCCTCCCCTCGGCGGTATCTGATTGCTCATGCGCCCCTCATCCTTGTTGGATCGGCTAACTTCCCGATGTCGAGAGCGTTCCGCTTAGAGGCTTTTTAGACGCGCATGGACGGTTTCCAGGCTGTCCTCACCTCTACTTGGGAGAGACCGGTCACCACAACAAGTGCAATCCGACACCTCCATGTCAAGATTTCTCGGGTGGCAAAGGCGCTTAAGGCACGACGCAAGAAGAACTTCAGTGACCTCCGCATGCAGATGGCCGTGGCAAAGAAGGTCGTTGGACGCTTGGATGTTGCAGAGGAGGTGCGTCCTTTATCTGATCATCGACCTCCTATCCTTCTAGAGAATTGTCATCTTCGAGGAGGAACACGCCGCACGGTGCTAGCTACGAACACTGTCGAGGATGCACAATACACTTCTGGTCAAGACGAAGCAACTCCATTTTCTCCTCTTGCCTGCGGTTACTCGTTGTGACATTGGTCCCGGTGCCTCATATTCCCTCGTGTCATCTTCTCCATGGTACGGAGTAGTGTTCTAAACATGTTGAACTGAAAATCGAACGGACAACAAAGCTTGCTAAATAGCTGGTCGGATGAATGTGCGAGTGGTATATGTAAAGAGAAAACCATTATTTGCACGAGCGAGAGTGGGTGGAAAATTTTGTTTGTTTTCATGAAATGAATGTCCTAAAGAGGTTAGAAACTTTATTTTTGGTAAATATTATTTTATATTATTTAATTCTTACATCGACATTATTACCCAAATTTTGTGGGCAATCATATGACGTCAAAGTGTGCTCCCTCGATATAACGCACAATCCAGAAGTCCTTTACAGCGAACTTTCACTTGAGAAAAAGAGCATGACCAGTTTTAGTTTAGTTTTTTTAGTTTGCTTAAAATTCATTCAAACTTGTAAAATTTCTTAAATGTTTGACAAAATATATTCAATTTCGTGTTTGTTCGTCGTTTAAAAAAACTCTATTGACGTTGCGACTGGGGAGCGGCGCACCAAATAGTCCGCGACGCGTACGTATGGCGCCAATAGCGCTAGCTTGTCCGACGCTGCTTGCGGACACGATCTGGGCGCCGCAAATGGAGATGCTAGTATCACAGTCATTTGTTTATGGCCATCTTGGCACTTATGTTGCGTTGGTTCACCCTAAATAATTACGGCCCGATTTAGTGCAACTAGTGGATTTTTCTTTTTCGAAAAAAAGAGAGGACACGTTTGTTCATATATTTTTGAGAACCAGGGCGGGGAGTTCCCGCATTTCATTATAGAAGAATAGAATTGATCCAGTTAATTAGGAAAATCGGATCCAAAAACCATACAAAACGTTGTTACAAAACCGCACACTCTAACTCATGGAACATCGCTGAAAAGAATTGCACTAAACCGTGACAAGCCATAAATAGCGTGACAAAATGTGGCCCAATTGAGCTGTCCCAGCAGAAAAATAATAACATGTCTCATATGTATCCTTACTCCTTAGAAACAACGAGGAAGGCAGTTGCAACGGCATCTACGTATTTGTTTCCGCTGATTACTGGAACATGATCATCGCCCTCCCATCGTTCTAGAGAAGTGTCATCTTCGACGAGGAACATGCGGCACGCTACTAGCTACCTACAATGCCGTTGACGATGGAAAATAGATCTCCGCTCGAGACGAAGCACTCAATTTCGTCGAGTAGCCCCGACGTTACTCGTTGTGACATTGGTCCCGGTGCTTCATATTCCCTTGTGTTATCACATTTCCCTGTTCCTCTCTTCTTCTCCATGGTATTCAAATCTATGCTAGTGCTCTAAACATGTTGAAATGAAGTCAGCCGGACATCGAAGCTTGCTAAATAGTCGGATAAATGTGTGAGGGGTGTATGTAAGGAGAAAACCATTATTTGCACTACCGAGAGTGGGTGGCAAATTTTGTTTGTTTGCATGAAATGAATGTCCATAAATAGGTGTGTTGGATACTTAATTTTTGGTAAATCTTATTTTATCTTATTTAAGTCTTACATCGACATTGTTACTCAAAGTTGTTGGATAATCGTACGATGTCAAAGTGTGCTCCCTGGGTAGGATGCACGATGCAGAAGCTATGCATGCATAGATGACCCAAGAAATGGCATTGTCAGTTGTAATGCTCTTTCGAAAATTTAAATATTTGGGCTCTCAAAATTTGAACTTGACTTACGATATGTTTTTATTGTCAGCACTTCAACAATAGCATCAAATAGACGCCATGTTAATATGTTTCAACAACATTTTCTTCCAAAGTTACCACCAAGTGTTTTGAGATGTTGTCATTGTATTAGGACTAATGTTATGACGTGGTAGCTTATTACATAATAAGTTTACAACTAATGCAATAGAGCATCTCCATCGGTCCTCTCCCAACTAGTGCCAGACATTAGTTATTGGGAGCGCCGACACACATAGACGTCCTACTAGGGTCGACTGCCCAATAAGCGACAAACTACATTCAAATTTAGGAGGATTTTACAGATTTGAACGGAATTTGTCGTAGAACCGGTTGTAGACCGACCATTTGAGCCCTCTGTTGCCGTAATCGCCTCCGTCCCGCAGTTGTAACGTCATTGTCATCGGCTGGGACTGTGAGTGATGCCACGCTGCCGACCACCCTTCCATGAACTCGGGTTTGGCCGGCTATATTGTTTTGAACAAAAGCTCCTTGGCTACTTTGGGTTGTCGTTAGACCTCTTTTTTGTCCTTCTCCCACGGCAATGGCGGTGGTGTCCTCCTTCTTCGGTTCCTCCACCAAGGAACATACGTCCCCACGGCGGAGATGGTTGTCGTGGTTGTTGCGGCTCCCATATGACGGTGTCGCGGGCCCGTGGAAGCTCAGTCCAAGGTTCCTCCTTGTGGATGGTCAAGGGCGCCGGAGTAGGGGTGGGGGTGGGGGGGGGGGGGGGGGAGATGAAGAAGCACCCCACGACGAGGGCTGCTCTTGCTTGGGAACAATCTAGGGAGCCGCGCACGAGGAAGAGGGATCCCACAGCGAGGGCTCCTGCTCCTGCTTGGGGACGAGTGTATTTCGTTGGAGATGCCCATAAAACACTCGATTTGATTGTTGGTTTTTGAAATTCTCGTAGAAATATCATTTATGTACAATTTTATGTTTTTCCATTCATTGCACATATTATTATGTTGTTCATGAAGAGACAATTTGTGGCCCCGAGATTCTATTTTCATAGTCCAAACTAACTGTCGACCGGTTTAAAAAGTCTGAAAATATACTCACATGAATATACGGGAATGCAAATTGTGGTACTGAAATAATTCGTTCAAGAGTGCGATGGTAACAAGTCACAGTCGTCTGGATTTTTGTTTCACATACTGCAAAAACTTGTACTGGTGGGTGATAGCAAAACGCAGGAACACATGTTTGGCATTACACACACTTTATTTCTCTACATCATGCATGATCATACACACTTGATAACTGAGAACAAGTTAGACATTGTCATCGTCTTTATCAAAATCTAAGTTGAATAATGATGTGTACCACACACTTTTGTTCTTGTAAATGTTGGTAGGTCTCCAAGCGAAGAGGAGTGTAGTACAACAACAATTTTCTCAGGTGAATGACTTAAAATTTATCAATATAAACTGCATGGTACATATTACTCCAAATTACTCTCTTTTTAATGTGTAAAATTAGGATGAGATATACGGTGGTTACAAGCACACACACTTAATTTTGTCTTTCTAGTTTATAGAACAACCCCAATATCACTACAGCAAGTCCAAATTTCATACTACCTCCGATCCATTAAAAGATTCGTGGGCATACCACGTGAGCAGCACAATTCGTATATAGACCTTCCGACCGTTTTTATGGACCGGAGGGAGTACTAAACAAACACCTCGTGCTTAATCTATTATACATAGATTCCCCAATATCACTACGAGTCTCCGGAAATTATATTAAACATCTATCAAGTAATCTCATAATTCCAGTATATTCAACCCAACATGGTGATTTCTCATATAAGGAGTAAGATCAAATCCAATACATAGGAACTAGAGAGAGATACATCATATAATTCAGTTTTATTATCAAATCCCATGATCAATCGGTAACTTACATAATGATAGAGAGAGATAGATCATATAGCTATTAGCAAATACCCTTATACGGTTATACCCGAGGGACGAGTAGCAGCAAGGTTAATGAAGATGGTTTCAGAGGTCGATCCTCGTCCTGACAGAGTGACATAACATGGCTTCAAATTAGGTCTTCTTGGTACGGGATCTTGCATTGGCTAAAATCAAAAATAAACTCCAAACCCAATGATTTTAGGTCAAGACAAATTTGTAGGCATCGAGAGACGGTGGAGGCGTGGTCTCTTGTCCCAGTCTACTGTAGACTACGACATGGGCCGCAACTGGGCTCTAGGACTCCTCCCTCCCCCGTTCTGGTGGCCTTTCGTCCTGAACAACATAATTTTGGTATTTTCGGGGTATTTGTGGCCTCCATAAATAGTGATTTCCTGCGAAACAAAAACAGGAATAGCACAACTGGGCTCCGAGCACCGAGTTAATAGGAGATAGTTTAAAAGAGTGATGTAAAGTTATACATAATCATATCAAGATATTGTAACACTGATATAAAAATAGCATGGATCAATTAAAAATTATGGATACGTCTGAGTCATATCAAATATGCACTAAGATTTAGTGACACATAACACACAAAAGCACAATAACTGTCAGCCCCTCCGTTCCAAATTAAAAAAAAAATTAGCTATTACTGTGGGGACTACATAAGGACTGAAACAAATGAATCTACACACCAAAACATGTCTAGATACATCCAAAATAGAGAAAAGCTAAAACATATTATGTTTCGAAACAAAGGGTGTACTTAATATGGGAGGCCTCCATTAATTGTTTCTGCCCTTGCATGTACAAGAGAGTGCTAAACATTACATAGAAATTACCGTAAATAACATGTAATAACTAATTAAACTAAACGTTATCATCATCATCACAGGAGATGAAAAAGAAGACGAAGGTCGCGGCAGGTGCCTCGCTGGAGCCTTATGCCTTGACATGGTCGGCAGCTCCGCCCTTCTAGGCGGTGGCTCTGCACCTTTTCACGGGTTCATCCAAAGCCGTGCCATTTCGCCGGATGTGGGACTCGTCTTCTGCATGGGGAATGTGATTCTGACCTATTTGTGCTCCGTCTTGTCGAGCAGCCATGCCCAATCCCGTATTTGCATAAAGACTCGAAGGAGTCCTTCACACACGATGCACCGTTGCTTGGCCACGGCGCCACGAGACAATGGACACCTCCACAAACATATGCTACTCGATATCCTCTTCATGCTTCGCATCGAGCACCACCAAATAACCGAGATCTATCGATGATTATGAAGTTGTTGAATAGTGTCCATATCTGCGGAGTGGACGAAGTCGGAGGAGACGGGAAGTGCGAAGGGAGACATGTACGCAATGACTCGACATCGCCGGACGGGGATCCCACAACCCCATGCTCGGTGCAAGGGTGACACCAGTAGTGATGTGCATGAATTTTCAGTTCCATCCAAGCCGGTCAAAATTGCCCATCCGGGCCGGAGATGCTCTAATTTTATCAAAATACAATTTTTGATTTTTTTTAAAATACCGTGAGCGCCGGAGTTCGGAGCGAAACACCTTAATCGAGAAACATGCCAAATCTTGTTAGAAAAGAGAGACCGAGAGAAACAAGGGAAATTTGTCTACTTGGAGTCTTTTTTGTTTTGTTTTGACAGTCTACTTGGAGTCTTGGATGTCTTGAATCTATGTTCCCTGACCCTGACTCGTCTAGCTGAACTGCTGAAGCCGATGGTGCGACGCCGTGGAAGACCACCGCATTCTGTTTTTATTTTCCCGCGATTTCTCCGTTCGTCCGTCGCGGGACCACTTCATCCCCGCGCCAAATTTCCAAACCACCGCCGAAGCGCCGCCCCGCCTCCTCCAAAACCTACAACCGCGCCGCCACGCGATTCGGGGGCTCGATTCACCGGAGACATGCCACCACGGCGTCGCTCCACCAAGAGGCGCCGGTGCCGAGCGACTGAGGCCGCTCCGGCGGAGGCGGACGCCCTGATCTCCCTGCCCCCAGACGCCCTCGACGAGATCCTCACCCGCCTCGGCGTCCGCGACGCCGTCCGCACGTCGGCGCTCTCCCGCGCCTGGCGACGCCGCTGGGAGGCCCTCCCGTTCCTCGACCTCCACTTTCCCCGTGCCGGGGTCGGCGATTCCGCGCCGGAGGGGCTGGGGGCCGTCGACGGCATCCTCCTGCGCTTCCCCGGCCGCGTCCGGCGCTTCTCCGCGGACCTCGAGAATACCTACGGTGGCCGCATCTACGACTGGCTTCCCGTCCTCTCCAACCGAGGTATTGAGATCCTCAGCGTCGACTTCGGTGTCAACTTCCCCGCCCTCCCCTCTTCCGTCTTCTCCTGCGGCCACCTCACCGAGCTCAGTCTCTCTGAATGCGCCCTCCCGCTGCTACCCCAAGGCTTCGTGGCATTCCCTGAGCTAAGGAAACTGTCTCTCATTAATGTCCGGTTACATGAATACGGGGAGTACCAACTTGAGGAGATCATTGATACATCCCCCTTGCTCCAGGATCTATGTCTTATCGATGTTCTCATCGGTGGCGCCTATATCAGAAAATGGGAGATTCGGGCACCCAAACTCAGGCAGTTGGTTATTTTTTCGGAAAGAAATGATGGCTGGATCCTTAAGAAGTTGAAATCCCTCTGTTCCGCCGAAATCGCCTTCTCGGAATATCTTGTTCACCCCAATTTTGCCAAGTTTCTTTCCGGTCTTGTTCAAGTTTCAGAGCTTTCGGTCGCCACATGCTATATACCGGTAAATCTTGTTTTATGTTTCTTTAGTTGGGCTGAATCAATTAAAACTTATTGAAAATGCCTTGCATCACAATCGGATGAGTTCTTCTCCGTATAGGGATCGTCGTAGCTCTGCTGATTCTGTTAGACACCAGTCTTAGAGTATAAAGAATAGAGTAGAAATAACTTGCCCTAATTGGCTTCAAGTGCACAAGATTTTTTTTTTTTAGAGCCTCTCTGGGATTACAAGTGGTGTGCAGCCCGCCCGCCCGGGATCGACTCCACTAGGGAGCGATTTTCCGGGTGTCTCACTAAGACGGTACTGTTCACGAACACTGTACCCGCAGCTACACTGTTCATGGAGCACTGTAGCAACACTGTTCATTAGGAACAGTGCAATAAAAAGTCCGCTTTGTCTCACGTCTATGTGCCACAGGCGAGATCGACGTGCCCGTCGGTCACCGAAGCACTGGTCTTCGGTTAAGTCTCTCAGGACGTAGTGCTGGGTTATAGGGTGTAGGTCTAGTTTAGACACATAGGTGTGGTGTGCGTGTGTGGGGTGTGCGTGTGGTGTGCGTCCTGTGTGTCCGAACAGGTACTACAACTTGTAATTCAAGTGCACAAGATTGACTACTTACAAATCATAATGCAGCCAAGGGGGGCAAATGGCCTAAGCATTTCACATTAAACGCTATACGGATGCTGTAAAAAACCTGCACACATCTAGGTACACCATTTTGAATAGCATAGCTTAGTTTTCTCTCTCCTGATGAACCAACATATCTAGGCCACTATACTGACCAGTCGACTGATTAATTTGTTCTGGGTTGTATCATGCTTCTCTAAATGCATTGTCCCACACACATGGCTAATATAACTTGCGTATATTCTTTATTTTTATCACTGTGTTTTAAGTTGTATCCTGACCTTGTAAATAGGGTTAATGTTTTCTTTTTTCCTTCCTGTTTGCTACATATATTGAGGTTGTGTGGTTTTATGGTGTGCTGATTCTTTGAAGATCTATGATTTCTGTATTTGTATAAAAACAGGGTCTGTCCCTTCGTTTGCTTTGCTCCTTGATTCTAGAGAAGAATCCAGTTTAAGTCCTGATATTATCCTCTTTTCCTACAAATTTTCAGTCAAGCGCTAAGATGCCGGAGATACTATGCACCTTTCACAATTTGAAGAGCTTGTTGTTATATATGAATTTCTATCAACAACACCATGTTATGTTAACCTTATACTTACTAAAGAGTGCCCCAAATCTTGAAAAACTCAAAATAGAGGTAATTATAAATACCCCCATACATATTTTCATACTTACATTGTTTGAAATCATTTTGCTGCTTCCAGTTAATTGCCTTTTTTACTTGTATGCTTGAAGATCTGTGATGACAATCTAAAAAATCTTGTGCACTTGAGGCCAATAGGGTTAATGTTTTCTTTTTTCCTTCCTGTTTGCTACATATATTGAGGTTGTGTGGTTTTATGGTGTGCTGATTCTTTGAAGATCTATGATTTCTGTATTTGTATAAAAACAGGGTCTGTCCCTTCGTTTGCTTTGCTCCTTGATTCTAGAGAAGAATCCAGTTTAAGTCCTGATATTATCCTCTTTTCCTACAAATTTTCAGTCAAGCGCTAAGATGTCGGAGATACTATGCACCTTTCACAATTTGAAGAGCTTGTTGTTATATATGAATTTCTATCAACAACACCATGTTATGTTAACCTTATACTTACTAAAGAGTGCCCCAAATCTTGAAAAACTCAAAATAGAGGTAATTATAAATACCCCCATACATATTTTCATACTTACATTGTTTGAAATCATTTTGCTGCTTCCAGTTAATTGCCTTTTTTACTTGTATGCTTGAAGATCTGTGATGACAATCTGGAATTTGAGGCAAATGGAGAGTTTCTGAATGCATTGTGGACTGATGGCATGTGTGCCAACCTTCAGGTTGTGCAGCTGTGCGGTATTAATTGGCGTCCAAATGAAATGTCTTTTATAGAGCTCATTATTTCTAAAGCAAGGCTTCTTCATACATTATCGATTACTCACAGTGAGGAACTCGTGATGTCTAATGAGGATGCCCTAAATGAATTACTAAGATACAGAAGAGCTTCAGCTGAAGCTCAAGTTATCTTTGAAGGTAGAGAAACTTAATTTCACACCGTAAATTTCTTCTTATTTATTCTCTTTGTCTATTTGAAACTTGGATTAAATGCATGGAATTTTCATTTTTAAAATTACCCCCTTGTTGCTGCATTTCACATTAAATCGCGGTATAGTTTGTGTTAGATTCTGAGTTATGCAATCATACTATGCTGAAGTTATTTGTGGCCTTTATTTTGTTCCGGGCCTGCTATATAGTCAGACATCGATGGCCTGCCCCCAGATATCATCTATTATCCAAAGTAATCAAATTTTGAAATTTGAACATTCCATTTCCATTTCACTTCTTTACCATTAGGTTTGATGTATGTAATTATAGAGGGGATCGGATTACCCGCGGTTCAAGAATCATGACATGATCGGGGAGAAAAATATGGCGCGACGAAGGGGACCTTTTGATTTTGGTTCAGTTCTACATATGTTCATCTGTACTTTTGGTATTTAATTATATAAAAAGTTTGCGTTGGGGCCAGTTCCCCTTTTGGTTAGCTTTGGTCAGTGCCTCAGCGGGTATACAAGTGGATGGCAATGCTATCATTTTTCACGCATCTCAATCTTGTTATTAAAAAAACAAAGTGCATAATCTCTGCTGCATTTCATTAATAGGGATATGATAATACAAACACCAACAAGAAATCTGCAAGACACATCAACAACTGAAAAGGCATACCAACACGGCAAACAGCTTAAACCATCGGATTCTGGATTTTGCTTTAAGCAAAATCTAGGTGCTTGACTTAGATTCGAGTATATTTTGGTTACATCTGTTTTCCTTGTATTGTGATGATCCGCATAAGGAGTGTTTTCGTTGTTTCGCAGGGAAAGCTGATGGTGCACTGGAATATACTAAACGTTTGAACCGTGGAGAGAATCCGCTCTAAACGAGATGGTTGTATCGTCTGATGCGGTATTTTGGAATAGCAATGTAGCATGCAGAGAACGGCTTCTCAAGGAACTCCATTTTATTGTTAAAAGGATCTTGTTAGTACTTTCAGTGTTGTGAGACATGTCTGTGTGACCTTTTAGACCTCCGCCGCGGCGGTGGTTCATGACCCAGATTTGTCAACCTTATTCGTCTTGTATGATATTCAGTAATTTCTGTTGTGTCAGAGGGCATCAATCTCCAATGACCCTGCAGCTTTAGCACTAAAATCTCCAACGACACAAACTACGAACACGAACAACATTCTTTGGAAACTGGACATGAATGAAGTCCAAAATGATTGAATCACTCAAACCCAGGATGTACACCGGGCGTAGTGACATGGCTCTGCTTTGCGAACGATTCGTCACTGGTTGTCTACTCCTTCGTTTAGTGAATGCCAGAGGTCCTGGCTTATAACATCTAAAGGAAAAATATATGATCATCGTGTGCTTTCCCGCCTCATAAGTCCCCAGACCTGAACTGTCTAACATAACGACACGATTGAGGTAGACCGAAACATTAAGGTACTAACTTAGTTGCACCCATTACAAGATGAGAACTTGGAAGGCATGGGAGTTGTAGAGGGAAGGGGATAGGGAATTAGGGAAGACAACTCCCGCAGATCTCTTCCCTAGCGGGGTCTGGTAATTCAGCTCGAAACTGGGAATTGACGGAAGTGAATAAAAAAAATGATAGATTGGTTATGCACGTCCTTCGTATCTATTTCCGCGTTTCTTCCTTCACATGTTCATGTGTTCTTTGATAGAGGCACGGAGTATGACCTTTCTGTACCACAAATCTAAGTGTGAGATGCCCAAAGCATCCAGAACTCTAAAGCGATGGCGAAGGATTCCAGCAATGGCGCTGGAGGCAAAAGCTTTGGAGGTGTGGTCGTGCCTGCGTGACCACGATGGACGTTTCCTTGCAGGAGCGTGCCGTTTCTTCCCCTCCCTGCATGATCCGGAGGACGCCGAGATGAGGGCATGCTGTCGAGCTGGTCCGGAGACTGAAGCTGACGAGGATCGTGCTGGAAACAGACAATGTGGTGGCTGTGGCGTCAAAGCTGTCAAGCGAGGAGAAGGATAGGTCCATGCTGGGACCGATGGTGGAAGAGATCAAAGCGGCATTCAATGAGTTGGATGATTGCTCGATCAAATGGGCGTCGGCGAAGGAAGGCTGCGGTTTAGGAATAAACAAGGTTTGGTTTCTGGCACCGTCAGATTGTATTGGGAACATTTTAACCTAGGATTTGTCCCGAGTTGAATAAAACCGCAGCAATTTTAACCTTAAAAAAAGAACTCTCTAGCGATGCTCTAATTCTTTTTTTAACGGGAGCAAAAGATTTGCCCAACTTATTAATTAAGAAGAGAATTGCCCAGTTAATTACGGGAAGCCAGGCAAAAACATATACAAACAACACAAAGCTAACTACTCACAAATAAAGAAAACCCCACAACCGCAAGCTCTCCCAGCACACAACAATCACAACCCTGACCCTGCTTGAACAACAGATGGAACCAACGCTGGGAACACCTCAACAACAACACCAAAATTCATAGAATGACCCGAGAAACTGAAAATCATCCATCAAGCAGCCGCGGGCGCCTTTCCAATGGCTCCACCCATCTTGCCTTTGCGTCCGAGTGACTTCTCCTTCGGAATGCCGGACCGAGGGCAGCCACTCACCTTCTTATTGTTGTCCTTGATTGTTGAACCCGGTTAGGAGGCAAACAATCGCCCTTCCAGATCCAGTCATAGCAGCCTCCACACTGCTAAGCAGGCTGCAAAGCTATTTGGCAAACAAAACATCAAGTGTCGACAGGGGTGGAATGGGCATAAAAGCTACCTCCGATCGCTCAGGCGAGCTCAAGGTTGGCGACGAGTCCACATTACGTGCTCGATTGGAATGCAAGATATGCTTCTTTCTCTTGCTTGAGAGAGCCTTTGTCTTGAATATATTCTTACTGTTATTGTATTATCTTGTATTCTTATTTATAGTGAAGCAAGTTGAGAAGAGGTTGTTAATTAGAGATTGCCTAGGGAAATAGGTAAAAGAAAATTTCATCCATGATTTAATAACTAATCCATTCTCATCCTAGGTAAAACCCATCATATTGTGATAGGAATGAAGAGAAATTAAACCAAGTGTCCCATAACATGGAAAAAAATTAAACCAAGTGTCAGGTAAGAAAAATATTAAACCAAGTGTCTCATTCCCGGTTCCAATGCTCAATGAAAAGCAAAGTTAAGAGCATCTCAGACTGGAAAGTCATTTAGCCTCCCGAGTTATAGTGATCTCGCTTTTCAATTTTTTTTTTAAAAAAGGTTCAAAAAGTCTGAAACAAATCTTGCGTGTTCTCAATGGTATACTTTACAAGCGTGCAAAATCTCATTGCAATACATCACGTTTTGAGCTACACAAAAATGATAAAGTTGGAAATATGAAACTACATATTGTTCACTATACTTAGATCTGTACATTTGTTATTTTTGTGTAGCTCCAAACATAAAGTATTTTGCATTGAGATTTTGCACGCTTGTACGATATATCATTGAGAACATGCATGAATTTGTTTCACATTTCCTCGAAATAGGCTTTCGCTCCGCTATATTAATATAGCAAACACCGAAACCAACCAACACGCTGGGGCCGCAGCACAAACAAAGCCCAAAAGAAAAGAAGAAAAGATAAGAGAAACAAAAGCCAACAATGGCAGATCGACGAAAAACGAAGAAGTCTCGCAACCGTTGCGCCTCCTCCGGAGTATTCCCACCACGTTCCTAGCACTCCAAATCGCCGCGTATCAAGCAACACCTTCAGGAAGGAATGCGACGATGACGACGCTGCCGCCTGGGCTAGTCCTAGGGTTTCCCCCGATATGCGGAGGGAAGTTGGGAAGGAGTATACCTGACGCCCTTCAAGAAGGACCGGCGACACCCGCAGGCGTCACCGCGTCGGTGTCGGATAAGCCGACAAGGATTTCTCCCGACCCCAAAAAACAACAACCCCGGACGATCCTTAGTGCTCCTCCCAACTTGTCGCCCACTAGCAAGCGCCACTACGGTCTTGAGAACCTCTTCGTCGTCTCTCTGTGAAAACCGAAACGAGGCCTAGAGGAAGAGAACGGGGAACACAACGGGAGGGGCGGCAGCACCGCAGACAGCGTGAGGGAACAGCCTCCATCACTTGCGCGGTAACCGATCGGACGCGGCAGCAGGGTCATACCAGGCCCGCACTGGCCCGGCCGAGCCCAAATTGGGCCCGCAAAGCCCCCGCCGCCACTCTGCAGTAGGCTAGCCGCAGCGCCGCCACCAACCATGCCCCGCCGCCGCCCCAACTCGACCTCCAGGAGCACTGCGCGGCCAGCCCAGCCCAACCCAGATGGGGCCCAAAAGGGCCCAGATCTGGGCTGAGCGGGCTCCGGCTCCGGCCGCCGCCGCGAGCTGCAGCAGTGCCCTGCCACCAAGGAGTGACGCCGTCGCCCAACATCCACCCGGGGCCCGTCGCGCCTCCGCCGGACCGTTGTACGCCAAGATGCACCGCCGCCGGCCACACCCGCCCGAATCGGGGCTCCGCGCGAACAGGGAAAGGCAGGGCCGCCGCCGGTACCTCACGGGCAACGCCCGGAGGCGGCAGCCGACGGCGGCGGGAGGGCGCTGGGGAGGGAGAGGGGCGCTTGGAGGGGTTGGGGAGAGAAGCCCCCGGTCGCCTCACTCGGGGAGGCGACGCGGGGGACGAAGCGCTCTTTTCTGTCAGGGTCTCGGTTTCACATTTTTCTAAAACTTATAATATATATTTTTTTTTGAGAAAAGAGAGATCACTAAAGCTTGGGAGCACCAAATTTCCACTCATCTCAGATCTCCTAATATCTCGTACGCTCAGGTAAATTGAAAAAAGGTTTTACAGTGCAATGCGAGCCACGGCATAACAAATACCTAAATATCCCTTTTTTTCATTTTTTTCCGTTTTCTTTTCTCCTTCTTATTTCTTTTCTTTTTTTCGGACCCCATCCCCTTCCTACCGTGCCATGCTGTCGCATGTCGACGTCACCTCGGATCACCTCGAGCCTAAAAGTTGCGGTTTTTTTTTTGAAAAAAAACCGCAACTCCTTCTGCCTCCCCACTCGTGCCACACCCGGCGAAGACCAGCCCATGTTCCCGAGCTCGAGGTCCGATCCCGCGACCCACTCTCGGCTAGACCTGCTCTAGTTCGCTGCGTCCTGTGCGCGTGCATCCTTCTCGCCGGAATTTGACCAAGTTGTACTGAGCATACATGGATTTGGAGACTCGTTTTTCAATTCAGCTGAAAAAAAAATACAGTTCAACCTCGTTTGCGGGATCTGCTTATCATCCAAACCCGCAAAAAATACTACTAGCTATTTTTCAGTTTTGTGGTATTTTACGGGATCTGTTTCTGCTAAGAGCATTTCCACCGGGGTCTCCAAATTCTTGTCCGGCACCCCCCAATTGAAGCCCCATTGGGGGGTGCCGGACATGTGTCCGGCCAATTGGGGGATGTCGCCCACAACGGCGCACCCCAACCAAAAAAGACATACGAAGAAATTTAAACGCATTTTCGAATTTCGTTCATATTTCTTATATTTTACATAAGTTTGAACGAAATTTAAAACCTAAACTAAAACCCTAAAGGTCGTCCCAGTCGACGCCGTCGTCGCTTTCGTCGTCGCTGTCATCGTCGAGCACGACGTAGGTGGAGGAGGAAGAGGCACGGCTAGTGGAGGCGCCGTCGTGGCGCGGCGCGCGGCTTGAGGAGGGGCCGTCGTGGTGCGGCGCACGGCTTGAGGAGGCACCGCCGGAGGAGGACGAGGCCGCCTCGGGCAGCGGTGGCACGGGAAGGCCACCGGCCGAGACGGCCCAGTGCTTGGGCAGGCGGCAGTCCAGAGGGGCGAGGAGCCCGTACCGGTGCAGCTCCCAGGCATCCTCGCTCTGGATCGTGCGCCCGCTATATGCCATGGCTGCCAGAGGGGATTGAGGGCGAGGGGAGTGATGAGGGCGAGAAGGAGACGGGGTGGATAAGCACGGCCAGGGCAGCCGGGTTTTATCTAGGCGATGGGCGGTGTGGCCGGCGTAAATGCGACGCGTGGGGAATCCGCAACGCCGGCCGCGTGGCTTGGGGAGCCGTCGCATCGACTGGCCGCCGTTAATGGCTTGCGTGTGTGCAGGCGTACCGGCTTCCAGTCCCGTCGCGTTGGAAACCGTCGACGACTGCGTCATTAACGCGGCCAGACCGGCCTCCTGCACGGCGCGATAAATGACGCCTAAACGCGGCGTCTGTATGACGGGCGGGCCAGCCCTATCAGGAGGCATGTCCGCCCATGTCCGGCACCCCGAGAGGGCCTCTATACTTGGAGGCCCTTTCGGAGGTGCCAGACACGAATTTGCTCGAGACGACCCTTTGGGGTGCCGCTGGTGGTGGTTTCTGGCGTCCGGACCACATTAAACCTTTGGGGTCACTTGGAGGTCTTGGTGGTTTCTGGCGTCCGGACCACATTAAACCTTTGGGGTTACTTGGAGGCCTTGGTGGAGATGATCTAAGGATGCTGAAAGACCATTTTCCTCCAACATCATCATCGACGAGCCTGTACTGCCGGTGCCACACACACATACTATTCCGTCTTCCCCAGCATAGTTCCCAACATAGTAGAGTACCTCGTACCTACCATGGTACGAGCAAAGATAAATGGCAGTGGACACAGGAAAGCAAGTGCCATCTCACTATCTCAGACACATCCATCTCGCCTCGTACAGTACCTACCGACCATGAATTGGGCCAGCTGAACTGGTCCTAGGCCCGTGACCAGTAAGACAGAATGTACAGTACGGCATGCAATCATGCAGTCTATTGGGGAAAAAAAGGGTTTGATCCAACCACCGACATCATGTACGGGATGCCTTAAATAGAATTCAAGAAGTCTGAAACCTAGCTAGACTGGACACTTTAACCACGTACATCGGATTGCCCCATATTATATACACGTACGGAATTTGGTAAGGATCAGTACGTAGACGATCCTCCGTCCTTTTTTGCTTACTGTAACTTACAAATGTTTCTACACGAGTTGTTGTAACCTTTGACATGTTACTCCAAAAGTTATCGGAAATTGTCTTTGGCACCCGGGCTCATATGAGTTGTTGTAACCTTTGACATGTTACTCCAAAAGTTATCGGAAATTGTCTTTGGCACCCGGGCTCATAAGCTCCCGTTATTTTCGGGAGCATAAAAAAATTTGAAAATCTTTTCAAAAAATTCTGAAAAAAATCACAGGGCGGTCACGATGTCATTTCGTTGCGAAATTTGCCACGATCGTGCGTACCATACTCAGGTACGTGCATGATTTTTTTCGGAATTTTTTGAGAAGTTTTCTATTTTTTTTATTTTTTCGAAAATACCGGGAGCATATGCTCCGGGTGCCAAAACGCCGCTCTCAAAAGTTATTGTAAGTTAGTGTAGCTTGATGTACAATACCTGAATTTTCATCTTTCTCTAGGCTGAAAATGATCATATATTTTACGAAATTCCACATGTATGTGAGTATATCTATCCTCGGTAGACACCGTGAGGGGTGGCGAAATTCCACATGTATGTGAGTATATCTATCCTCACTAAACCTCCAAATTATTGCTACTGACCAATGCTAAATTTGCCACAATTCAAAAAGATTTACTTGCTACACCAAATGTAAAGCCAACATTTCTCACAAGATCAGCATATAATAGAGATTGCAATGCTAAAATAAAAGGTGCAGGAAAGTAAAATAGACACTTCTCATTAATATTCCATCATAGACAAACTCACACCAATGAATACAAAGATAACACACTAAAGGAACGATACTCCACATTGCAATCGCCTATCTCATATGATAGCTTCTCTACTCATGATATGACCACATGACTATAAAGATAAAAAGGTAACAGATGATAATACCGAGTCACTCCCCCAAACTTGGAACAAGCCAAGTGAGTGCCATTACCCATGACGTTCAGACTTTACTCCCTTGGTGGAGATGGTACACTCCCTTCTTCCTTATTGTCAAACTTCCATGTCAGGGGCTTCCCATCGACAAAAGATGATTCGGTCTCCAATATCCTGAAACTTGCAGCAAGGCTAATATTAGGTTTAGGCCACCTGGAGGTTAAAAGCGCTACGTACTCCTACATGTCTGAATTGAAGATTTCACTGTTGGAGATATGTCCTAGAGGCAATTAATAAAGTGATTTTATTTGTCATATCTCAATTGTTCATAATATGTTTTTGTACCAAGCTATAACGTGTGGTACGTAAACAACCAGGTCCCTAGTAGCCTCTATTAAACTAGTTCGTTGGGCAACAGATGATCAAGATTTCCTGATCATGGATAATTACGTCGGTTGACAACAGAGTCATGTCATTAGGTGAATGATGTGATGGACATACCCAAAAGATATAGAAACATAGCTCATACCTTCGACTGTGAGATCATATCAAATCGATGCTTCTGGAAGGTGCTTTGATTGCATCAAACGGCATGTCTTATATAGCGTGACAATAAAGGTGACACTTTCGGGCATCGGAAGGAAGTAGACGAGGCGAGTGATCAAGAGCGGGAATTGCCAATCCACATAGCAGGATAGATACTTTGGGCCCACTCGGTGAGATTACATCAATGAGCTTGCAAACATGTGACTAGGTCACGGGGATGTAATATCACAGACGAGTAAAGATAGATTTGTCAATGATGAGATCATGCTCAGTAATCGTGATACCGGAGAACGATGTTCGGACAATCTAAGTATCGCTAGGCAAGAGGTTGAGACTGGACGTCTAAAGGTTCAAACGATAAAACACTTCGTGGACGCACAGGGGCTATCATGGGTATCCAGATCCCGCTGCTAGTCATTGATCGGAGAACATGTCTCGTTCATGTCTGTGTGATCCCGAACCGTAGGGTAATTGAAAGGACACGGATGTCGCCTAGGGGGGGGGGGGGGGGGTGAATAGACGATTTAAAATTCTTTACAGTTTAGGCTTGAATAAATGCGGAATAAAACTAGCGTTTAATTTATCAAGCACAAAACCTAAACAAGCTAGGTTTACCTATGTGCACCAACAACTTATGCTAAACAAGATATACAACTATGTGGTAACAAGATATATTACTTCTAGCTCGATGGGTATCACAAAGTAAATTGCATAAGTAAGAAGCTCGGGTATAGAAATACCGAGGCACTCGGAGACGATGATTTATCCCGAAGTTCACTTCCCAATGGAAGCTAGTCTCCGTTGGAGCGGTGCGGAGTCACAAAGTGATCCCCGAATAGCCGTCAAATGGCACACCGTAATCTCCTTCGTGCCTCCACCAATGCGGAGTGCCACGAACCACTATGAGACACTTGAGGGTGGTCACCGAACCCGTACAAGGACGAGGCACACTCCACAACTTAATTGGAGGCTCTCACCGAATTCCCGCGGCTCCCAAGGCCACAAGAATCACAAGGTTGGGTGCGACTCCACAACTTAATTGGAGGCTCCCAACTATCCCGCGAGCCACCAAAACTCCGAGATCAACAAGGACCGTCTAGGGCACTCCAAGTACCCAAGAGGACAAGCTCTAGGGCACCCCATGTACCCAAGAGTAACAAGCTTCTCAACTTCGATTTCCACGTATCACCGTGGAGAACTCAAACCGATGCAACCGATGCAATGGGCAAGAACACAAAACGTGCTCAAAATTCTTCACTCTCAAATCCCACCAAAGCAACTAATGCTATTGGGGGGAGAAGAGAGGAAGAACAAAGAGGAAAACCAAATCCCTCCAAGATCTAGATCCAAAGGCTTCCCCTCACTTAGAGGAGAGATTGATTGGTGGAATGGTAGATCTAGATCTCTCTCTTTTATCTCTAATTGGAGGCAAGAATCATGGAGGGATAGCCAAACTCAAGAAGGTCAACAATGGAGGCCAAATTCGTGCTGGGCAGAGCTGGCTGGCTGGAGGTAGGTGGAGGGGTATTTATACCCTTCCCAGAAAAAGAGCCATTGCAGACAGAAACATCGGATATTCCGACATAAGTCATGATCGGATAATCCGACTGGATCGGATAGTCCGAAACACAAAGTATCGAATAATCTGGCACAGCCGGATAATCCGGGTAGACCTATATCGGATATTCCGAAAAACTCCAGTACGCCACTGATGGCCCTTCACGTAGTTACCTGCGTGAAAAGTAAATGGGTTAGGTTGAGACTCCAAGTGCAGAGTGTGTAGTAAGTGGAAGACGTGTTTTCCCCACGAGGGGTGACTCGAGGGTTTAATATCGAACTCTCGGGGAATCAGTAGTGAAGATTTATCTTTCCTATCCTTCTTTTGGTTACCTACAAAACAAAGTAAATGTTTTGGTCCTCAACCTCACCTAGTGGTTGTCAAGCACAAGGTGTGAGAATGATATCAAGATAATATGCAATGCAAACAAGAAATAAATATGCAATGGTGGTAAATAAATATGCAAGGATGGTGGTAGCAATGATAAATGATATTTTTGGGTTTTATATGATGAATGCAAGATGTAAAAGTGTTTTTGTATTTTCGGATTTTTAAATGGCAGAAAATGGAAAAGTGGTAAAAGTGGTTGGAAAGGTGTTTCTTATGATTAAAAATGGACCGGGGTTCATGGTTTCACAAATGCACTCTCTCTTTAATAAAGTGGTAGACAATGGAACACTAGAGTTGACATATGAGATTGCAACACAACAGTTTAATGACAAGTTATAATTATATGGGCATCACGTCCTAACATAGAGACCTTTTGGTTATTAGTCTCTCTTATACTCCACCAAGATGCGAACTAAATCATAACACCTCAGTAATTAAGATAACTCAGAGTATAGCAATAAGTATCATGACATGAAGTTAAAATAAGAACATGCTAGATCTAGTCATGGAGTAGTGGCAATGGTCACACCCACATCTCCGGTAGCATGGTATTTCTTTTTATCCCTAGTGAGGCAACAAAGTAAGGTAAGATACCCAAGTGGATCGCAGAACTTTCTCTCACGTTCACTGCACTAGCCACCCCCCGTTACTCCAACTAATGCACACGTTCCCCTCACACGCTCTCATAAACATGCTTGATCATGACAAGTAAATAAGAACGGGGTACATAATATGCATCTACTTTCATAACTGAAACAAAACCATTGCAATCTCAAACATATATTAACTCATAAAAAGATCCACCACAAAGGTATTACATAGATGACCGTAATCATGTTCAGCAGCTCATACGGTACTAATTAGTGAAGCTCAAGAGAGAGAGATACATAAGTTACTTCCACAAACCCATAGTCCAGAGGTGGACTACTCCCTCTTCATCATGGAGACGGTGGAGAAGTCGTTGGAGAAGATGGAGACCACGCCGGCAGCGCCCCGCCGGAGTTTTCCCCCTCCAATCTGCAACTCCAGGTCTCTGTTTCGGTGTTTCTGTGTTTCTGCGGCGCTCCTTCCAGAGAACGTCGGGGGACTATTTTTATAGGCGGTTTTAGGTCAAAACGGAGTCGGTGGAGGAAAGATCGACGGCAACGGAGCTCCGGGCCAAAAGGGGGTCCCACGCGGCCAGGTACCTGGCCGCGTGGGCCCACTCATCTGGCCCTCGGGCCTCCGCTTGTTTGCTTCCTTCGCTCCCACGCTTTGTTCCTTCCAAAAACTGATGCTCGTAAATTTCCAGGTCATTTGGACGTCGTTTGGGTCCCTGAAACATTAAAATATAGAAATAGGGTTTTCTGCCTGTGCAGGGTTAATTCCATAAAAAATAGGAAACATACAAATATTCCCAAAATCATTATAAAACAGTGATATAACCCTTATATGATGCAAATATGACTGGAATATAAGTAAAATAATGCAAAGTTCATGTATGCATTTTACATGCATCAACATCCCCAAGCTTAACCTATACTCGTCCTCGAGTATGAAGGTGATAAAACTAACATGGACTTTGCAATTTAATACTATCAATGGATATCAAAGATGATTACTATTGCTACATAGAGTCAAATGATTCATTCTTAAAAGGAGTAGCAATATGCAAGATAGTTTATGAAGTGATATCAAGTATTCAATGCAAGGATGTTCAATGATAATTCACAAAGTGTAACATAAAAGAAAGTACTATGGACCACATGTATGCATAATGATAAGTAAGAACATCCTACAATGGTCATAGAGTATTGATGAAAATCTGAATATAAAAGGTGGACACTTTGGAAAGATATATATGAGTAGAGGTAAAGCATGAATAATTTCATCTAACTTCTGAACTTCTCTACTTAAGTTAATGATTGTAATGTGGTAATCCTTGGTGTCAAGCTCTCATTCCCCTATCATAGCATCTTGAATGATTAAGTTTAAAGTGAAAGCAAATATGAGTAGTGTGCTTGACAAAGTACAGGTTGAAAGTCTCATGCCCCTTGAATACAAGTACCTACTCCATGTGTTACTCAACTTGGGAAACAAAGCAAGTTCAAGTTAAATATCATTGTAAGTAATAATAGTATCATTAAGAGCGTCAACTGGGGTACCTCTTGTCCCAGGATATGGAACAAGCCCATATCAAAATGACAAGACAAACAAACACAATGAACAATCTCAACACCCTTTTTATTTACCATTAGATAGCTTTTTATTGTAAGGTGTATCACAGAAGGTTCACCATAGCATGTAAGTAAATTTCCACCATGAATGATGCATGGCTTAGATTAGCGGCCCAGGCGTCTCTCTAACCATTTATACAAACTCATTTAAACTCACTTCATTTCCACATTTATTTCACCCATGGTAAGCATCCATAAACAAAAGTACATGATATCAACTAAATGAAATGAAGTGCATGTTGAAAGCTTGCCATGTGACAGCACATATGAGCTAACTCTCAACCAAAGACATTTGTCAAGCCACAACATCATAATTTTAATCACAATGGGTCATGTTTATTTATGCAATGAAAGTAAAGTGTGCATCAAGTTCGAGAGAGCTCTATAACCAACTTTTCCCATAACAATCAACAACATAAGCATTTTCATTCAGAGGTATAGATAACACAAATATCATGATAAACATACTCGGAATAGCATAAAGCTAATAGGTAGATATGGTGGACTCACTGGAAAAACTTTGGTTGAAGGTGTTGGAAACAAGTTTTTGCTTGTTGGAATTTTTGGGCTAGCAAGAGGGAGAAAGTTGACCATCTAAATGCATGCATGAGTGTCCATAGAACTAACTAATCCATGTTAAACAAGTAAAATAACATTCAGCATCAAAACATGAATAAAAGATAGCTCTTGATAAAATACTTGCAAATTATTACTCATTAACAAGCTCATGAATCATGCAACTATATGTATCTTTTAAAATCAACTCAACATCCCTTTTCCCAATCTTATAATAGCATCCAACATAATTCAACCCAAATTTCCAGTAGCTCTCTCATATATAAATGATAGTGTGGTGGTCTCACAAAATAAAAATCAAACCAAAACAAACAAAAAGACGCTCCAAGTTTATGCGATAAAGTGTTTCGATCGAAAAACAGAAGTTAGACGTGTGCAAACCGAGAGTGTGTAGGTCCAGTGGGGTTGTCTTCACATCCCCAAGCTTATGGTCTTCACCATCCTTGGATAGCTCTTGGTGCATCTCCTCTAATCCCTGTGAAAAAACTTCAAAACACCGTTTCTCCCATTTCTTTTTCTGTGGGGTGCATTAGTAGTGATAAACAAATAGATTTCTTGCTGCATATAATCCTTAACAAAAATTCATATGAATGTCCAGAAAGTGTATAATGTTGTATGCCTACTCATAAACTCAATTGGATAAAAAGATTCAAGTTAAAAGTTCTAAGCATGCATCAAACAAAATGGGACAGAATCTGTCCAGAAAAACAGCAGCAGCAAAACGTATTTTTCTACCCTACTTAACTTTGTCGAAAATTCCGAAAAAATTCATGCATACAGAGGATGAAAAGTTGCAACTACAGTTCAAATATGAGCTCATTCGGAGTTACAGAATAAGAATTAAAAATCATACCGTGCACAGATTCGTGCAGGAATAAAATCTCCGAACGCTATAAGCAACTTTTCAAACCAAAATGAGTAAAACTTGGCACTTTATTAAAAATTCCAGAAACTAAACTAAACAAAGTCTCTTGTTACAGCAAGAGGACACAAAGAAAATCACAAATAAAAACAACCGGGTTGCCTCCCGTAAAGCGCTTTCTTTATAGCCATATAGCTAGGCTTCTTACTTGATGTTTATTGTGGACGAAGCTCATGAGGGAGCTTGAACTTTGGGTGTCCCTCTTCCTTGGGAAGTGTTCCATGCACTTGTGTGGAAACTGAAACTTCACATTCCCTTCTTTTGAATCAATGATAGCACCTGTAGTACGAAGAAAAGGTCTTCCAAGAATAATTGGACTAGAGGTTTTATTCCCCATATCCATGATTAGAAAATCAACAGGCACAAATGTCATATGTAACTCTACCATAACATCACTTACTTTTCCTAAAGCATGTTTAATGGAATCATCAGCAAGTGCAAGTTCAATAGAGCATTTTTCAAGATTTTTCAATTCAAGTATCATATAGTTCTTTAGATAAAACAGAGACACTAGATCCTAGATCAAGTATAGCATGGTGTGTCTCTTTTCCAATGGTTACTAGGACTTTGGGAATCCATATATCCCCAAGCTTAGGTGGTATCATAGCCTCTTGGTTGTACCTAGCAATCTTTTCTTTCAAGACATGATTAGCAATATAAGAACCAAAACCAGCTTGGTTACATTAATGGAAGGATCACTTGCAAATTTTTGTAAGATAGATATTAATTCATGCAAGCTACAATTCTCTAAGTCAAGCAATGGTTCCTTGACTTCACTAAGCATTTTAACTTCCTCAACTTTTCTCTCTTTCATTACCATAATAGTTTCCTTAGCAATTCTCTCTTGCTCATGAATATGTTCCCAAGATTTATTTATAACCTCTTGACAATATTTAATTGTTTCCTCATGTTTTTGAGCTATAATGGTGTTCTTTAATGAGGAAACTTCCTTAGTGAGCTGATCTACCCTTTCAAACAAAGAGTCTTGTTTTTCAAACTTAGATATAAATTCCTTATTAAGCTCCTTTTGAGTAGATATAAATGATCTAATGGTGTTTTCCAAATCACTAGAAACATTACCACTAGTAGTATATTTGTTTGGCACATATGGGGGTTTATTATAAGAGTTATAATTGTTGTTACCATACCCATTATTACCATAGTTCCTAATGAAGTTGACATCAATATTTTCAGGATTATTACCAACTAATTCTTGCAAAGGCACATTTTCAATATTTTGTTTATTAATGAAAGCAAGAATAGTATCCATTTTAGATGACAAATCATTTGTTTCTTCTATGGAGTTCACTTTCTTAGAAGGATTAGGTGCTCTATCAGTATGCCATTGACTATAGTTTTGCAAAATACTTTCCAATATGTTCTTAGCTTCTACTATAGTTTTTCCCATAAACGCACCTCCAGCAGCAGAATCAAGAATATTTCTAGACATGTAATTTAGACCATTGTAAAAAGAGTGTAGTATGGTCCATTCGTTGACCCCATGTGATGGACAAGTTCTAAGCATAAGTTTAATCCTATCCCAAGCCATAGCAACATGTTCATTTTCATTTTGCCTAAAAGAAAGAATGTTGTTTCTATTTTGCAAAATTTTAACAGGAGGATAGTATTTCTTAATGAAAGCTTCTTTTAAATCATCCCAAGTTTTAATGCTATCAATAGGTAATGAATGCAGCCACTCTTTAGCTTTTCCTCTAAGTGAGAAAGGAAATAACTTCAGTTTTAGAATATCACTTTCCACATTTTTAAATTTCTGCATGTCACATATTTCAACAAAATCATGAAGATGCATAGAGGCATCCTCCATAGCACTACCGCCAAATTGTTCCCTAGTTATCAAGTTCAACAAACTAGGACTTACTTCATAACTATCAGCATTTATCTTAGGTGTGGCAATGGGCCTAGCAATAAATTGATCATTTGGAGTGTTTGTGTAATCACACAACTTAGTTCTTTCTCCCATTTTAGCAAGTTTTTATGTGTTTTTTAATTTTTTATGCAAAACTGAAATAAAATGAATAAATATGCAAACCGAACTAAAAATGCAAGACAATGACAAAACAAGATAAATTGCTTTGAAGGTAAAGATGGATAAGATGATGCTCACGTAGGTGCAACCTCCCCAAGCTTAGGTGTTAGCACAAGTTGGTGATGAAGTTGACTTGGTGAGATATCCTTGGATAAACCCGGCGCCAGAAAACAGAGCTAGTGCAGGGGACCCTTGGATAAACCTTTCAGCAATGATTCCCCGGCAACGGCGCCAGAAAACAGTCTTGATGGCCCTTCACGTAGTTACCTGCGTGAAAAGTAAATGGGTTAGGTTGAGACTCCAAGTGCAGAGTGTGTAGTAAGTGGAAGACGTGTTTTCCCCACGAGGGGTGACTCGAGGGTTTAATATCGAACTCTCGGGGAATCAGTAGTGAAGATTTATCTTTCCTATCCTTCTTTTGGTTACCTACAAAACAAAGTAAATGTTTTGGTCCTCAACCTCACCTAGTGGTTGTCAAGCACAAGGTGTGAGAATGATATCAAGATAATATGCAATGCAAACAAGAAATAAATATGCAATGGTGGTAAATAAATATGCAAGGATGGTGGTAGCAATGATAAATGATATTTTTGGGTTTTATATGATGAATGCAAGATGTAAAAGTGTTTTTGTATTTTCGGATTTTTAAATGGCAGAAAATGGAAAAGTGGTAAAAGTGGTTGGAAAGGTGTTTCTTATGATTAAAAATGGACCGGGGTTCATGGTTTCACAAATGCACTCTCTCTTTAATAAAGTGGTAGACAATGGAACACTAGAGTTGACATATGAGATTGCAACACAACAGTTTAATGACAAGTTATAATTATATGGGCATCACGTCCTAACATAGAGACCTTTTGGTTATTAGTCTCTCTTATACTCCACCAAGATGCGAACTAAATCATAACACCTCAGTAATTAAGATAACTCAGAGTATAGCAATAAGTATCATGACATGAAGTTAAAATAAGAACATGCTAGATCTAGTCATGGAGTAGTGGCAATGGTCACACCCACATCTCCGGTAGCATGGTATTTCTTTTTATCCCTAGTGAGGCAACAAAGTAAGGTAGAGATACCCAAGTGGATCGCAGAACTTTCTCTCACGTTCACTGCACTAGCCACCCCCCGTTACTCCAACTAATGCACACGTTCCCCCTCACACGCTCTCATAAACATGCTTGATCATGACAAGTAAATAAGAACGGGGTACATAATATGCATCTACTTTCATAACTGAAACAAAACCATTGCAATCTCAAACATATATTAACTCATAAAAAGATCCACCACAAAGGTATTACATAGATGACCGTAATCATGTTCAGCAGCTCATACGGTACTAATTAGTGAAGCTCAAGAGAGAGAGATACATAAGTTACTTCCACAAACCCATAGTCCAGAGGTGGACTACTCCCTCTTCATCATGGAGACGGTGGAGAAGTCGTTGGAGAAGATGGAGACCACGCCGGCAGCGCCCCGCCGGAGTTTTCCCCCTCCAATCTGCAACTCCAGGTCTCTGTTTCGGTGTTTCTGTGTTTCTGCGGCGCTCCTTCCAGAGAACGTCGGGGACTATTTTTATAGGCGGTTTTAGGTCAAAACGAGTCGGTGGAGGAAAGATCGACGGCAACGGAGCTCCGAGGGCCAAAAGGGGGGTCCCACGCGGCCATGTACTGGCCGCGTGGGCCCACTCATCTGGGCCCTCGGGCCTCCGCTTGTTTGCTTCCTTCGCTCCCACGCTTTGTTCCTTCCAAAAACTGATGCTCGTAAATTTCAGGTCATTTGGACGTCGTTTGGGTCCCTGAAACATTAAAATATAGAAATAGGGTTTTCTGCCTGTGCAGGGTTAATTCCATAAAAAATAGGAAACATACCAAATATTCCCAAAATCATTATAAAACAGTGATATAACCCTTATATGATGCAAATATGACTGGAATATAAGTAAAATAATGCAAAGTTCATGTATGCATTTTACATGCATCAACCACAAAACTAGTTGCTTTAAGGTCCTTAGCCGAATTCGAGCAATCTTGAGAATCGGATAATCCAAGTCGGCTAGGACCGGATAATCCGATTCCCCTGCTTGAGCAAATCTTGAGAGAAACAGCAAAACTGCAAACTCAATAACTTTCTCGTTTGAACTCCAAATTAGGTGAAACCAATTTTGTTGGAAATATTAAGAACCATAAATAGAGTTATGTTGACACACATGGGAATGTGTGGAACTTTCTTCACGGGTAAACCGATAATATTTCCAACACGAAAACGCAACAAGTTTTCAAACCAAAATCCGTTTTCGAAGAACTTGGGCTTGTCATGAAGATCACGACAAGCAGCAAAACCCAACTAGGAGAAAACCAAATAAGAACCAAGAAAGATGATGATGCCAAGTATGCAAAGGTTTGAGCTCTCTCCAATTGATACGCTTAAGCTTTAGTCGAGAGCCCCTCTTGATAGTACGGTATCTATCCTATAACCCGGTCTCCCAACTAGCACCATGAGACCGGTAAAATAGAAACCCTATCATACCTTTGCCTTGCGCATTCCACTTGAGCTAGATGTTGATGATCTTGATCTTTTCAAGTGGACCACCTTTCTTGATTGCGCTTTCTTGGTGAAGACTCAAATATTGCTCCCCATACTCCACTATGGGAGAGACTCTTATTGGCACATCTTTACTTGACCATTATCGGATAATCCGAGTCAGCTAGGACCGGATAATTCGATACCCCAAAAGGGTTGCAAGCTTCAAGCATATGATATCTTCTAGATGCCCATCTTGAACTTGCACATCTCAACCTTGATGACGATCACCACTTGACGTCATCCTTCATGGGCTATATGAAATCTTCATTTGATGCAAGCCCATAGAAAGATACCTAACCACACATAGAAATGCCACACATATATCATGGGTTAGTTCACAAAGCTATATGGACAATTGCTTACCATACAAGAGATACATGATCCAACTTGGTACATCCTGTAGCTTTATGTGTTGAACAATATCTTGATCAACTTATATCTTTTCTTCTCTTTTCAATAGATGATGTCTTGAAGATAACCATGAATGATCACATAATCCTTTTATTCAGGACATACTTGCAATATGCTCAACTCACATATGACCAATCATCGGATAACTCTTCGAATAACAACTTGGTCATCATATACTCTTCTTCTTGATCATATCAAGTATATATCCATACAACTCGATGATCTTGATGTCAAATACTTCATTAATCAATATATTCATGGCATCAACCTTGAATCCAACATATGGAGTTCAAGCATGGTCTATGGACACACACTACAAGTACAACTCAATGAGACCATTAGTCCATAGGGATTGTCATTAATTACCAAACCACACATGGGGGCGCCATGCCCTTTCAGTAACACACTTAAGGGTAGGTGACGATTAGATTGGATATAAGAGAGAAAAGAAACCGGAGACTCCGGAAGTGTTCCGGGACATGTCCGATGTTGATCGGAGGCAACGAAATATGTTTCGGAGTCCGAATGAATTAAATAATCTGTATTTAATATTAATAAGTGTTATTAGTGATTAAATATATTTTTTATTTAATTAAATTCGAATTTTTAAAGGCTAAAAACCTAAATGGGCTTTAGGGACCCATTAGGGGAAAACCCCATTTGGGAAATGGGGAGGAGGGGATGGCCGGCCTAGGCTGGGCCGAATGGGGCCCACCTAGGGCCGGCGCACCCCCCATGGCCGGCGCACCATGTGGGATTAGTCCCACATGGCTTAGCCGATGGGGGTGACGTCCCCCTCCCTCCTTTATATAGGGGTGCCCCATGCCTTGGAAATTCACCCAATTCTCTCCTTCTTCTCTCCTACCTTGAGCGTGGTTCCATTTCCGGAGCTGCGTACGAGGAGAGAGGTCTCTCCACTATAAGCACACCACTGTGCTGCTAGATCCACTCTTCCACTTCCGCTGCTCAGCTGGATCTAGAGCTCGGAGGTCGTCATCTACACCATACGTGTGTGGAACTACGAGGTGCTGCATCTGCGGCACTGGGAGCTGTCTTCTTCCTCTACACGACCACAAGGTCGGTGCGTCAGTTTCATCGGCAACACTTGTGCGGGAGTGTAATCCCGCTTTCGGTCTACAAAGGTATGTATTCTGATCTCCTCGTATTAGTATATCTGCATAGTATAGATCTTGGCTAGTATTAGGTTATCGTCGGTAGGAAATTTTTGTTTTCTGTCTACGACCCCTTCATTCACGATGGTGTGGCCACAATGTGGGTCTGGACCCGAATAGTGGTTGGCTGGAGGAAGAAGACGAGCAGATCATGTCCCGGAGGATATCACCTCTCGCTTCTACCTTTGCGAAACTAGTTCTACTTGCTTAGGATTAGACCTTCGCCTCTTCTGTCCTTCCTCTCGGTGGGTTTGGTCCTCCCTTTATAGGCCAGGGGGCTGCCACAGGTAGTCATGCGAGAAGCCTGTTGGGGGGTTTCGGCGGGAAAATCCCCTGGTGAAGGTGGTGGCCGAAGGCGTGACGTGGCCTCTTCTCCACCTTTCCTTCTCTATGGGTTGATGAGATCCCTAAAGCGCGCCGGCTTTCGTGAGGGACATGGCTGAGGTGGCAGGCGGGCCTGACACCCCACCACGGCTATCCCCTGGTGACATCAATCTATTGCATTCTCCCACTTCCTTCTCTTCTTGGCGCCCAAGTTTTATTGATATTTTTCCTCTGCTTAGGATGGTGTGCTTATCTTCTGAAGGTACGGAGGAGATCACTCGTTCCATATCTGGGCATGGAATGAGTCAACGCTATCCTTGTGGGTCCTCCTTGGTTGCCAGGTAGCATTCCCGGAGGGCTACCCGGGTTGAGGTCCTTAGCCATCCGTCCGTCGATGCAGGTCTTGTCGGGTGGGGCAAGCGGGCTGGCCCACTTGCCAGGTTGACTTGGCTTGGTCTTGTCCATCTTCGAGGTGGGCCCATATGTGGTCGACCCACTTTGTCCGTAGTAGGGGAACCCCTATTCTGCGACACGGTTGCTATTGTTCATGTTGATTAGTATATCCAGTATGTTCAGTTTCACATGTTAGGAGTTTCCGTCATCATGTTTACTATTCTGGAATTTATCGTGATTAATTCCATAGACTTTCACATGTTGGATAATTAGTCAATAATTTCCCTCGTGGTATTATTATGTGCGTTGTCCCACTCGTCGTCCCACACGTGGGATTCGTCCGACGGCTTACTCTGGCGAGAGCGAGAAGGAGGATGAGGGGCGTGACATGGGACGCTAGCTAGGTTTGGCTTCACCCGAATAACCCAAGCTGAGCGACGCAGGCTTTTTTCCCACTCTCCAACTATGGATAGTCACCATTGGAGATGTAAACGGATTGCATACGGACAGACTGAGTGGTGCTAATTTTGTTTTCATATTTTTGGCAGAAACGGAAATGAATACATAAACCTCGGAAACAAACACGAAAACAAATATTGTCGAAAAAGATACAAACTGAGTACAGTACAGACACGGAACAAAAGCGGATATTACCGAAGGCAAGAGACCCCTTAATAAGGCTGTAAAATTCAAGCAAACCAACAAACTTTCAAATTTTCTAAGATGAAATAAAATAAAAGTATAATATCGTGTGAATAAGTTATCAACTTTGACAAAAAAAAGTACATACTATCATTCCTGGCCCTAGTATAGCGGTGAAATTGCGAACTGAGAATGACTCGGGAGGGAGATGATATGCAATTATATATGACATAAACATGGCCACTCGAGATCTTTTCTTTTCTTTATTCATATTTTGGAACGTGGCTAAATGTTCGCACTAGAAATTGTGGACCTTCTAGATTCAGAAAGCACCATGTAGAAAGTTTCATGTTACCGGAAATGGAATTTTCGTTTATGTGATTGTTCTGCCGGAATACGCTGTTCTGTTTCCCTTTCCACATACAAGTTTCCCTTTCCATTTCTATTCCGCAAAATTCCATTTAATTTCCGTATTCCAATCCTCTTCCATTTTTCCGTGGAAAACCGGAAAATTTCCGTTCCGTTTTCCTAGTCACCACCATCCATAACGGTTACTCACCGAATGGAAAGTGTGTATGTGGGGATATAAAGGGTTCGCACAATCTCAAAGGCTACACCTTCCTAACTGAATGAAGGGACTGAACATTTTCTTTTCGAAGGAATGCCGAGTGGCGCTTTATTCAAGGACAGAACTGTTACATTGGGATTGAACAATATTGAAATTCGAGTGTAAAAAAAATGAAGAGAGGCATCAGAAAATAGTCCACACGGATATTTGAATTACATCCAAGGATGAGAAAACAAGGCAGTACTGTGACTAGATGGTGCCGCCGTTGCAGCGCAGCACCTGGGCGTTGACCCATCCGCCGGCGTCGCTAGCAAGGAACCCGACAAGCGGCGCGATGTCCTCTGGCATGCCGAGGCGCCCCAGCGGCGCCTCAGCGATGTACCGCTCAGCCTCTTCGGGCGTCTTGCCGTTGTAGAACATGGGCGTGGCCGTGGACCCCGGCGCCACCGCATTGGCGGTGATCCCCGTGCCGCGCAGCTCCCGCGCCAGGATCTTCGTCATCACCTCTACTGCCGCCTTGCTCGCGGCGTACGCCGCATACCCGGGACGCAGCGACCCGACCCCCGACGACGAGAACGTAACGATGCGGCCGCGGCCGTCACGCGCTAGCCTGTTCGCAGCCTCGCGGCAGCACAGGAAGGTGCCCCGCGCGTTGGTGCCGAACATGGCGTCGTAGGTCGCCTCGCTCGTCTCCGCCAGCGGGGGTAAGCGAAGTCCAGCACAGCCGCGGTCGTCACCAGGATGTGGAGCTCCCCGCCGAATGCCGCCGCCGCCGCGTCGAACAGCGCCCTCACCTGCGCCGCTTCCGACACGTTGGCCTCCACTGCGATAGCCCGAGGAGGATCGGCGCCATGCGTGGCGTTGATGTCGCCCACGAGCTCCTTCGCCGGCGCTGGGTCCCCGAAGTAGGCGACCACTACGCGCGCGCCGAGGGACGCGAGGTGCTTCGACACGGCCGAGCCGATGCCGCCGGCGCCGCCTGTCACGATCGCCACGCGCCCGTTGAGCATCAGTGGAGCGGTCACAGTACTCGTGGCCCGCCGCTACCGTTGGTCTCGCCCATGCCTGCGAAACCTGCAGCGTGGGAAACCTCGGTAATCAAATTGTCACAGCCAGCGAGTTATGCAGATAAGCAGATTAAGTACAAAATGCAAGAGCCAGTGAGATATATACTTCAAGCTGAGCTCTCGATTATGTGTTTTTCTAGCAGGATCAGGAACAATGAGCGAAATATAAACAAGATGAAGACGGTCAGCGTGTGCGTTTTCTCTTCAGATCACGCACGAGATATGCATAGGCAAGCACACAGACATAGTATATATAAAGCTAGAGTATGCTCTACATTTTAGTTCAGCAGAAAAAAAGGCAAGCCTGGACACGGGGTCTAGATGCATCCGTCATGTAAAATATTTTAAATAATTATCGTTACATAATGACATTTTGTACGGCCCAGGTAAAAAAAACAAACAAAACAACTTACAAAGGACAGCTGCCACCGACACTGAGTAGTTCACTCCTACTGAGAGCATCTCCAACCGGTCCCCTCAAATCCTCCCTATACGTCCGGCACCACCATCCGGACGTGTCCGGCAGCAAAAAGAGTAAAAACTCATCACCCAACCGGTCCCTCAAACTGCCTCTATACGTCCGGGCTGTCCGGCAACCCCCAAACTCACCCCATATGCGTGGAGGGTTTGGGGGCGGCGCCGGACGCGCCGGACGCGTCCGGTCGTGTCCGTTTTGCTTTGTTTTCTTTCTTTTATCCTTCATTGATTCTTCTCTCTCCTTCTCCACCAATCAAATGCAAATGACCCACAATTTGGGGATGATTTGGGGGACAGGTTGGAGGAGGCCACTTTTAGGGGTGGTCCGGTTACTGTCCGCGGACACGTCCGGACGCGTCCGCGGACAGTTTGGGGGCAAAATATGAGGGGTCCGACTGGAGATGCTCTGAACTACTCATTGTCGGTGCACTCGGCCTCGAGCGCTTCCAGTCAACTCCAGTGTAGAAGGCGGAGCTCTTGCTCTCACTGTCCTTGCCGGTGAGGTCGAAGGTCTGGTAGATGGCCCACACCCGGAGGACCCCACACTAGACGGCCCTGCACGCTTCCGCAGCTCCTTTTTCAGGCTCGGCCATCGTGGTT